>CAXIVR010000001.1:96057558-96657558 GCA_964035755.1 Teleogryllus oceanicus
GCCGTCCCAGACGACTTTCTTTCTTCGAGACGGGACGACGCGCCGAGATGCTCTGAGACGCTCGCCAGGGGGCCGCACGCCATTGGTTGACGCAGAAATGGCAATGACGTGGGTCGTCAAGGCCGAAATATGAATGCAATTTTTTTTTCTCTCCCGGGATTATCTTACAGAAAAAATGTTTCTATGGAAAAATGGCCGTGTTTGTCACGGACAGATTTCTATTTGCCACTTTCGTGTTTTCAAAGATTTATGTCAAAGGCTTTGGAACAATCATTGATACGTTTCGTATTACTGCAGGGGGAAACGAATAAACAACAGAAATGAAAAGTTAAGTGTAAATAATAAGAAACGGTAAAAGAAGTTACTCTAAATAATCAATCAATGAAACAAACATGAGTTAAAATATGATAATATTTAAATAATTTTCATGAAAGAAATCAAAAATAAAATGAATATAGAAAAGTTCAAACTGCGAAGTCCTAATTTGCAGCCTACCGTAATTGCTATTTAAATCTGGAGCAAAGACTGGGGAATTTCTGAGTCTGAGACAATACGCTTTGATGCACTGCAACGACGGAATTTCGAGTTCTGCCTATGCCGAGAAGTCCAATAGTTGCACCTAATGGAAGACAACAGGTCCTGGTTTCGGGGGTGGAAGCTATGCGGTAACACGGCCCGGGCTCCGCGGCCGGGTGCGTGGGCGGCGCGCAGGGCGAAGGGGGGAAGGGGACAGAGCGCTGCAGAGGCGTCCTCCGCCACCCCGCTCCTCCCCCGCAGCGTGCCGCGTCGCACGGACCCCCTCCGCCCCCCCGTCGCTTCCCCCGCCGCGCCCCGCCCCGCCCGGCGGTCGTCCCAGTCTGCCGCCGTTCATGCGAACCCGGTCCTGCCGCGGCGGCGCACGCCCTGCCGCGCCCCACCCTCTACCAGCTGGGAGCTATTTTCGGCAACCTCACCCCGCGGCCCGCGCCGCCCGCGTCACCGCCGCCCCTCCGCCCCCGCGGCCCCCGCGCTGCCGGCCCGCCGGCACGCCACGCGCTCCGCGGTGCCCCTCCTGGCCGCCGAGCATCGCGCCCCACTCCGCGGCCCGGGACCCGGGACCCGGGGCTCATTCACAAACTCGGGCAGAGCCCTCCCCGCCCCCGCTATCCCTCCGCCGCGTACCCCTCGGCGACGCCCCGGCCACCGCAGCCGACGCCAACGCCCCCGCACACACCCACGCCGCGCGCAGCCGCCAGGCCCTCCACCCTCGCTCCCTTCACTCCCCGCGCCCACATTTGCTGCTGGCAACCTTCCAAGTTCTCCCGCTCCACCGGGAATAAAACTTACAGATCTTCTGTCTTTGTCTGTCCCCTTTCCTCCCCTACCGCACACATTTCATTCTGAAACTCTACCCCCGCGTTTCTCTATCTCACCCCCTCTATCTCCTCTTCTCCGTCTTTCCCCCCTCCCCTCCCTCGCTTTTTCCTTCTAAGACCGTTCTCCACCTCCTTTAACGCCATTGTATACCTTCCACATTATTTATTTTCCTGGCGATGCGTTTTGCATGGATGTATTCATGCATGCATGTTTCCACAGTCACGGCTGGCCGAAAAAAACGCAGAAAGATATTATACTCACCATTAGATGACGTCACGTTTTCATCAATCGCTAAACACGTTTTTTTTTCTACCTCTTCCCAACGGATTTCGATACGTTCCGTTCTATTGCGGTCACAAGGAAATCCCCGATATGGAAGCCGTCTTAAATGACTTGCATTGTATGCGAGCGAAGAAGGCAGGGTTGGAAAGCGCGTCTCCGCATGAGTCGTATTTCCAGGAAGCTGCACGAGTTTTTAAATGCTAGGGGCAATCCTCTCAGAAGCCCTTAGTAGGAGCAGAATTCAAAAGGGCCCGCACCGCCCAGCAGCTCGCTCACTCTAGCAGCGTTGCAACTACGCCTACCGCAACCCACGCAACCGTCTTGGACTAATTAATTGACCTCGCTATATTAGCCTACCTAATTAGAGCGCGCCCCTATCTCATTATTATAGAGTAATTACAAGGGAAAAGAATAAACCGCTCTCTGCCTTATCTGGAAAGAAAAACGCTAACGGCGTGGCATATCAATTTTCTGAGCCGGGAGGTGCACGTTTGCGGGGGAGGAAAAATAATATTCATGGAAGGGAGTCCTTTCGCGACGTGGGAGTGGTTCATTGAGAAGCGTTACGCAAGCGGCAACAAAACTTTTCCAGAGGCGTATCTCTTCGCGTTTGCAACACGAGAACGAGGAATGTGTCAGGCGGGAAACAAAAGAATTACATATGTGGTCGTACTGTGGCATGCGGTACATACATCTTCTCCGTAACGTAAAAATATGGAAATATCAAAGTTAGAATAACTAATAGAAAAAGGCTAACAGGTTTCAAGAAGAACAGAAGTTACCTTCGGATGAAAAGACACACGTTGGAGAAAAATGGAGATGTGATGCATGTCCTATGACAAATTCACTCACAAAGAAGAGTTGGAATAAATAAATTTTCCGCATGATAAAAAATTTAATACTCCTAGTCTATTTCATTAGGTGACGTTATTTGTGAAAAATTTATCTTTGCAATATGGGAGAAGAATTTTTATTTTAGTCGTGGTCTGAATATTTCCCTATTCTTACAAATTTAATACTACAATTTGTGGTAATAAAATACAAAAGACAAATTACATTAATTTTTTTATGTTGTATTTTCCGTAGATATGTTTTTAAACTCTGAATTGTGCTGTCAGCACATCGCCAAAGCGAGAATGCAACGGTAAAATCTTGATATACATGTTAAGTAATGATGGCACAACCGGCCACAGAGACTTTGCAAGAGTCCGGTTACAGTCATTTAAAGAGGTTTTATTTATTATTAACATTGTTTTGTGACATGTCAGTTTTGCGTATGGTATTACAAGTTACAAAACAAGTATTTTTTTAAATCGTTTTTTTTAGTATATTCCATTGAGGTTGACGTATTCGTTTACTATCAGTATATGACTAGCTTCACATTTTCTGCAATAGTGGGCAAAAGAAGTCTAGTTCCTAATGAACACGAATTTAATGTTAAAAACTATTAATTGAAACAAAATTTAAGGCCTAAAAATATTGCTATTTATTTCAAAAGAATACGATAGGACTTTCTATGGCACCATCATGAACTGGCAGAGTACCAGACAATGCCTCAGTAATATTTTATAAAGCCAAAGGGAACCTAAACCGCATTTTGAACTCCTTTTATTAATTGGTGTGTAATTTCTTCTCTGATCTAGCTCATAGGATATCTGTTTGGCTCAGAGAAACTTCATACACTAAACAAAATTTAAGGTGCTACTGCAGCATGCATATTTCTTGCATTTGTAACCGATATGCAAACGTATTATATTGCGTATTGTAACATACAGGTACGTGAACAAATACCTCAAAAAAACATGTGTACAGGTACCTGTACAAATATTTCAACAATTTCTTGGAAAACACTTGATTAAACAAAGCACAGTATGTTCGAATAAATACAAGTTTTTTCTATTTTCTAAAATTCACAAGTTTTAAAAGAAAGACAAACGATTTGAAAAAAATCCGAAACAAAACATATCGCCGTTAAAATTCGACATCTAATTTTAGCAGCATTACAAAACTTATTCTACACTACCTATAAATGTGCTCCATATATTAGTATGTGTGAAAGTGAAAATCTATATAAATGACATTTTTCATTTAAAATATACTGTGACCATCCGTTTGCCGAGGTCTCGGAAAACGGAGCACATCAATATTCAAGAATAAGATGAGCTGTTTGAACGCGCGCCAACGCGCATGAATACAATCCGAAAATGAAAACTACGAACTATATCCGTAAGGGAGCGTCTCGGTAGAGTATGCGACACCGAGAGTCGGGAGAAAGAAAGCTTTCTTTTCTGAAGTAACAGCTGGAGAGTGAGGACCTACCGATCACGAGAAGGCGGCACCTGTACTGCTACGGACTTCAGGACTGCATCTACGATAAAAACTCTTCAAGACATTCGAGGAGGTAATTATCATATTACAAGGCATTAAAACAATTCATCAGGAAAAGGATGAAAGTATAAGTGACGCATTTAAAATCTTTGTAAGAGAGAGGAGTGTGAATAGCATGAAACTAACGAGGCCATTCATTTCTTTTCTTTGCAGTTTTTTTTTATTTTATATTTATTCTTCTTATACGATAGACTCAGGTGTCGTATTGTAGATTCTTTTATGGAATTAAAAGCTAGTTACATTCTATAAAAGAATACGAAAAGAGTATCAACGGAAAACGAGACGGAGGCCACATCGTGAGTTGAACAACGGTACTGGAAAGGGCGACCGTGCGGTTCTGCAGAGGGGCGGCTTTGCTCCGACCGAGCTGCAAGGACAAGGACACCGAGCGACTGAGAGTCGACGCCGTAGATTTCTACGCCGTGAAAAGACACAGTAAGGTCGTCCAACTTGAACAATTTGTAGATATTAGAAGGAATAATTTGTTTCGGAAAGAAAGTATTAGTACAGGTTCTTTATACCGATATTCTGTAAAAATAGAATAAATCTTTTCTTTCAAGAAAACTTAGCTAATTGTAAAGTTCAACTAGGAATTTACGACTGGAAATGATTAGGCAAAGTTTTAAGTATTCTGTGAAATTGATTTAAATGAGAGAAAGGAAACAGTGTAGTTAATTATTGAGAGTGTAAGTTGTTTTCTTTTTTTCAGCAGGACAAAACTCTTGTATATGTAAAGTGTTTTATGTTCATTGACTGTAACAGCAATTTAATTAGAATATACTTAAGTAAGTGGAAAGTGATTCGACTTGAGTTTCTGTGTAAATGCATTCAATCCACAACGGCCCACATGACCCTGATCCCCGCTATTCTAATTGTATTTTTTATTTTGCGCCCACCTTGAAAAACCCATTCTGAGCTAGCGGCGGAGGGGTGGGTCGCAACTGGCGCCCATAAGGGGGCTGATTATTGGATGCATTTACCAAAACTCGATTTGAAAAAACTGAGACCAAAATTTGTGAACCAAAATTTCTAGTACAATTGAATCACAATTCACTAAGATTGCTGAACAGGTTCAGAAAAAAAAAAGTGTTGTGTAAAAGGTGTTTTTCTGGAGTGTTTTCAAAAAGGGTATTATATGAAAGTGTTATCTGTCTGAGATAATGTTTGGTATTGTGTGTGTAATAATTTGTAAAAGTGTATTGTGTCTGGGAAAGAGGATTGATTGATTCTAGGCAGTTAATACAGTCAAAATGGCAGATAAATATAACGGGTAGGAATTTAACTACCGTTGAAGGATCGTCTGGGATTCAGATAGCGATAGGAAGTGGGAGGACAAGCTCCAAGTACCATGATCGCGAAAGAAACGGTAGAAGTAGAACAAGGAACGTCAGGAGAAACTAGCATGGCTCGCCGACGGAATCACAACAAACGCCAACACAAGGTCCGGATGAGGAACAACGAAACCTCGACAGGGCAAATTTAATGATGCAACGATTAATAGGACAATTCATGCAGCAATTAGATACGAGGTTAGGAATGCAGAATGAAAAGACAGAGGAAAACATAAAGAAATTAGGGACTAACTTAGAAACAAAATTAGAAGAAAATAATAGGAAGTTAGAAGAGAATATAAAATGCAATTCACTGAATTAGCAGAACAGTGGAAGGTCGAATTTAAGAATGAGATTCAACAAGAATTAGGCAGGAACACGAGAAGTTAGAAGAAAATTCACGGAACTGGGTCATGAATTAGAAGAGAAGATTGATCAAGTTACGAAAGGATTTGAAAATAGGATCGAAATGCAATCAGATCTTATAACCACCGTGTCCGACAGGCAGACTGAGATAGAACAAGGTGTAGAGAAGTTTCAAAAAATAGTTACTGAACAAGTTAAGGTTCAAGCTAGTAAATTAGATAGTGGAATAAAAGCTCTTCGAACAAGATGGGGCTCTACAACACCAAATTACAGCATGTACGAATGACGTTGTAGAATTGAAAATCAAATTGAAAATTTACCATCGAGTGGAGGAAGCGTTCGCACACGTATTTTTCATTACCGTGTACTCCTAAATTTAGTGCAGCGGGAGATGAAAATCCATGCGTATTTATGAGGCAGGTGGATAATTTCTTTCTTTAAATTATGTTCCGGACAATAAGAAAACTCACATAGTCTATCAGATGATGCAGGTAATGCACGAATATGGGCAGATAGTTTAGAGAATTACCAAAAACTATGACAGAATTTAAAGAAAAATTTTACTCAAGATACTGGAACAATGAAACTCAAATTAATTTCAAAGTTAATGTAATGTATGGTACGTGGAAGAAAGGTACGATGTCCATGCAAGAATATGCAGAGGAGAAGTTAGCTAGTTTCAAATTATGTACTCCGACGATCCCGGATGACGAAATTGTCTGTTTGTTAACACGTCATTTTCCGTCAGCTACACAAAATTTGCTTAAGAATCTCTTGCCAATGTCCACGGAAAAGTTAATAACGCAGCTGGGATTGTATGATGCGACTTTCGTGTACAATGAGAGGTTACAGAGAGCAAGGGCAAATGTTAGTGGTCCGGTAGAAAGCCAAGATAGCAGGCAGCAGCAACATTATGTAAACAAATCAGAGAAAAGAGGAACTTACAAATCGAAACAGCACGTAGAAGAACAGACCTATGCTAGTCAAGATAGGACGCCGTCTAAGGATAGGAATAGAAAAAATTCTATTGATAGAGGAGTTTTCCAAAACAGAAATACTAAACCCAGTACATCTCGGGACATGAGACGGAAAATTAGAAAGGTTTGTTTCGACACGCCATCCCGCCGCAAACCTAATAGAAGAATCTAGGGAAGAAGAGGTGGCGATATTATCGATCAAATTAATCTCATTTGATGACGAACCGTGGAACGAAGAAGAACAAAAGCAGATCGGATCCAGGCGACAGTGTCCGAAGCTTAAGGTTAAATGTCAGGGTGTTGATACGTCAGTACTAGTGGATACAGGTTGTGCGACCTCCGTCATAGCGGAAAGTTTGTTGAATGAATTGAAAAACCAGGGAGTGGAGGTACCTACATTGCCGCTCGTAAAGTCTTTTCTGATAGGTGCAAATCGGAAAAAATCAAAGCCAATAACAAGACAAGTTTATTTGGATATAGAGATAGGCAAGAATAAGTATCAAGTTGTGTGCCTAGTAGCGCCGGAACTTTTATATCCGCTCATACTGGGATCGATTTCATGAAACAATATGGGGTTGTTATCAACTTAGAAAAAATACCTATAACGTTAAAACCGAATAATCAACAGGATCTCGAATTTGATTCGTTCACATGGAATTATTGGGAGGCGAATTGTTTAAAGGAAGAAGAAGTGAAGCTGAAAATTCGTTCGCATGTGCAAGGAAATTCTAATCTTAATGAAAATCAGAAGAAACAATTAATTGAAGTATTACTTAGGAATCAGAAAGTGTTTTGCAAAACAAGAATCCAGTAAAAGATTTTCAATTCGAAATAGAACTAACAGATAAAACGCCATTCACGGGTTACCAATATGTCATTCCAGAAAAACATAAGGAGGAGGTGGATAAGCTCATTGCTACAATGGTTAAAGATGATATTATCATGAAGTCCAAAACCTCTTATCTAAGTCCGATAGTGCTCGTAGAAAAGAGTAATGGAAGATAAGTTGTGTTTAGATGCAAGACGATTGAATCAAGTTACCCTACCGTACAGAGACAGACCGTTGCGTGTAGAGGATTTAACTAATCAATTATCCGGCATCAAGTGGTTGGTTCAACTGACTTCACTGCATCGTATTGGCAAATAGCGATAGCACCTGAATGTAGACAATATACAGGATTTATTCACGGGAATTTTGATGTTTTCAAAAGAATGCCATTTGGACTCAAGAACAGTGCATCTGCTCTTGTGCAATGTTTAGACAATATCATTGACAGAGAGATGTCTAGCGATGCTTTTATCTATATTGATGACGTGCTCGTGTATTCGAAGACATTTGAAGAACACATGAACAAGCTAGATATTTTGCTGAAACGTCTCATTGAAAATAATTTACAGTTGAATTTGGAAAAAAGTAATTTTTGCACTAAACAAGTTAAATTCCTGGGTATGATTTGACAGTCAACGGAGTCAAGATGAACTTGGAGAAAATGCAAGAAATAGATAAGATTGCACCGCCTAAAAACACGAAACAACTCAAAAGTTTATTAGGTTGCGTGAACTATTACTCAAGGTTTATTCCGAATTTCGCCATCACACTGCAATATTTCTTCAGTTGTTGCGAAAGCAACTAGATGGAAGTGTAGAATAAATGTCAAGAGAAAGGATAAAAGAATAAAGACGAAAGAAGAAGGAGAAGAAGAAAGAAGAAGAAGGAGAAGGAAGAAACAAGATAGCCGACATTCCAGAATCAAGACAGAAGAAAGGAAGAGCATCAAGTTTGTTAAAAGATTTTTCGGCATATGAAATCAAATTCCGCAAAATCTTTTTTCGAAAGAAGGGTTATGTGACCATCCGTTTGCCGAGGTCTCGAAACGGAGCACATCAATATTCAAGAATAAGATGAGCTGTTTGAACGCGCGCCAACGCGCATGAATACAATCCGAAAATGAAAACTACGAACTATATCCGTAAGGGAGCGTCTCGGTAGAGTATGCGACACCGAGAGTCGGGAGAAAGAAAGCTTTCTTTTCTGAAGTAACAGCTGAGAGTGAGGACCTACCGATCACGAGAAGGCGGCACCTCGTACTGCTACGGACTTCAGGACTGCATCTACGATAAAAACTCTTCAAGACATTCGAGGAGGTAATTATCATATTACAAGGCATTAAAACAATTCATCAGGAAAAGGATGAAAGTATAAGTGACGCATTTAAAATCTTTGTAAGAGAGAGGAGGGTGAAAAGCATGAAACTAACGAGGCCATTCATTTCTTTTCTTTGCAGTTTTTTTTTTTTTATATTTATTCTTCTTATACGATAGACTCAGGTGTCGTATTGTAGATTCTTTATGGAATTAAAAGCTAGTTACATTCTATAAAAGAATACGAAAAGAGTAGCAACGGAAAACGAGACGGACGCCACATCTGAGTTGAACAACGGTACTGGAAAGGGGGACCGTGCGGTTCTGCAGAGGGCGGCTTTGCTCCTGACCGAGCTGCAAGGACAAGGACACCGAGCGACTGACGAGTCGACGCCGTAGATTTCTACGCCGTGAAAAGACAAAGTAAGGTCGTGCCAACTTGAAAATTTTGTAGATATTAGAAGGAAAAATTTGTTTCGGAAAGAAAGTATTAGTACAGGTTCTTTATAACTGATATTCTGTAAAAATAGAATAAATCTTTTCTTTCAAGAAAAACTTAGCTAATTGTAAAGTTGCAACTAGGGAATTTACGACTGGAATGATTAGGCAAAGTTTTAAGTATTCTGTGAAATTGATTTAAATGAGAGAAAGGAAACAGTGTAGTTAATTATTGAGAGTGTAAGTTGTTTTCTTTTTTTCAGCAGGACAAAACTCTTGTATATGTAAAGTGTTTTATGTTCATTGACTGTAACAGCAATTTAATTAGAATATACTTAAGTAAGTGGAAAGTGATTCGACTTGAGTTTCTGTGTAAATGCATTCAATCCACAACGGCCCACATGACCCTGATCCCCGCTATTCTAATTGTATTTTTTTATTTTGCGCCCACCTTGAAAACCCATTCTGAGCTAGCCGGCGGAGGGGTGGGTCGCAATACACGCGTGTAGTGTAATTTTTATTCTCATTTCCAATATGCATTATAAAACATTGCATTATTACTTAAATAATGGTTAATAAAATTAGGAAAATACGATTTGTGCTCTTTCTGAAAAATATATTCGAATACCTACTTATTTTAAGATTATTAAAATATTATTTTGTGTCAATAAGAGCTGATCCGGGAACCCCAACCCAAGGATCGTGGGTTCGAATCCCGCCTCGAGCATGGTTGTTTGTGTTTCGTGATTGTGTGTGTGGTCTATGTATAATATGCTTGTATGTCCCCTGTGGTTGGCGTCAGCAAGGGCACCCGGCCGTAAAATCATCACCAAATTAGTATAGTAGGATATGGATCACGGGATCGGTCAATTAATGAAACACATTAGTTTGCCAACGTTTCGGAATATTTAATTCCTTTATCAGGGCTACAATAAACACAATTACATGGAATAAAGACAACTTTTCTGAACAACAACATTAGAAATCACACAATATATGCCGTGGATCAACATACGTGAAAACAAATAAATTATATACTGTATATATATATATATATATATATATATATATATATATATATATATATAACACGCCCACCTACTACCGCCCAGCCGGTGGCGATGAAGCGTGAAACTATGAATGCTCGTGAAGCGAGCTTTGAATTCTCAGGAAGCAGGATCTTTCGGGTATGAGAAAGGTCTGAACCCTTGACACAATGAATTATATAAAATTCTGGTAAAATGAGCATATATTCAGTAAACAAATTACACAGCAGCACAAATATACAATAAGTATGTATTTTACGTAGATGGTCACTGCAAAGAAAACAGAAACAAAAGAACAGAAATAACACAACCATAAGAGAATGTATAGGCGTCACCTTGACTGCCTGATTACTTCAATACGCACTATTTACAATACTTTTGCTTTGACCTCCTTCTCAATTACTTCGTGTACCTCATTTAACTTTTGTTAATCTAACGTTTTCTCCGTGCACGGCCCTTTAAGTGATTCTCTACAATTATTCTTTTATAGACTTCACAGAGGTCAGCCTTGAGCTGCGCATTTATTACAACGCTGTTAACTCTAGCACAAGAATAAACGTGACACACACGTTACTAAATCGTACCCTTTACAAAATTATAGCAACTGAGTATCCCTGACATCATACAATGGAAACAATACTTTCAATAAGATTACTTTTACATTACATGAAAAATTATAATTTACTTTAGCAAAATTGTACAAGGTATGGCATTCGAACGAATTTGCTGGTGCGTACAGCGAATGAAATCAAAACTGCCGCTCATACGTTCGAAATATTTCCCAGTAGTTATATGGAACTTTCACCTATTTAGGACGCTACGCCTGGTGTTTAAAGCTACACAGTTTCCCAACAAATTGACGCATAGAAGTGGCCAGTTCTTTACCTCGACATTTCCTTCCCATTCGCCGTCAGTTAACCTTGGGGGTTCGGTCGCTCGCAGTCCTCGCCACGTCACTCGACTGGTTCGATGTCCCGCGGTCACACCTCTTCTTTCGCTCGATCTCAGGATGCCGCCACACGTCCAAATTCCAAACCTTTCTCTCGTCCTCAAGCTCGTACCGTCCACGGATTGGTCCAAGTCTTTCTCGCCTACGCTTGAGTGTTGGAACCGTCCTTCTGCCGCCTGCCGCGTACCCGTTGCTCGCGCTTCCAGTTTTAAATAACTAACGTGCTTGAATTGACTACTTCTAGCACTCGGCCGACATACCACACTTTGAGCGTGCGTGGTCGTGGCGTACAAAATTAAATACTGGATTTCGTTCAGAGTCCTTCTGCGCGAATTTACTTCGATGATGAAACTATTTCAGGTTGGAGCAGTCGCAACGCTTGCTTACTCGCGTAATGTTAGTGCAAATGCTGTACATGCACTTTGCTTCTGAATTCTATCACTTATTACCGCGTTTCTTAAATCAGCTTTACTTAAGCAAGTAAAATTATACTCCTGCACTAACCAATTATTAGCGCTGAAGAATTTAGTTGACTCGCCGTCGCTGTCGAAGTCGTAAGAGAGCTCTACCAAAGTGCGTCACGGTATTTATGCGACTCCGCCTGGGGAAACATTTCTGGAGGGGTGAATTTTCTCCTCCTTCGCGCCCTCTCGAGAAAATATTATCCGCTAACTTTGGACATCGGAGTGCGAAAACCTGCGGGTAGATGTCGCCTTCTCGGACCATCGCTCCGCCTCGTACCCTATTTCTCAGTTCTCTGGTCTTTTCTAGTGGCTTATGGTGGCGTTACGGGTTCGTATAATCCGTGACGTCACAATATATATATATATATATATATATATATATATATATATATATATATATATATATACAGTGTGTATATATATACAACTGTGAATTTTCGAAAATTGCGAGCGTGACATTTTTTGCGCCTTCCAACAACTGCAATATATAAGAGAGGTACTTTTTGTAATGAAATATTTTCTTCAGAGAAATCTTTAAATATGGTCATTTACATTTTCTCAAATCATTAGTAGTTGTCGCAGAATTTTTCGTGAAATATAAGTGATTAAAAATATTTTAACAAAAACGGTCCCAAATGTATTCTCTAAATTTTTCCCTAGAGGATAATTCGCTTATAAAAATGGCGGAGGTCCAATTTCCGGTGAACTTGTGTATTTCTGAAAATTTCAAAAAATTAGCAATGAGAAAATAGAATATTGATAAAAGAGATATTTTACTTCATGAAATCTTCCAGAAAAATTAGATCTTAAAATAGGGCCAGGTACAATTTTTTAAAGAAATGAATAGCTTCCATGTATCTTTAGCTTGAAGTAAAGGAAATACATTTTTTTCTAAAAACATGCTCCAAAGGTTTCTTTTATTTTTTATCAAATAGAGCAGAATACGATGATAAAAATTTTCGTAGGTCTAATTTTCGTTGAACACTACATTTTCGTAATAATTGCAATTGTTACAAATAATGCGAATGCATAAACAATTGTGCTGTTGTAGTATTACTAGTTTCTGATAGATAATACTATCCTGTATTGGCTTGTAAGAAGCTCAATATGTAAAGAAATAATTGTCCAATAAATAATACCACTATTCAAGACAGGTTAAGACCGCGGGTACGGTAACTAACTGAAGTGAGTTCGCGGGCACAGCGTCCCGTACAACTGCCTCGAGCTTTAAAAGAGTTGTACAATTTGCTGCGAAGAAGAGGGACATCACTGGATATCTGCCCCGTGGGTATTTTTTGCGGAAGTCAGTTGACAGTCATTATCCCAAATTTAGCTAGATTAATTCTCATTTCCTCTACTAAAACAAAGAAAGAATTAAAATATAATAATACATCATTCATATTTCAGATTGTCAATTGAGAGTACAATTAATAATTTTGAATTCCAAGTGCCTTGATTTTGAAATATTTTCTTAAGAGTTCAACAACTGCTTTGACTTCCTATGTTCAGGTTACGAGGTTTAACAGAGTAAGATTCTTTTCTGCTGAGAGAGCTATCCGTCGGTAAGCCAGAATTGTTAATTTAGTTTACATTATTATTATATAGAACACGAACTGAATGATTTTATAAAACATACCCAAAAACGAAACAAGAAAAGAATTTGCCATTAAAATATCACTGGCCCTTGTTTCTACAACGGGTTTATACAAATATTTAACAATACAGAATTTTCAACTGATGTCACTGCAGAGCCTCTGACCGGGAGGTCCTAGGTTCGAGTCTTGATGGCGGCAGGATTTTCGTCATTAGCTTTTCAGCTAGGTCGAATTCAGTCGCTGTGTGGAGGAGAATTCTAGAGGCCGGCTGCTCTGATCGGTAGTTTTCCGTGATTTCTCCGATCAACACCAGGCGAATGTCGGAACAGTACCCTACCAAATGGGCCACGGACCGCGCGCGATCTTTCCTTCCACTTCCTTGTCCTATCCTCTCCCCTTACACACACACTTACACTAACATGCACTACACTACCACATATTCCGGGAGACCGGTCGGGAGCTTAGGGCTTGTCCCGGCTTGGGCAGTGCCCCGCTGGTGGGAGAGTCCTGGTTTGATGGAAACTCCATTAGCCGACGGTAGGTCGGCGCCGGATCGCGCCAACCAACGGGGGAAGATCACCGCCATCTCCCGAGAACAAACATGCACTGTACTAACGGGACTAATAACCAAAGCAGTTGACGCACCCGGAAACACGAAAAAATCAGTCAATCAAAACATACAGAATTTAAAAAGAAAGTAATAAATAGTAAAGAATAAAATCATAATTCAAATCTCGGTTGTTTTATGGAACAAATCTGCAAACATATTTTCGTATGAAGTTACAACTTCCCTCCGCGTGCCGCTTCAGCTTAGACGAGTACACGCCTTTGTGGATTTGGAGGGGAAATGTGAGCGGAGTCAGGGGAAGTTGCCCGGGTTCAGAGGAGCATAGGGCTTCCTAGGCGGGCAAGTAGCTTGTGCGGGCGCGGTTTCGTCGTGCCTGAACTACGCTGAGTGAATATTGAGTTAACTTAGCTAACTTGAAGCAAACCGTCACTTAATTCAAATATTCAATTCCCACAAGAATGAAATTGTATCCTATTTCTTTATAGTTTTATACGCGCTCATAACTGTTGTTTGAAGCATTGAAGATTGCCATAGAATTTGACCTAGCCTCGAGCGAAAGTTAAAAGTTAAGGCATTCTGCGTGGGAGACGTGTCGACAGGCGTTTCATATGATAGTTCGTGCGATTATCAGTGCTACCTGCGTTTTACCGGTTGCTATATCTTTCCATTCTTTGTTGTCATTTAAGTATATGACACTGGTTGCCTGCTCTGGCACTACCTACACCACTTTAGACCACAACTCACAACACGACACAACCACCATCACCACCCGCTACCCTCTCGCCCACATACAAAATCAGTCGCATCACCATCACTACGGTTCTGTCCTTACCACCGCACTACAACCACGATATAATCTGTAGTTCCACATGATGATGTACAAAAGACAGTCCCTCTACACACACTGGACAACGCACAACAGAGCTGAATTGATGTCTCATAAGTGTAGATATCGGTTTTACTGTTTTCTTACTTAAAAATCAAATCAAATAAATGACCTCCTCTCGCCAACTGTTGTGTTCTTAAAAAAGAACATTTTATTCGTTACATAAAAACCTTATTACAAATTGTAGTCACGAACATTAGAATGACTCCTCAACCATTCAGATCATTGGAAACTTATTATAGCTGTAGTTATGAATATGAGGAATATTTTCTATATTTTTACCTTTTTATTTTCGCCTCCACTATTCACCACAGATTCATTAGAGCAGAGATTTTAAAACCCTCTCCTCTAACATCGAGAACATTGTGTCGCATCCCCAGGGAAAGAGCCAATTTATCTGTATTAGGTTTTCAAATTAAAACTATAAAATACTATAATTGTTGACATTTTAGTATATAAGCATGTAATACAACTGTGTGAACTTAAAATCTCATCTTTATTATGTTACCCGCATTACTAAAATATTAAATACACTGTGCCGGTTATATGTCTTCATATTTTCCATACTAAATTATTGTCGCGACACACCCACGTAATTTCGTAGTCCGTTGCTATGGCGCGGCACTCCCTTTGAGATCCGCTCCACTTGAGTTCCTCCTGCTTTGCGAATAATGTGCCAAGCTCTAGACTTTGAGTGTAGAGACTCGATTCATATATAATTCATATTATAAGTACCGACTTCTTGCGACAGTGCACGCGTTTTTACGAATTCAATTCTCCTGCGATGTCACCTCCGCTGTGGCGCTTCGATCCTTCCGCTTTGTCTCCGTGTTTCTGCCTTTCTCTTTATTCCTCACGGCGCCTCGTAGCTGCCGCCGCCGCCGCCGCCGCCGCCGCCGCCAATCACCGCCATCACCACCATCACCACCACCACCACCGCCGCCGCCGCCGCCGCCGCCGCCGCCGCCGCCATCACCACCACCACCGCCGCCGCCACCGCCGCCTCCGCCGCCGCCGCCATCAACACCACCACCACCACCGCCGCCGCCGCCGCCGCCGCCGCCACCGCCGCCGCCGCCGCCGCCGCCGCCGCCGCCATCAACACCACCACCACCGCCGCCGCCACCGCCGCCGCCGCCGCCATCAACACCACCACCACCGCCGCCGCCGCCGCCGCCGCCGCCGCCACCGCCGCCGACGCCGCCGCCGCCGCCGCGCCGCCGCCGCCGCCGCCGCCATCACCACCACCACCGCCGCCGCCGCCGCCGCCGCCGCAGCGACCGCCGCCTCCCCCAGTTCCCGAGGACGCGATCGTCGCCGGCAGTCTTAGGGACTGAGTGGGCCGAGCCAGGGCTTCCCGGCCTCAGGGCGTTCAAAAGGGATTGCGAGACCTGTGATCTGTTGAGCACCGGTGGAGGATTATATGGGTTGTAAGCACCTTTTAGGAACGAGCGAAAATTCACCTCGCTTTTTTATATCCGCTCTGCGTAACCAATTATTTCGCGTTTAGTTACATTTAAATTAAGGTATAAAATGAAACCGCTTGGAATTATAAAAGAAGAGCGTGGAGATATTAAAACGTTTTTATACTTTAGTGATTTCCGGGTCGAAAATCTCGTCAGTTATTTAGCTACAAATTACCACAAATATTTCAGCAAATTACTCTTTATTGTTCAAGCATAATATAATTATACATAATACTCTCTTGTGTGTATGTTCCAACGGGCGAATGTCTTCATATCTCAAGAACTCCCTTTGACACGTTTTAGAAGTTTCAATCCAAATATAAATTATCTTTACTAAACATAAATTTACACAACGAAGGTTATTTATTTTTATAATCATGCTTCGTAGAGTTTGAAGAGAAATTAAGGAACGTTTTAATTGTATTATTATTAATATTTATTCGTTTATTCTTTGAAGGTGCCCGTACGTATTTTAGTGGGCTTTGTTTATGTAAATGAAATACGCATTAACGAAGAAGAAATAACATTTATAGCTGATTAAACGTCTGATAATTTCGTTCCGTATTGCTTAACATTAAAAAACAACAACAAATATATCCACCCCGTATTTATTCAATTTCTGTAGTTGTGTTTGACAGTACGCGTTGCACAAGTTAAAACATACCGTTTATAATCTTAATCGTGAATGAATGGAAGTCAACGCACGCACAGTCAATGTTCTAAACCAGAGCGAGGTTCCTTGCCAATTAGCATATTGCATTCGAGCTAACTCATTTAACACAATAATTTATGTATTTATTACCATGTCCCTACTGATATTTAACACATTTTTATTCGGCATACTTTCACCTAATGAGCTTCTGCAGAGAGTTTTTAACATACATATTTTATTTATTTATTTATTTATTTATTTATTTATTTATTTATTTATTTATTTATTTATTTATTTATTTATTTATTTATTTATTTATTTATTTATTTATTTATTTATTTATTTATTTATTTATTTATTTATTTATTTATTTATTTATTTATTTATTTATTTATTTATTTATTTATTTATTTAACAATTGAAAACGTGGAATTTGTACACGGTACCTTGAGCTCTGGGATGTCTCACCTAACATATTAAGTTGAATTATGACTTTGTTCGCTTTCATGTTATAAAAACCATTTGCAAAGGCCACTCAAGTACAGATTTTGGCTATTATTTCTTGTGATCCACTGAAGGAATTGACTTAATGTTACATGAAAATGGAGAATGTTAATTTGAATATGTAAATTCCGAAAAGAAAACGTGCACAGATAGTAAAAGCACATTTATGTCCGGAAGGAAAACAAAAGTGCTGTATCAATCAGTTGCTCAAAGAATCGAGAAAATGGACAAATGATGGAGATGGGGGTTAGTGGTCGAGAAGATGAAGTACATTGTTTGTTACAGGCATATCTAGACTTTTATAATTATACAATCTAAAGGATGGCTACTCGTATTACATTATATCTCGTTAAAACGAATGTTATTTTCCTTTTTGATGCTCAATAAATTTTCTTTGTACTTAAACAGACATGCTGTGGAAAATTTTTACTTGGCACATGAACTTGTGTATAGATTTAAATCATTTAATAGCATTTGACAGTGGGTTGTAAAATGATGTACATGTATTATACTGAGCTATTGATACTGCCATCCGACAAATACGATTACTACGTCGATTGTTAATTTTATAGACATCTGTATTAATTTAAAATATGTTCCCGCTTTTATGTAAGTAATTTTACTTCCTGGCTACCCCTTTCGCAGTAAACAAAGTTATGTAATGGTGCACGACAGCAATTGTTTGGCAGAAAAAGTCGGCCCTGGTAACAAAAAAGTGTATAAATCCAGTTGCTAAATTTAGAAAAAAATTCTGTAACACGGGGTGTTGCCAGAATTCATGTTTTGTGGGTCCTTAATAGCGAAATGTCAAATGCCGGCAAAACATCTATCTGTCTGTCCGTCCATCCGTCCCTCCATCCGTCCGTCCCTCCATCCGTCCGTCCCTCCATCCGTCCGTCCCTGCATCCGTCCGTCCGTCCCTCCATCCGTCCGACCGTTATTCCGTCCGTCCGTCGTTCTGTCCGTCTGTGAACAACGCTAGCGGCTAAACCATTCTGTCTATTTTCTCTAAAATTGATATCTCAATCGATCTGGCTGACGTTGCAGCCTCTTCAATTTGAAACCGATAATTTACTTTTGGGGGTTACTTTACATGACGTCTCTAGGACGTTTTCAAAATTCTCACAAACATAGCTACGTGGTGCTGGTCTTATGTTGGTTGAAATTCTGATTTTTCGAAAATTTCAAAAACTAAAAACAATTTTTACCGTCTTTCTACAACTGCAATTATGAAATAGAGATTTTTCCCTTAATGAAATCAGTTCCTTAAACGATAGATTTTGAAATAAGGTCTTGTACATTTTTTTGAAAATTGGAATACATTTCGCGTGAAAGTACGGGCGAGAAAGTACATGCTGCTTTAACGACACTATTTTTTTAAAAGAGCCACTCATTTGTAAATTAATAGGCAGGTGAATGGGAAAATCCCTGGCTGAATAAATTGAGACTTACAAGAGTTACGTAAGTGGAATTGTTTTATTATTCGTAAAATTATTTTCTCTAATTTAAACGTCTGGGAGATATGGAATGTGTGTTCCCAGAATATTACGACGCATTTCAGGTGGCAAAGAACATTCGAGAAATATAAACGAGTAGTATGACGGTTGAGTGAATGTGGACGAATTCTGAACACTGAGTATAATGAACTTGATTTCGTGAATACCAATTAAATTCCATTTCATGCTTCAGGAACTTTATTACACCAAGTCAATAAAGTTAGCTTACTTTAAGATAAGAGTAGAACCGAGGAGAGAACATTGCTCTTAACCATAATATAAAATCAAATCTGTAGTTCCTTTTCCATTGCAAATAAATGTTGCTAATCACACTTCCTTTATATCTTTGTGTGTCATTCAACTCTGTACAGTTGAACGAAAATAGTAAATGGTAAGGCAGGTATTGTGAAATTTTAGAAAATTTACGCAGATTTTAACACTTTCCATACGTCAAATCGAATTTTTACTGTCATTTTTACGATATACATAAATCAAAATGACCACCTGACGTAGTGGACTCATCGCTTACACACACTAAGTGCAGGGATTGGAATATCAGTTCAGTCAAATATTTTTTGCGATTTGGAAACACTTCGGCGAGTTAAAGTGTTATTATATTATGGAAACATTATTAATAATGTAAATCATACGTGCTGTCATTGTACCACTACACATGACTGGAAGACAAAGAGAGAGGTTCTTCATTCGAAGGAAAAATGCAATATAAGTGGGCTAGCTTTTGTTTTGTCATTTATAATGGAGTTTGTGAAATAGTTTGAGATTGAGGAAAAATTAACCTTATTTCTTGAAAACAACTTTTGGAATATTCCTTTTAAATTTTCCTGATTGCGGGAAATCTGTTATAACTTGTAATAAACCAATTTAAAATCATCTTCAAGGTTGTTTCTCTCAACAAGAAATAGAGACGAACATGCTTTTAATATTAGATAAAGATACAGCATCACTGTCATTTTTCAACAATTTTGAAAGAAATATTAACATAAGACACAACAATAGCTCAATAGCGACACTATTGAGCTATTCAGTGACAAATAAATAATACTCAAGTAATGAATTCACTAATTTAGTTTTCTCGAGAGAATACTTTAATTACAGATCTTTCCTCACAGCCCATATCTGTCGTGAACGACTCTAAAGTGACAGTCGAGTCTCAGTCCACTTTAAGGAAGGAGTAAGTAGGACAAAACAATTCCGCATAATGTTGTAGGTGACCTTCTTCGTTCTCGTAATACCCCACAGTAGAAAAAATTCAAGACCTAGTCGGAAATAGAGCACTTCCTAAGGAGGAAATATGTCTCTAATTATTGTTGTTTACTGGATCCGCAGTAGTGTTGCCACATATAGCATAGTATATTTTAACTTTTATGAACACTGTTCATAACAATGCAAATATCATGTTATTTTTAAAAAGTGAAGAAAATTTATGAATGGGACTATGTTTTATAATTTTCCTCAAAGTTCTTTGTTGATACAAATTTGTTTTAATGTATTTTACCTTTCAACAAACAAGTCTAAGAAGAAAACGAGGAAGGAAAATTGATTCACATCCGCACCTCATTTTACCATCAAGGCAAGCCATCAGTCCTGCTCCCAACGCATATAGAATTCAAGGGAAGGAAAACTCCTTTCCAAATGTATGGTAGCATTTCAATAGAGGTGGTGTCATATTAGTCGTATTATTCATGTGATTCAGTATCTAGTTTGACAAATGAAACTCTTACCGGAATGTTTCATTTATGAAACTTGTGATCAAGAAGAGTTAAACGAACACAACTGAAATTTATCGCAATACAAATTTAACTCAATTTTGAATTCACCCAAACTTCTTTCGGGAAAACATCAGATAATGTTATAAATAGGGAGCAGATTTTAATGAAATGTCATGTTTTACTTTTTACTTGAGAAGAATGCCTTTTAGTATAGATATTATCTTCATGTTATGAAAAAAGGAAATAACCCATTTTTATATGACATTTTTGCATTTTCTTGTCGATTTCGGCTAAGAAGCCTTAATTACATTTTCCCCTCATTTTAAAGCAATATTTGTTTGATTGATTTTTTCGTGTTCCGGGCGCGTCAACTGCTCTGGTCACTAGTCCCGTTGGTGTAGTGCATGTTTGTTCTCGGGAGATGGCGGTGATCTGTCGCCCGCTGAATGGTGAGATCCGGCGCCGACCTACCGTCGGCTAGTGGGGTTCCCCCTAACCAGGACTCTTCCACCAGCGGGGCACCGCCTCCTGCCGGGACAAGCTCTAATCTCCCGACCGGTCTCCCGGAATATGTGGTAGCGTAGTGCATGGTAGTGTGTGTAAGGGGAGAGGATAGGACAAGGAATGGGAAGGACATATCGCGCGCGGTCCGTGGCCCGTTTGGTAGCGTACTGTTCCGGCATTCGCCTGGTGTTGATCGGAGAAACCACGGAAAACTACCGATCAGAGCAGTCGGCCGCTAGAATTCTCCTCCAGACAGTCAGCTAGGTCGAATTTCGTCGCTGTCTGGAGGAGAATTCTCCCGAGAAAAAACATGCACTACACTAACGGCACTGATGACCGAAGCAGTTGACGCGCCCGGAAACACGAAAAAAATCAATCGATCAATCCTCCAGACAGCGACTGAATTCGACCTAGCTGGAAAGCTAGTGTCGAAAATCCTTCCGCCGTCAGGACTCGAACCTAGGACCTCCCGGTCAGAGGCGCTGCAGTGACATCAGTTGATGCACTGAGCTACCGCTCTCGGTCACTTTTTGATGATTTCATCGATTTTAATAGCATTTTAATAGTACTTGATTCATATAAACACACGAGGTGCAACAAATATCCACAGGATTCCAGAGTGGCCTGTTCGATTTCTTCGCTCAGAAATTGTAATGCCAACCGTTGCGAGTATGTATTCTAAGGTTCCTGTGACGCCTATCAGCGCCATTGTCGGTTCGGCCTATTTCGCGAGAAATAAAGATGGATTTGCCGGCCCGGTGGCCGAGATCGCTACGGCAGTAGTGTCGTAGTGATCTCTGACCAAATGATTGCGGGTACGAATCTCGTCTCTTGCATGATTGTATTTGTGTTCGTCCTTTCACCCGTTATCATCACCATTTCGTTTTATCATCATAGTTACCATAATGTTAACTCCAATAGTGGTTGCTAAAGACTTAGATGTTGATGCGACTTCAAATAACAAGAAAAATGGTTTTCCTGGTAAAGAAGAGTCCCAAGCTGCAACGAAAAAGCCTCGATTATATCACTAACATATCCAATAGCTCGAGTTGTTGATTTAAACTGATTTTCACTATTTTTATGTCATTTCTTGCTTTTGAAGCATTTTAAAAACATTTTAATAGCAATTTATTGACCATTTTTGGCGATGTTTTAGGTCATCAGAATCCGCCTCTTAGTTATAAACAATACTATTTTCTAGAATACAATATATACAGTTCAATTATCCAAAACGTTTGTGCCATATTTTTATAATACACTTTTAAAATACAAAATTTAAATAAATGAAATTTTTAAGTCTTAAAGTGTTAAAAGACGACTCAACGATAAACGTAAAGAAAAGGTGTTCAATTTAACTGATAAATATCCAACAATATGTTTCCCTACACTTCGAGGATATTGTGAAGAGCGCGAAACGTAGAAGCTGAAACATATACAAAATATTAAAGACTAACTGATATGGATACTTGGGTATTAAGCGGAAAGTTCAATTGCAGTATAATTCTCTTATTTAAATAAATGACTAGAATGCAAAATCTGTGATGGAGCTAGACAGCTTTGAGCCCGGGGCAATGGCGAAACGCGTGGCCCCCTCTTCCTCCAGAAATAAATTATAAATATGATAGTTGTATCAAGATTCTATTGGATTTATTTTATTTCAACAAATAACAAAAATTGCAACGATTAAGCCACAAAACTGTTTTGGAATTATATTTTAAATAACAGTTTTATGTAAAAGCATTTAGTGATTAAATAATACAATTTCCACGGTGAGCTTAAAACAAACTAGCCGAGGAAAAATGTAGACGGGACTGAGGCAGATATTGAGAGGGTTAGTTGTTTTTTCAAAAATAGTTTTTATTAACCTTGTTTAACAATATTATGTCTTACAAGGGTTTTTAGGTTACATAGTTCACAATCATTTTTGAACTACATTTCATCATACATGTATAATGCTTGAAAGCAATTATATTGGAAACTAACTATTAAGGATACTGAGGAAGGGTCCTTCAGAAAAAAACACAGAATATTTGGAGTACAAAATTTAGGGATGTTTGAACGTGGGGGTAGATGGGGTGGCGAGATGTAGGCGAGGAGAGAGACGAGGAACCTGGGGGCGGGGAGGTGAAAGGTGAGCAGAGCGGTGAAGTCCGCAAGGAGTCAACGAAGAGAGAAGTGTGCGAGGAGAGAGACGTCAGTGGGTGCGGGGAGGGGAGCGCTAGGCAATAGGCGGTAGGTGGTGAAAGAGGTATGCGAGAGAAGCAGGCGATACTGTGGGGTAGGTGGGAAGAGGCGTTCGAAGAAGGCAGGTATGATGGATAAAGGGATGTCAGAGAAGAATGAGAGGAGAGGTAGGAGATAGTGGTTAGTAGTTGATAGAGAAGCACGCGAAGAGAGGCATGCAATGGTAGCTGGTAGGCGGCAAGAGTGGGGGAGAACTAGGTGATGGCAGGTGGTAGACGGGAGAGTGAGAAGGAGAGACATGTGAACAAAGGTGGGAAGAGATGCCGGTGGGGAGTGAGAAAGAGAATGTGGCAGGCACGGAATTGACGGCAGCCCGCTGGGAGGGAAGGATCGCCAGTGCTCTGGACATAAGAAGAAGCAGAGAAGAACAGTTTTTTAAAATTTATTTATTGATGATGTTTACATGGTTTAATTTATTAACAAAGACGCAGGTGAAAGGGTAGATTTTATCTTGAATTTGGTATTTTAGGACCAAATTCATCCGTCTTTTGCTAGCTGGCGATGTTCCCAGACCTGGACTTTCATTTTAATTATTACCAACGCCTGGGGGTAAGGCGGATATGTGGCGAGCATGATGTATTCCCATCACTATACTTAGCTTACTTGGCCTGCCGGAGAGTTATTTTTTTCACACAGCTATAGAAACTAAGGAAACGGAAAACTACAACTTTATGAGATCCGGCGTAGACCTCACGTCAGCATACAGGGTTTTCCACATCAAGATATCTCTCACCAGCGGGCACCGCCCTAGCCGCGACAAACACTAAGCTCCTGTCATGTGTGGCAGTGTAGTGCATGTATGTGTGTGTTCAAATAAGGGGCGAGGAAACGTCAAGAAAGAGGAAGGAAAGATCGTGCGCGGTCCGTTGCCCGTTTGTTAGGGTACTGCTCCAGCATTTGTCCGGTGTTGAGCGGAGAAACCGCGGAAAACTATCGATCAACGCACTTCAACGCTCGAATTCTCCTCCTGGCAGCGGCTGAACTCGGTCTCGCTCTGTAGCTAGTGTCGAAAATCCTGCCACCGTGTAGACTCGAACCGTAGGACTTCCCGGACTGAGGGACTTTGTTATCATCAGTTGATGCCATGAGCCACCTCAGCCGGCGGGAGCGAGAAAGAGGGAAGTGGGCATGCCGCGGAGGAAAGGGTCGCCAGCGCGCTGGGCGAGAGAGGAAGCGGGGAGGCGTGTGAAAGGGTGGAGGAGGAGGAGGCGGACGCTTCGCGGGGGCCCGTTCGGCGCGCAGCCGCACAACGCCGCTCACCCACGCGCCCGCCTGTCGAGTCCCTGCCCGCGCTTCCCCCCGGCCCGCTTCGGCCCCGCCGACCCAGGGCGCCCGCCGCGCCCTTGCGCTGCGCTCGAGCCCCGGCTCGCAGCCGGCGGCCAACGCCGCCAACGCCGCCGCAGCAAGCCCGGCCAGCAACAAGCCGAGCGAGCGCACTTCGGGGGGGACCGGCAGGGGTGGCTCAGGGAATACACTGATGTCACTGCAGTGCCTCTGACCGGGAGATCCTAGGTTCCAGTATCCACGGAGGCAGGATTTTCGACACTGGTTTCTCAGCTGGGTCGAATCGAGTCGCTGTCTGGAGGAGGATTCTAGAGGCTGGCTGCTCTGATCGGTAGTTTTCCGTGGTTTCTCCGATCAACACCAGGCGAATGCCTGGTGCCACGAGCCACGGGCCGCGCGCGATCTTTCCTACTTCTTCCTTGCCCTATCCCCTCCCCTTACACACACACTAACATGCTACCACATATGCCAGGAGACCGGTCGGGTGCATAGAGATTTTCTCGGCAAGGGCGGTACTCCACTGGTGGGAGACATGTGGTTGAGAAAAACCCTGCTTGCTGTCGGTAGGTCGGCGCTGGATCTCGCCATCCAGCTGGGGGAAGATCACCGCCCCCTCCCGAGGGGAAAACATGCCCTACACTTGCGGGAATAATGACCTTCATGGTTGACGCGCTCGGAATCACTAACAACCATATAAACAACCAACTTTGGGAGTTGGAAAGATTTCATTCGTGCGGACGCAAAGAAGATGGAGTCGCATGCATGAATATTCGACATGAAGGAAAAAATCTCTCAGTGTGCGTTTCCTTAGTACATCGATTCTAATGTTTTATGTTACAAAATCTCTTTCAAACTTCGTATTTACCAACCCTTCTGCGATAGTTTATTGGCCACTGCAAATTTAGAAATAATGCGAGAAAGTATGTTCTGTTGGAACAGCACTAGTGTCTCTTGAATCAGCGTAGCTCCTTCATTTATCAGTGCTGAAACCATTTTAGAAGAAGGGAGTTACGTTAGAACCAGATGATAAGAAGAGAAAGGTGTGATGGAAAAGATTCGGGTTCAGTTGTGATACACGCTGTACTGGAAATGCGCATCACGCCACAACAACTAAAAACATCTCTGCCTTAATGTAATTCAAATCCACAACCTCTGTGTAACTTTGGCGTACTTTATATCACCATGTTGGCCTCGTAGCACAGGCATGACAAAGTCGCAGGTAAGGTAATAGAGCTCGCAGGCACTGCGTCCATGGAAATTGGGGCGAGATTTAAATGTTAGGGCTGTACAAATGCTACGGAATGACAGGTACGTCACTAGATACCAGGCCATTGGAAAAAGATCACTGAATACCTGGCCACAATCATTGGGAAAAGTTACTTGACAGTTACAGTTACAAATGTACACATTAATTCCAATCTTCTCTATAAGTCAAAGAAATGATCCATTAAATAAAATAACATATCAGTCCGATTTCAAATTCTCAATAGAGAGTGTAATTAGAAAAATTGAATCAAAAATATCATGAGTTTTGTTAATTTGACTGAATGATTACTTGTTAATTTATTTCACATTATTGCGAGATACAATCAATAACAATGATTTAATAACATAGCACAAAACGAAAACAAGGAAAGAACTTGTCATTCAAACATATTCCTGTCACTCAAAAAATATATTTATATAAAGAAGAATGTAGTAAGAAAGTGAACATGAAATCGTAATAAGTAGTGAAGAATATAAACATAATACTAGGTTATTTAATTACAAAATCTCAGGTTACGAAATTACAAAATCTCTAATGATATAAAATTTTAATATATATTTATGAATCACAAGTCTTACCTGAGACAAAAAGAAAAACCTATTAAAAATTACACTTGGAAATCTTAAACTAGTAAAATATAATCAATAAAAAGGATGGAAGAGACTCTAAACGAGCCATTTCTGAATCGATCACCTGCGTCGAAATCAGAAAGCCAAATGATAAAAGGTTATAGTGAAAGTGATTTTATTTACTTTAGACAATCATTTTTGGTATCCTTTTCTAACATCTATAATTCATTTCTTCATAAGTTAAACCATCACATTTCTTTTCCGTTACAACAATATTCATGAATATTATGTTAATAACTGTCTATCCTAGTTCTCTTAGATGTAACCAGTGGAAACTGTCGTATATAAGAAGTGAAAAATGTTTGTTCAAAACCTGACCAGTTGAAGTCCGTGTTATCAATGAAATTCAAACATCACTTACGTTTGAAAAGTCTTATGCTGAATTGTGTTGGTTAGAAAGATCCGCATGGTTCAGTTTTGCAATCATGTGCTCGAATGCATAATAATTTTAGTATGATTCAAAGTGTCCGATTTTAATAAATCTGGGATATACTCAATCTCTTCTCACATTTTGTCTTTGAGCCAGTGGTATCTAGGAACAGTGTGTGGATATTGACTTTTAAGTGCATAGGTTTTTTCAAAAATCTAAAACTTTTAATTCCATTTTGTGAAAGAATTTCATCCGAAGTATAGATAATCTAAAACAATCAATAGCTAGGCCAAGAAATTAATGTTTTAAAACAAATATTTGAAAAGTGGTCAAAACCGATAGGTTTAACTAACGTTTTGTAAACAAACATTTGTTTTCGAACAAAGCGGAAATTATTCGTATTTTGGAGAGGTGAGCAGAATAAGAATAATAAATCAACTCACTGAGAGCGTATGTTCAAATATTATTACTGGTAAACGTTCATGAAAACTATAGGGAAATACTGACATTTATAGTGGCCATGTTATGTTTCTCTGACGAAACACGAGTTGATCCAAACCTAGGACAGTCTAAAGGGAATAGAATATTGATAGAATCTCGTTACTCCCTGATTCAATAGGTTGACAGAATATCAGAGGAAGTGTCACACCAAGGATATATCACGTTACGTTAGAAGCAAGCGATCAAAATGGGACCAGGAGACTCAATATCGAGGCGAGTCGTAAGAGATTGTTCTAGAATGATCTCCCATGGGGATAGGATTGCAATACATTTTGAAAGAGCGAAGAGTAAAGAAGAATGAAATTTCCAATCATAAAACATATACCTACAGTTATAAAAAGTAGCCATTTTAGCTTCTCGTTTGCCAATAAGAATGACAGATCTTGTTGCAATAAAATAATGAGAATTTCGTTGAAAACAGCTACTGCGATTAACTAGAAGAGATCTGACGAGTCTCACACTAACTGGGACAGAGTATCAAATAATATACATCTAGTGGCCGCTTCGTCTCTTGGCATTTTTCCACTTTTCTACTGTGCAAATCAAGTGTATGTCACGTGCATTCTGTAACACGAAACAAAACTTAAAATACAAATAAGCTCTGTTAGATGAGGTTTATGGTAAACTCGAAATGTGTTTTAGATCTATCTTATAACATGTATTAATTCAAATAATGTTTGTACCTTCTTAATTTGTAATAGTATTAATATAATAATATGAATGGTACGATAATAACGTATTTTTTTGATAAGAGTGCCAGAGAGGCATATATTGCCTGGCCTATTCACTTTAGAAACAGCTGGGAAATAGAAAAAGCATTCCATTGCCTAATTGTTGAAAACTTTAATTGTCATAAATTGACAAAACTTCTTTTACGAAATCATCAACAGTTATATACTTGTATAATTATATCATACTTCAGCATCGTAAAAATTAAATTAGCATACCAAACCTTGCTTCCTTGCCAGTTTTATCAAAAATCATATATTGTCTAACGTGGTCACTTATCTTGTTAATCTACTATGAAAGACGTTCCGCTGCCACAACCTCTTTTTGGTTTCCAATCATTACATTCATTGCTTTTAGTATTAAGAGTATGAATTTACAATGTAAACTTCCAATTTAGGAAAAACTTGACATGAGAGTCTTGTTTTATTGTTCCATAGATTATCACTTTATTGCGCATTGGATGAATTACCATTTCGTTTCTAAATCATCAGATCAATATGCCTCTTAGCTTCGCGCTAGTAAAGAACAATACAAGGAAATTTCTGAAGTGGTGACCAGTCTCCCGTTTCTCCCTCAGTCAAACCGGAAATGAAAGCTATTGAGTCATAAGCTGATTAAATTTTTGGGCGAACTCGTGCCTGCCACAGCATTACGAACCACTCGCAATGATGAAAACCAATCGTGGGCTCTGATGACCGTAATGGAAAAGTGCTCTCCAGAGTCCGTCCTCTCGTTTCCGCAAACGACTGCTCCTTTCATCGCCTCCGCTAGCAGCACAGAGTAGTTTGTTTCCATTTCCAATCGATTCAGAAAGAACATTATGGAAGAAAAACGAATACCAGGAAGACTGGGGTTGCTAACAATAACAATATCCCTTTTTATGAACATTGTTAGCAACCCTAGTCTTCCTGGTATTCTTTTTCTTGAAATTTTATTATATATATATATATATATATATATATATATATATATATATATATGAACACACGTCTTTTATGAATATTTAAATTAGAAGTTCACCTCTATTTCTTTCTTCTCTCCATTTGCGATTCAAGTCAAAAGATTCGTTCACAAAATGCAGATAAAGATGGCCTGAGCGTCTCTTTTATTTTAGCCGCTGGACAGAGATACTATCATGTACGCGTGTGTCATCGTGCTGAAAAAGGATATTCATGTTGTCTATTCTAAATAAAACAATAAATGATATAATGTATGTGACCAAATAAATGACAACAAATGTTAAAATTTACTGAAAGGACATTTAAAATTCAAAGGAGAATGAGAGAACAATGAATGTCAGAGGAGGACTGTCCTCCTAAATGGAGGACGGTTGGCTACCCTAGGAAAGACCTGCGCCTGGAAGCCAAAAAGAATGATTTTTACTTTTTCAGAATGTAGTCCGTAATAAAGGAAAAGTTACGTAATGCTGCATTGGAAAATATGGCTTTTAACAGAAAAGTGGGTTTTTTGCTCATATATGTAGTAAACTACTTTCACGAATTTGTAGTGTCAGAATTAATATTTTGGTACTGAAAAAATGTTTTTCGGCAAAAAAATCTTCCGTTCAAACAAAACAATACCTAATGATGGAAACAAGTTACAGTAAATATGGTCATTGTCATTTAGGGAAAAAAATATTCCACACACCTTTTTAATGACGTACGATTTCCAAAAACATTTGCAGTGGAACTACTACTAATGTTAATTTATGCAGAGGAATTCCAGTAACACGGTTCTTTCAATTTGTCACGAAAGTGAATTAATATCCCCCTTACGCTCTAAACCGATCTCGTTAGATATGGCAATTTTATGGCTGTAGGATTTGTTCACCATGTAACAGTAAAAATGAACGAACAATGTTGAATACTCATATCAAACGGCCTAGAAATTTTTGATGATTTTTCAATAGATTGTTCTGATAAAGAGACATGAAGGTTATCACTGAAGATCAGTCCTTTACATGTGTCTAAGATAGAAAGATAGAGCAATGTAGAGAAATATTCAATGTGTTATCAGGTTCCAAGGAACGACGTCTAATGAATCTGGATATTCATGGAAGAAAATATTGAAACAGCAATATTCCTGAAGGAGCCAATGTTCCGCAATGGGCACAATGAAGTCAGGCGCAGACAAATATCATTGCTGTTTGTAGCACCGTTCTTAACACTCCGGTGCAACCGTGATACATGAAAACAGTCATCCAACCGCTCATCGTCGCGTTTGCCAAAGCCATTCCCGCCGGCGGCCAGCAATGCCAAGTGGTGCGAATGATTCTCCAATCCCCTCGCCGCACCGGCGGACTTGCACTCAGAGCCATCATTGCTGATATCGCTGCAGCAACACTGACCGGGAGGTGTTAGTGCTGGAGTCCTGACGGTGGCGAAATTTCAACACTAGCTACGTGGCTAGGTCGATTGATTGGTTGGTTGGTTGGTGATTCCGGGCGCATCAACAGCTTAAGTCATTAGTTCCGTAACTGAAGTGCATGGTTTTCCTTGGAGGATGGTGGTGATCTCCCCCCACTGGATGGCGAGATCCGGCGCCGACCTACCTTCGGCTAGCAGGTTTCCTCATAACCAGGACTCTCCCACCAGCGAGGCACCGCCCCAGCCGGGACAAGCTCTAAGCATTCGACCGGTCTCCCGGAATACGTAGTAGTGTAGTGCATGTTAGAGAAAGTGTGTGTGTAAGGGGAGATGATAGGACAAGGAAGAGGAAGGAAAGATCGCGCGCGGTCCACGGCCCGTTTGTTAGGGAACTGCCCCGGCATTCGCCTGGTGATGTTCGAAAAAAACACGAAAAGATCAGACCCCAACCAGAGCAGCCGGCCGCTAGAATCCTGCCTCCATCAGGACTCGAACCTAGGACCCCTCGATCAGAGGCGCTGCAGTGACATCAGTTGATGCACAGCTCCCGGACACAGCTAGGTCGAATTGAACCAAAATCTGGAAGGGGAAAGCGACCGGCTGCTCTGATCAGTAGTTTTCCGTCATTTATCTGATCAATAACAGGCGAATATCGCGGCGGTACCCTAACAAACGTGTCACAAACTTGCGTGATGATTCCTTTCCCTTCCTTGTTTTATTCTCTCCCCGTACTTACGTATAGTTACATGAACTACGCTTCCACATGCGTCGGGAGACCAGTTGGGAGCTTGGAACTTGTCCTGGCTGGGGCGGTGCCCATCTGGGGAGATACCTGGAGAGGGATTACCCTGCAAGCCGAAGTGTAGAGCGGCGTCGTATCTAGCGGGGGAGGAATACAGCCACCTCCAACCGTCTAAAACATGCACTATACACTCGGGAGCAATGACTGTAGCAAGCGGTCGACGTGCACGGAAACATCAATCAATCAATTTCCTTCCTGCCCCGCGCCAGTACGCGCCACGGCATATGGGACCGTGTGCTCTCTGCCGTCCGTCACGTATATCTAGCGCTGCACCCACGCGTCCACAAACACGCGCTTATCCAGCGCGCCCACTCCCACCAGCCAGTCGATATCAGACGAAGCGTGTGGGAATGCCTGCCGCCTCTAGCCCGCGCATCTCCTCTAGTGGTTGTTGAGCCATCGCCTCTTCCTCAACCCACCCTTCTCGCCTTCCACCCCGCCGTGACCGAGACGCGCAAGAGCAGGGGTCTTCAATCTGTGTTCCGCCCACACCGAGGGTTCCTTCGAACGGCGATAAGGGTCCCGCAAGTGATCACTGTTTGCTTAGTCAAAAAACGTAAAATGGAAATCATCTATACAAGGAATTATTCATGTAGAAAGGGGGAGTAGACTGTCTTACTAAAATATAATATTTAAGTAAAAAATTACAATATTACTATAAATTTAATATAAAAGGCAGTTGATTCTACAAGCATGTAAGATTGATCAAACAATGAAAAATATAAGGCTAAAACTACACAAACCTAAGGATATTTTTCCTTTCCAGAATTTTTTTCACTTTCATTATATATATATATATATATATATATATATATATATATATATATATATATATATATGAATTTTATTCACAGCTAATGATGCGTATAACTTCATTATAAGAAACGTGTTTCAGAATATGTGAAAAACGAAACTCTTTTTTTAAAATTTTGTCCGAAGAGGAATTTTGATTGTCCAAAGAGGAAAAAGGAGACCGAGTATTACGTTTTAAATATTATATGACATTCACTCTATTTGGTATATTTTGAAAGTTTGAATAATTCTGCAAATATAAGTATAATAATGTTTTCATAAACTATTTTACCTGTTGCATCAACATTGGGTTCTTTCAAAAAACCATAAGCTCGACGGGATCCTAAAGGTATAAAGGCTGAAGACCCTGTCTCTTACGAAGTCTTTATCACTTGTCTCCGCTGCTGCGACAACCCGGATTCCGAGTATCGATTTACTCACCCTCATTTTCCCCCAGCTCTCCCTTATCCCCGAGTGCAACTTACGTTTGTTCTCGACCTATTCCACCTCAAAGGTGGCTCAGGGCCTGACGTCACTGAAGTCCCAACTGACGTCACTGAAGTCCCTCTGACCAGGAGATCCTGGGTTCGAGTTCCGACGGTGGCAGGATCTTCGACATTAACATATCAGCAAGGTCGGAGTGAGTCGCTGTCTTGAAAAGAATTGTAGCGGCCGGCTGCTCTGATCGGTAGTTTTCCGTGGTATCTCCGATCAACCCCTGTCTAATGGCAGAGCAGTACCCTCACAAACGGGTCACGGACTGCGGGCGAACATTCCTTCCTCTTCCTTGCCCTATTCTCACACACACACACATACACACACACACTAACATGCCCTACCTTACCCTTTACTTACACATACTTACACTGACATGTACTACACGTCCACGGCGGGAGACCAGTCGGGCTTAGAACGTGTCCAGCTCGAGCAGATCCTCGCTGGTGGGAGATAGCTTGTTGGGGAAAACCCTGCTAGCCGACGGTAAGTCGGCGCCCAGCGGGAGAAGATCGCCGCCACCTCCCAGGGAAATAAATATGTACTACATTTGCGGGACCAATGACCTTATCAGTTGTGGCACCCGGAATCACTAACAATCAATCAATCCAGCTATCCCTATCGCGCATCCATTCTCGCCCTGCCGCTGTTCAACCTCGCCAGCCCCAGCGCCACCGCGCTGCTGGGGACTCTCGCCCCGTGCAGCCGCCCGCCCTCGCCCCCGCATCCGCATCCGCCGCCGCCGCCGCCGCATCGCAATTTGCCCCAAGTTCACGGCGACCGCGACCCCAAAATGGCGCCAGTTTTCATTAAGGATCTTCACTGGCCCTCGTGACGTCATTAACGCCCCCGCGGCGTGATAAAATGTCACACGAAACGCGCTAAAATAACGCGGAGGGCTTTTTCTCGTGTGAATTACGACGTATAACCTAAAGCCTCGTTTTCCAGTCGACTGAGACATTTTCTCCTCGCTTTTATCACCGTGTTTCAAATAAGAAAATGCTAAAAGGGTTCTCAACAGAATGGCGACAGTGTGCTACTTGGAGTTGAGCGAGGAATTCCGGCATCTTTTGCTCGAAAGAGGGCGAGAGCTGAATCTTATTCAGCACTCAGCTGATCATGGTATTTGCGCAAGATAAATTTTCTTTATAAAGGACGTGTTCGTCTCATTACTTTGAAGTTACGTGGGACAATACTTATTCCTCCTAATAAAGAACGCTATTTGGAACATCGAGGCTCTAGGCATGGTACAATTAATATTTTTATTTATCTGAATAGGACAGACATTGCATATTTAAACAAAACGTGGCCAAGTGCAACAAAGAAATGGACTCGGGCCAAAAGTTAAAAAATGAAGAGTTAAAAAGTATGTTTCATTTATCGTCAATTGTACACATTCGTTTCAAAAAAGTATGGTGTTGAAAATTGGGTAGATGTAAAGGTCGTTACAAATAAGGAGTTGTGAAAGATTGCAATGTTATCGAAACATACTTCTCCCTAATAGCATATTAGACACAGTGGCTATATTGTGCAGTTAAAAAGTATTTGCTGCTTTGTTCCTGTAGAGAAACACTGCCAAGTAATGTTGCAAATACGCGTTTATTTTTTAAGAATAATGTTTTTAATTTTAAGAAATGGTAATCAACCATGAAATATTATTAGAAGATATGACCACTATCTCACTTCGAAATAGGTGCCTACTGCGAATTAGAGACCTACTGCTCCAGAGAAACTTCCGAGAACGGCGTGCGTTATATCAAATCTAAATTCGTGCAACACCATTCTTGCGAAATAAGTTGGCGACATATAGACATTTAGGGGAAGAAACTGTTATTCCAGGAACATCACACCCCCATATTCGGAGGTTCGTTCTACCACGCTCCCCCTCTGAGGGTGTAATTCCCAGAATTCTGAACATAGAGAGCATTCCCCGAACTGAATCTGTGGTTAAAAAAATTCCCGCACGGCACCCGAACGCTGGGTGTAAAATCAAAAAACACAATTTATAATTTACACCATGATTCGAATCTTATAGTTTCTGATTCTTCAGGTATATTTCCTATAAAAAAATACACTTAAACTATTATTTGCAAAAATGTCAACGAACAAAGTTATTATGAGACAGATCACCATTAGTTCTCGTTTAATAATCGATCCCGTATAATTCAATAATAAATACATATATAAATCAATATTAGAGATAAAACAAAAAATATGAACTCCTATATTTTCTGCTTCTTGGAAGCACACGTTTGGGGTTCAAGTACATTTCCAACAGTCGCACGCAAATACATACGATTCAGATACAGACTATTAATATAAAGGCACGCCTTCAAGCGATTCCATTTACCCAATTAATAGATCATTTCAGAACCTATAATGAATCGTGATAAATGATTACAGTTTCCTATTTTTTAAATTCTGTTACTTGTGTAATAACGTTCCAAGAACTTTTTGGCATTGGATGTGAAGTAATTCTCCTAGAACATTGTCGTCATACGTGAATTTCATTTATCCCTGTCGTCCAAGAAGTCAGCGCCGTTAGTATTCGGGCTTCCCAAACCGTCTCCCATTGAGGTACTCTTGGTGTCTCGAGCTGCTCAACTTCCGTGACTTCACGGAGCTTGGTTAAGAAGTTCGTCTACCGGTGCAGACGTGGGATTAAAAGTAAGCATTTGAAGGGCTAGGTTCAAAAACCGAGTAAACTACTTAGTTCCGACACTTGCCAAATCGAAAACAGTCTAGTCCGGTTATAGTGAGCTTTAGATTAGAGCTTTAGAGCATTAGATTATTTCAATTTCTTAGAAAATCTAGGGATAACTCTCTTTTCAATCCATTGTTGTATGTGGAGATTTCAATATTGATTTTCTGATTTTCTTCTTTCTTCAATATTGATTTTCCCACGAAAAAGAGGAGTTTCTCAATTTATTTCATTCTTTTAATTTAGATGTTACAGTGAACGTACCTACACGGAATATTCTTAAATCACAAACAGCAATAGATCAAATTATAATTAACAAAACCACAACTAGATATGAAATAATAACGAATAATCTGGGTTACAGTGACCACGATGCACAAATTTTAATTAATAACATGAATACTGACACAATAAATAAAACACACATGTGCAGCGAGTATAAAAGAATTTTAAGGAAAATAATAGTTCAGGCAAAAAGAATGAAAAATAATGAGGATATTTTGAACGCTAGAAACAAAACTAAAGCAATGTGGAACAGCGTTAAAAATTCGACCACGTCATCACGACATTATGTAGAAAATGTTGTTTTAAAGGATAATGAAAGAGAAACAAGAAATCCAGAAAACGTTGCGAATCTCTTCAACCAACACTTTTTTAATTGGGTTGATCTCACGAAGGGACTAAAACCACAAAATTCAACATCATATGCTTCCCAAAAACATTTCGGCACAATGTTTATTTACGAAACTTCTTCTAATGATATCCTCAGAATAGTCAGTAAATTAAAAAATAAATATTCATCAGGTTTAGATGAATTTCTGGATTGTTTATTAAAAACGTGTGCACCTGCCATTATACACCCATTAACTCACATTTTCAATGCTTCCTTGTGAACAGGAATATTTTCAGATACTTTCAAAACAGCAAAAAGTAAGCCCCTTTTTTAAAAAAGGGAACGAAAATGAAATTCAAAATTACCGGCCAATTTCTCTTTTGTCAGTTTTCTCAAAAATATTAGAGAGGCTTATCAATACGCGAATGGAAACTTTTCCCAGGAAAACGAAGCGTTTTCAGACTCACAACACGGTTTCAGGAAAGCAAAATCTACGGAAACTGCCATTTTTTCTTTCCTTAATTATGTTGCTTCATCAATGGACCAAAATGAAGAACCCATTGGGATATTTTTAGATCTTTCGAAAGCTTGTGATGTTATTAACCATAACATCTTGCTCTCAAAATTACCTTCTTATGGAATTCGTGGTATTGCCTTAGATTGGATAACCTCGTACATTAAACATCGATCTTAAAGAGTAGAAATACCGTACTGGCACGAAAGGACTTTATTTCTTTCTTTCCAATTCTTGGCCAATTGAGCATGGGGTCCCACAAGGTTCGATCTTAGGTCCTATCCTCTTTCTGTTGTACGTAAACGATATGCCCTCATCTATTAAAAATGGAAGAACAGTTCAGTTTGCCGATGACACGAATGTTCTTTGCAAAAAAGAAACAATAAATAGTACAATTTCAGAAGTTTCAAATTGGTTTTGTAATAACAAATTAATAGTTAACGAAGGAAAAACTGTCTCAATGCAATTTTGCGTTTCAAATCGGCAATCGTATGCTCTATTGAAAATAAACAATATTCAATTAGCTGATGTTAAGGTTACAAAATTTCTAGGTCTCTCAATTCAATGAAACATCAAATGGAATGTATATATAACAGAATTAAACACTAAATTAAGCTCCTTATGTTATGCATTCAGAATTCTTTCTAATTCTGTCAGTCTTCATGCAGCTCGTTGCGCGTAATTTGCAAATGTACATTCCCGCCTGAGATATGCTATAATATTCTGGGGAAGCTCATCCTTTAGTTCCCAGACATTTAGATTGCAAAAGAAAATTATCCGAATAATTAAAAAATCCCATCCACGTGATCCGTTCAAGCCTCTTTTCATTGAGCTTGGAATCTTACCATTGCCTTGCCTATTTATTTATGAGTCTGTAGTATTTGTCAAAATGACTTACTTAACGGTGGGAACTTATTTTCATGCAATACTGATATTTATACAACACTCGACGAAGAAATCATGTTCATCAAGTGTCAGTATCAACAGTTCACTACAAGAAATCCACATACAATACATGTACGTTAGTTTATAACGCATTGCCAGATGAAATTAAACAATTAAAATTGGTACACAAATTTAAGTTAAAAGTAAAATCTTTTCTGCTGCAAAACTGTTTCTATACAATTAGAGACTATACTGATCGTCAGAAAGAAAAATAATGTTTACTTTATCAAAAACAAGATATAGTTTAATGAATTAGTCGACATTTGCATTATATAATTTAAAAAAAACTCAATATGCCTGTAACAAATAATGTACTTCCGGATCAATGACCCCCATCTCGATCGGGTTTTTGTCCAGTTTCCCTGATCCATTGAGCAAATACTGAGATGGCCCCTTGATTTGCTTCTGGACGTAAATGTAGCTTCACTATGCGCACGTTTTGTTGAACTTTCCTTTTGCTTGTAGTGATAGTAGAGCTTAAGGTGAGGTACTATTTTGTTAACAATACAGAAAAAACAAATCTATTTGTTCCTTTACCGTTAAAAATAAGTTTTCTATAATTTGGCAACGATAATATCTAGTTTTTGAATGTTAATCCCTCGCTTTTTTAACTTTGTTATTGTTATTATTATTATTATTATTATTATTATTATTATTATTATTATTTTTCAACTATTAATAGTTAAATTTTTGGGAAGGGATTCTAAAACTCAAGAAAGCGTGCGGAGATCATTTTCTCCCCCATACGTCACATACAGTTTTTGGCTGTTTTTGACTAAATAAATAAATAAATAATGTACTTCTGAGGATTAAAATTTTTGGTTCCCTATATCAGAGGTTCACTACATCCCTTGATGTTAAAATTAAATATAATTTTTTCACAGTGATTAATTTTATTATATATAGAGATATATAGAGAGATGTAGTGAAACACATTAACAGCACTAACTGAAAATATCAATATCTTTATTCGACCTTAAAAAATCAATTATTTTATTTTGTTAGATTCGTACATATTTCATTAGTAATTTCTCTAAATTCTTCTCCCGTTCGTGCTCTCTTTCTACTTGATTCTCCATTGTCCATAGTCTCTAAATGTCGTCTTGACACCCTTTAATGTCTCTCGCACTGTTGGAACACCGTCCAACTCTCCGAACGCCCTTGCACTCACCTAATAACATAAGAGATCCATTCAGAAGCGGCACAGCGCAAGCGGCTACTGAAACAGATCGCAGAATGGAACATTACGAGTTTGCTACCTCCACCTAGGGGACACATCGATTACGACCTTTGGAGATATATATATATATATATATATATATATATATATATATATATATATATATATATATATCGCTAGTGCCACAAATTCCAATACTATATGTATTGCAGAAGGGAATTAATTTCCAGGATGTACTACCTACGTTCACTACATCCGAAACTTCTTCTGCTTATTTGCAATGTAAGTGAATAGGGGCTTAGGTTCACTAAAACCGAGAGTTCACTATATTCGAGTTCACTATATTCGAGTTCACTATATTCGAGTTCACTATATTCAAGTTCACTATCCGAAGTCGACTATATTTTACCTTCATTACCGTTAGAAGGACATTTGTTTGTTTTAAGTACGGAAATGACCCGATTTCCGTAAAGGTTCCGGTTCACGGACAGAAACTCAACAGTTGAAAACAGCCACATCATTATCTCGAACCTGTTTACTTTAAGGACTTTCGATCCTTAAAGGGAAAAAGTTCCTGAAATTTGAACTCTCCGTAGTTTTCATTCCGTGCGGATCTTCCGAAATCGCTGAGGTATGGTGCTTTTTGCGTTTTAGTTGTGATCCACACGGAGTCACTTAGAAAAACCGTTTTACATTGCTCATTGAAATGTTCCTCTTTAGTGTACCTATTATGAAAAACAAAATGTTAAGGTGTTTTAAAGGAATTCAATTTTCACTAACTAGTAATATCGCTAAAACAAAATATTATGTTCCTTAAACGTACAGAATTGAATGTTATGTAAAAGTCAATAAAAATAGGGTAATTCATTAGGCCATATTTTTGTACATATAACCTGTTCGAAAGATAGAAATATTATATAACTTATTGTCAGTATTAATTTGAATTATTAAAACTGTAAAACACATTGTTTTGTAAATTATAAAGCAAATATTAAATGAAAAATTACATCATAAGTCTTTAGAGATGTTACAAACTTCGCTTTGGGGGTACTGCTCAAGTCCATTAATGAAATATAATACAATCACGTAATGTTCTGGAACATTCGTTTCGTTGATAAAAAAAACGCACCTCTCCCATCGTAACGAGCAATGTGTTTAACCCAACAGTTAAGATGAATGCATTGATCAAGACATCCGAGTAACTGCGTTTTAGATTAGGTGACGTTTGTGTTTTACAAAAATATGCCCGAAAAGATTTCCCCTAATGAATTTTTTTGTTTTATAACACGTTTCTGTACATTTAGCAATGTCTGACAGCAAATATTTTGCTAAACAAAACACAATAAAATGATCTTCCAAAACGTAGAACGCGCACTGCTTAAGAACAACAGACAAAATATTGTACTTCAACAAAGTAATAAATTAAATATTTAAATTAAAACGGTATGCACAAGTTCGGCCATAACATAGTATGATAGTTTTTCTATAGTTCATGAATCGATAATATCAAAAAGGTTGACGTTTCATTATGCAACTCGAGAAAGGCAAGTCTTCAACGGTGCGCGGCCTCATATTGGAAATTAACAATAGTAATATCGAGATTTTTGCATTTTCATCCAAGGTCCCGTGTTGTTAGCAAAACCATAGACACTTCTCGCGTGGCGGGAGGTGGGATACATTTCTTTCAACTTCTGCGAGCATTTAAAATTAGTAGTACAGATACTATTACATATTATAAATAATGCATACAATCAGTATACATTATTTTACTTATTGAAAACGCGATTACAATATAAAAAGTTTAACCGTTTGTTTTCCAACTTAAGTATCACAAAAAGGAACATTTCAAAAAACAAGTATGCCGGATGAATTTTGCCTGTGGACGGAAACTAAAATTTGGAAAACGCTAGACTTCTCTGAAGAACCGACACGTACGAGCTAAAACGAAATGGTGTATTCGAGATTTCAAATATTCGAAGTTCAGAGGCTTCTTCGCGAACCAACCTTGAACATGGGAGTAAATCTGTCTCGCGTAGGGACGTGAACGTACACTGTTGTGTCGTGGTTCGTGGACCGAAACCAAAACTCAAACTCAAAACATATACTTGATTTTAAATAAAAAGCAAGGGTGCTCCAACAGCACATTCTTTCTCGTGCCTTCTGAAAATATTGCAATTTTCGAAACTTGAAGAATTTCAATGAAAATGAGGCCGGCGTCAATTTTTTAAGTGTCCTTTGCTGAATCCGAGAAAAACATTGAAGAAAAAGTTGGAGACTTTTTAATACTATTTTTAAAGAATATTTTTATTTCAAGCCAAAACTAAGCAAATATTACTCGTATTTTATTTGAAGATAACATATCTTATAACAGATCCTATAACATATTTCATGAAGGAAAAAATCTCTATCATCAATATTGTTGTCATGCAATGTTAATTTTTGAATTTTAAAAAACTAATATTTTCGGTGTTCTACGAAAATGTGACATGCATTATAATTGGAAGCGTACTATTGCTCTATGACAGAAAAAAAATCATCCAAAAATCTGAAGCAATTTTTGAGAAAATGTTGAGGCTTCACGTAAAGTACATTCAAAAATCAAAATATTCGTTTCAAAATCTCCGGGACTCGAGATTGACCTCATTCATTAGGGAATATCAATTTTAGAGAAAATCGCGTGAACGGTTTAAGTGCTAGCGGCGACCACAATCGGACAGACAAGCGGACAGATGGACATTTGCTGTGAGGATTAATATCACACAACGGTTGAGACAAAGAAATTTGCTATGTATAAGAACATGATTTACCATCTTTTCCAATATTAGAGTCCTAAAACAAAAGCTTTTTTGATGAAAAAATACAACCCTTTCTTTTTAATACGTAAAACCATAATACGGAAAAGTAAAATTGGTAATTTACATTAAATGAAAATAGTGCTAATAATTCGAAACGATGATTTGAATTTTATGGTCACATTTTAAAAATTAATTATACAAATTCGCATTTAATTTTTTGTTAAGCCTGTTTCCTATTGTATATTTAGCCGTCCTGAGCGTAAACGAATATTACAGTTCAGTACAACATAGTTCCCGTGTGAATGACATTGTGTCAAACACGTGTCTGGAAGCTTTTAATACTGCATAAATTGTATTAAATTGTATTAATAATTGTATTAAAACTGGTTAAATTGGAAATACGATAAGCCAAAAATGCAAGATACTAAAAATCAATAAACATCCTAGTGTAGACATATCGTCGTCCAAAAAGCGTCAGAGACCGGGCTAATTTTCCACACATATACCACACGACGTATATTTTAATATACATTTTTATATTTCTTCAAGTAATATTTGATATAAAATTTGAAATGCGCATGTTTGAATAATATTGTACATATATTTGCAAAATTATGTTCTTTGTTAGTTCAGGCCTAAAATGAAATTTGGGAAAAAGATAGAAAGACATAAATTAAATGTTAGCATTACAGGCGAAAACACCATCATATAAGGTAGATGCACTGTTTTTAATTTCTTGGGTCCATACCGTGCAGAAACATACTATCCTAAAAATTCACATAATTCAACCGCAAAATAAAACCTTATCGGACACACCCTCTTTTTTAAGATTCGAGTGTCATGATAAGATCAAGCAGGCAATTTAGACGCCACTTAATAGTATAATCTCGTCGTAATACGTGCTTAAAAATAAAGAGAGCCTGGAAATAAAATTCCGGCGTCGGGAGTGGCCAGGCCTCGGCACGCGAGCTTGCATTCCGCCCTGCCAGCCGTTTCCGTTGCGCGACACAAGGCGCGCTCAGGTCGCCGGACCAAGGCGCGATGCAAAATCTGTTTCTCACTTGGGGCATAGAACACGCAAGGAGAAAAGCATGGCTCACGGAAATTTGTTCTTTCGGCGTCTTGATTCAGCAAGGAGGGAAACGAGATAAAAATATCAATAATAACAAGATTGCTAAGCAATTTTTGGAAGTAATTAACAGGATGTGTTTGGTAGCATAACTACTACTATGTGGAAGAATGGTTCGATTCGTCATGATATTTTCTGTAATATATTATATTACATCGTGTCAATGAAAAATTCTCTAAGATTGCTGTGATTATTTTTAAGTAAAGCGTGTGCTTTAATGATAGTATTTAATATATATATATATATATATATATATATATATATATATATATATATATATATATATATACGGGTTAGTTTTAATGTTAGTTCTCATATTCCAAAAATCTCTACTGTATTCAACTAATGTTTTCCTAATCCAATATATTTTCTACTGCACTGCTTGGCTTTACTGACTAATTGATTAATGATTCTAATGGACCTCAAATGCTACGGGCATTAATCCGATTAGTTTAGTGAATGTTTTACCCCGGGAGATTCCCAAACCGCTGCCGGCGCCATACCGCGGTGATTCCTTTCCCACCATATGCCGCCGATATGCACGTCGGCTTGCAGAGATACCCCGCTGCAGCGGTTTCTCCCAGCGTTTTCTCCAGCCGGGACAAACTCTAGGTTCCCGACTGGTCTTCTGACATGTGTGGTAGTGTAGTGCACGTAAGTAAGTGTGTGTGTGTGTGTGTGTGTGTGTAAGGGGAGATAATAGGACCAGTAAGAGGAAGGCAAGATCGCGATTGAGCTAGAATTACCCTTGTGATAGCTGGTGAATTCGACGTAGCTACATTGCTAGTTAAAATTAATAAGTTACCATACAGTTGTTTTAGTAGTCTTAATTACTTCATTTGAAAAGTAGTACCTCCGTAATTACAATGAGAGAATACAAGAAAGTGAATGAAGTAGGGCGTCAAAGTTACTTAGAACGTTGAGTTTCTTACACGAAGTCCTACGATATTATAATGCAAAAGTTATACGTATTGACAGAAAACAAAAAGAGGCGTTTAGTAACAGACACGTTTGTGACCTATATTTTGAAATTTCTTGAAAGGATTAGAGAAGGAAAAGGAAATTGTAGAGAAGAATCATTTGAAATGTTTTCTTGATGTGGATGGTCATAATCGTTCTGAGTTTCTTAAAGTATTTTCTTAGAAGGAAGGTAAATAAAGAAAAGATTCCACCTCTTTGCGTTAACAAACTCAGTAACCGACTTCAGAGGCAAAGCAAAATATTTGATGCTGTTTCAGCTCTTAGCATTCAAGGAGAAATTAACTATAGTCAGATACCTATGTTGTCAGATAGAGGTCAATTTAAGATGGATGTAAATACTCTGCGGAAATGAATAAAATTAATGAAAAGCAGCATACCATGAGGTCCGAATTCTATTTCCATTCACAACAAGAAAATTGGTAGAGAGATTATTCTACCGTATGTAGTTAGGTTATTTAACGTGCCTATTAAAAACTCTTGCGTACCAGGAGGTTGGAAGGTGCCTCTTGAACCTATTTTTAAAAGCGACGATCAATTAGTATGATTTCAGGAACTGATTCTATTCCGAAAGTCAGCATGTATCACTTCCACAGCATCTAACTGACGAAATTGATAAAGTTAGAAGGGTTGACGTGAGAGTAATAGATTTTTCCAAAACCTTTGATATATTCCCTTACGATGTATATAACTGTCTTAAAATTGAATGGGATAATTGGAAAATAATAGAGATATGTTCTTTGTGTATTAGATCACGCACATTTCATGAATTAGTGAAGGAATCCATGGATTCAATAATAGTTCTAGTATTGTTATCGTAAAATAACAGTGGACAGGAACAAGCAACATCAGTCATTTCACAATGATAAATAGTATGGTAGGCGTTGAAAGTATAGCGATGGTAGGAGTGAAAATTTGAGTAAGGTAGATGGAGAAAATAAAGATAATATCTTACAGTGGAGTGAATGAAAGAATAGTTACAGATAGAATTACGATAGCAAAGGGTTAACTGAGTGTTACATCTGTGTATGCCTCACGGAAGAGGGTAGAAAACATGATTCCAATACTTCTATACGAGCCAACAAAACATAACTGACTATGAATAAAAATGACTTCATAAGTGGAGGTATGAATACTAGAATTAGACGTCAGTCCATGAAAAAAAAGTAAATGGAGAAACAGCAGTGAATCAAAATGAGAAAATGTTATGCTTTGTGATCTTTAACTCATTGAGAGAGGAAAATACTTCATTAAAATTAATTCACAAATTTGCCTGAGCAACCCGGGGAAATAAGTAATAGATCAAATGAAAAGATGGGAAAATTATTATAGAATGTAAGATTGATGAGAGGAACGGATGTACAGTCTACTACTTCTTGTTAATAGATAAAACAGCATTTAAACTAAATGTGCAAAAACATGCAGGAAAAAGGTACATTAGGATAGTTCGGAAATTAATCCTGCTACAGGTTAATTAGCATCAGAAACCCTTGTCAAACATGGATGAAATTATATACGGAGAAAGGACCAGATATTGAAGTAGGATGATGGAAGCTAAAACAACTAATACTCAAACAAAACAGCCACCGATACGTTTGAAAAAAAGGAAAATACAAAACAAGGAAGTAACTTACTATTTGGAATGAAGATCTAAAAAGTGCTTTTCAATTAAAGAAGGAACTATACTTGCGATGGTTCTCAATGAAAAAACTAGTGCCATTAGACGATCATAGAGCTCAAAGAAAGGAAACAAGCAATTAATAAAAGGGGTTCATAAAAAATCTTCAGGAAAATATATCTCAAACATTGAAAGTGATGCGAACGGCCGCCAGTCTACTGCTTTTCTTTCTTTCTAGGGGTTTTATCCAGCCGACAGCCGGTTACCCTTTGCGTCCCGATGGGACGCATATTCGACCATACACTAGACACCAACACACTTGCGGGTTCCTCTGATCTGGGGTCAGCAGAACGCGAGGCCCTCCGCAACAACACATACATACAAAGACTAGGGACAGACACCCATGCCCAAGGCGGGACTCGAACCCGCGACCCTTCGGACCGAAGCGCTGGGTCGGTACGCGCTCTTAGCCACCACACCGGCCTAGTACTTTTAAAATAATGAAATATCTGAACAGAGAGGAAAAAGATACAGTGAAAAACAAGTGAACTGACCGAAATACTGTGAAAGTCTATTGCTCTGATGAACATGTCCATGAAGATGAGGAGCATGAGAGAATGGAAAATATCTTCTGGAAATCAATAGAATAGAATACATAGAACCCAAGGAGATTTTACAAATACGTAAAAGTCCAAAAACACCGGGAACAGATGATGTAAATATACCACTATATAAACGTTTTCCTGAGGATGCTAAATAAAGGATCTTGAACTTTATAAACAAATTTTGGCAGCAAAAAAAAATCCCAAATGAATGGAAGAGAGCAATTGTAGTTCACATCTTCAACAAAGTGTCAAGAACAGACTACGAATAATAAAAGAGAACACGTCTACTGAAAACACCATATAAAATATACGCAATAATACTAGCAAATATATAAGAAACATAGACAGCATCTCATTAGAAGATCAATTTGTATTCCGAAAACGACGGTTCTGTACACTGTATTTGTCTTCAAACAAATGGTAAAAGAGAGAGAGAGAGAGTAGGTGTAGTAACAAATGGTAGCAGAGAATTTAATCTGACGACATGGGGTTTATCGATTATAGCAAACCACTTGATTATGTTCATAAAAGCAAATTATGAAATGTTATGGAGACAACAAGAATACCTAACTAGTACTACCCGAAATATGTTTGCAGGTTCACAGATTAACGTAATATTAAAATCTGGAGCTATACTACATCAAACCATATTAGAGAAGAGTGTTCTGCACTTTTTTAATGTATATGTTGACGTTGTGCGAGAGTGGAAGAACCGACTTTTAGATCTTAATGTTGTAGACAACTTTGAAAGGAAAAATATTTCAATCATTACTTTTTCTAATGAACAAGTTCTTGTTGCTGACAATGAAGACTACTTACAAAGAGACTCAAATAAATGATATAAAATAACGGACGCATTAATTTTCATTCCATATTTATATGTTCAAAATCATTAGTCTTAATTTTAAATGCATTTTTATGTTTGGAGGTAGATTTTACATTTCGAAATTAATTTTTATTAGTAACTTTTCTTTATCTGTAACTTTGTGGATTTGTTGAGAAAATTGTATTTTATTACCTTCAATTCATCTTCACTACTGAAAAGAAATCCGATGTACGGTGGAAGCAACATTCAAAAACTGTAACGTGGTAATGCAAATAGCAACAGAAAATAGAATGGAAATTGCATAGTCCTGTATTTACAAACAAGTGGTGCTACAGAATGGCACAGACTTTTTCGTACTAGTTTCTAAATTTCTTTGGCAGGGTCTAGCTTTTGGGTCGATCCCCATCATTTTGCCAGCTGCCATTATGCCGCCCAAATATCAGTTTTTCACATTTGATCAATTTTTCGGTTTCATAATGACAGAAACGAAAAATTACTTTAGGAATATAATAGAAAGGAAAATCCTCGTCGCATATTGAAAATTTCGTTGCAAAATTTGGAGCAGTTTTTACGAAAAAGGCATTTAAGCGTTACTGTAAATGAAAAATTTAAATCTTTTTTTTCGTGAAAACTAACGAGTTTTCGAAAAAAATCATTGGAAGTTATTTGAAGCGCTTCTATTCACAAATGCAATAATGTCTACCAATCGATGGAAATGTGCATATTAACTACATGGAGATATTTAAAAAAATTACATCTGTGTTATTTTTGAAACAAAAACAACAACAAATTAATGTAGCAAAAACTACGTAATAGGTGCAATCAGCACTAATCATTGGAAACTTTTGAAAAAAATTGGAGCCAATTTTTGAGAAAATGCCGTTGGAGAGTTTCTGAAAAAGTGAAATTTTGAGCTTATTTTAACAGAAAACTGTCGAGTTTCGATATTTTATATAACATTATTTAATGCACATGTATTAATTAACACAAGGTGAACAAATTGCCGGTAATGTGCGTATTAACGACATTAAAGACAAATCAAAAAAATATTTTTGTAATTTTTGAAAAAAAAACAACAAAAGTTTAAAGCAAAATGGCGTTTATGACATCTAATAGAGTACACTTTGCACTATTCCTAACAAAAATGTAAAGAAAAAATTAGAGCTGTGTTCGAAAAATCTTGTTTTTGTTATTTTTTAAAATTGCACTTTTGGCTTGCAATATTGGGCGAAAACTTCTAAAATTTTCCAAAAAATTTACATGACCTTAATAAAAGAATTATTTATGGACAATAACTTTCATTTAAAGGAAAAATCGCTATTTTCAATTTTGTAGTTGTAGGAAGACGCTCAAAGAATTCAAACTTTCGCAATTTTCGATTATTCAAAGTTAACCGTGAAAATAAGACCCATGCAACCTTTATCAGTGTATTTTAGTCTATTCTTACAATTAATTTAATTAAAAAATTGGAGCCATTTTTGAAAAAAAATTGAAAATGTCCCAGAGGCTTCATGCAAAGTACTCCCGAATTTTGACGAAAGCTTTCCAAAATTGCAGCAACTCGATTCGGAGCCAGATCGACCAGGGAATATCCATTTTGGAAAAAATCGTACGTATGGTTTAAACGCTAGTGGTGTTCACAGATGGACAGACAGACGGACGGACGGTTTTAAAAAAACACTTTTGCATTGTCAGGGGACCTCAAAACGTGTATTTCCGAGAACGTTTGTGCGAGTGTACGAGAAAGTATAAAATAAAATAATTCCTGTGTCGTACCTTTGAAGTTTGGCTCACACTTTCGTCGGAGTTCTCTATATTCCTTCTCAATCAGCTTCGTGCAGAATGTTCACTTTCAATTGTGGGTTTTGTCACATCAAAGCGACCATCAAACGTAAAGCGCACAGTAGTGGGGATCTGTATGCCGACTGAAAAGAGATGTGGCGGCACAGTACAGCACATCAGGAACAAGCAAACCTGCCGTAACTATCAGGAATCAGCGCCAGCGATTTAACCATACATCACACAACAGATGCAACAATGGGTATCCAAGAACACGAATTCTAAACGCAAGTTACAGATTACGTTTCTATTAAAAAACAACGTATTAGTGTCTGCAAATTTAGAGTTCAATGTATGACCAAAACCTCCACGCAATATTTACACAATTAATAACAAAAAATACTAATATTTAATAAAACAGTATTTAAAAAATATTAACGTGTATTTCAAATGCACAGTCAATCCGTAGCACCGTTTCAAAAGAACATATTCTTTAATCCCCAGGCTTGTACACGTCATGAACTATAGAAACAAAGAAATGAAGAAAATTGTAACTAGTAGTGCTACGAAATGGCACAGACTTTCTCGCAGTAAAGTTTCCTTGAAATGAAATAGCTATACGATCTTGCCGCATCGTCTCTCCACCTGCCGTCTATCGCCGCCCAAAGTACATTTTTTAACATTTTCTCAAATTTTCGGTGTCATATTAGTAGAACCGAAATATTACTTTAAGAATATTACAGAAGAGTAAAATCTAGTCATAATTTTCAATTTTGTGCAAAATGTGGCAATTTTCATTGCAAAATTTGGAGCTGTTTGAAGAAAATATCGTTTAAGCGTTACTGTAAATGCGAAATCTGAAGCTATTTTTCACAGAAATTTTTTTAAGAGAATCGCCTGAACGTTGACCACTGACGGACAGACAATGAGTCGTTTTTCCGTCTATCGATTCGGTATCAAGAACCAACAAGGCATGGATTGTATCACGTGTTAGAGAATGTTTTCTAAACTTAGCAACAGGATTTATCCACTTTTTTGTTACCAGAGCCCTGCAATATGCGTTTTTCTGGAGAAAATTCTCAGTTTTCTGGCGCACGATAACATATATTTCACATCGTACGAAGAATTCGTAAGGCTAGGAAGTAAAAAGGTGAATACGGTTTATTCAATTAAATGTCTAGATTTTAACTTATATATAGAACTGAGAGTTAGGGGACAGGGTTAAGGAGCATGTAAATAACATTATTCTACCTGTTGTTAGGCAGAATTCTCTAACGGCACCTAGAATTAATCAGGGTCATAGAATTGGTTTTGGAGAATCCGGCAGTTGCAACTGTAGAACAAAAGTTTAGTGCGAGACTGGTCCTTGAATAGGTGCGTCAAGCTGGAACTGCCAAGTCAGCAAACCACAACAAAACATGTCAAATTATTTATTGCTAATTAATTGCCAATTAATTTCCTTTAAGTTGGAATTAATTGCCACATATTTTCGAGCTGAAAACGGATCTAAATTGGCATGACGTAACACCGAAAATAGAGGAAATATTCGAACATAGAGAGAACAAACGAAAATAATCAAATAAAACCAAGATTTACAACACAATTGACACTAATTTATTACTCTAAACAGACATTAATTGCTCTAGCCATTTATGTAATAAATCATTTTTAAAAATTCATAGTTTTTCAACCGCGTACGACAATCGAATTAGATATTGGAGAATACCAATTTGGTACAAACATTTATGACATTGGTTTTATTTTATTATATTCGTTGGTTCTCTCAATTTTCCAATTTGAATATCTGACCTCGGTGGATAACTCTGATTCAGTTTTTAGCAATATTTATTTAATACACGGCAACATTTATAAATTTTACCTTTTGGGATAATAAATTAGAACGGAATGTGTATTTGATTATTTAATAGGTTTTAGTTGTTTGTACCCATTTGTATTCTCTAATTCGAATATCGTACGTGGTTGCATATATGAAAGTTTTAAAATTAGTTATTTCATAAATTGCAAGAACAATTAGTGTCTGTTTCGGTTAATAGTTAGTAGTATAACTGTTAAACTATGTTCTTGGTTTCATTCGATTGTGCTCGTTGGTAACAGCAACATTTTTATTCCTGGCATGTAATTAACTGTAATCTACTTAGAATGTATTTTGTACGCTTGTATACAATATTATGTTACTGTAGCATTTGTGATCACTGATTAATGGACATATGTAATTTAATGCAGTAATTTAATGCACGAGAGTATTTTATTTGTTGCGTTTGAGCAGGGTGCTACTTTTGGGAAAACCATTTTGTGTGGTTTTGTTCATTTTGCTGCTGCAGGCTACTAACTTTATTTACTTTTCTTTGTGTAAAATAATACTTTTTTTAAATAATTAGAAGTAGAATATTTTGGAAAATTTTCGGGATTTGATAATATTTTTATAATACTCTCCTTCCTGTTTAAGAACATTTAATTTTACTGACCATAAATATTCTATATGCTCGTATCCATTTACGAGCCAGTATATCACTTAGCCAGTATAATAAGCTAGTAGCAACAGCCCTAGAAACCGCAATCGCAAAGCAGTCTTTTTCGCAGTCACAGATGTCTTGACGTAAGCTAATGATGAGGCTTCAGGAGCGCCTTGATGTTAGGCTGACCCGCAATACTCCGGTGCCTAGCGTTGTCTTCCCTTCTATACAAATCACGCCAAAGAAACAAGATATTTTCTACAATTTCAGAGGGAAAATAATATGCCAATTTTTGTCGAAATACCTTAATATTCCCGGAAAGAGTTATTTTAATCCGAAAAAATTTTGTTATCACTTTTTTCGGAATCGGCAAATTAAAATTTCTGTTGTCTCAAATCTGGGAAAACAATACGCCAATGTTCCTCTAATTGTCCTGATATTTCTGTGAATCAATATTTCGTTTCTAATTTTTTTGTAGATGGGAAAACAAGCATTTTAGTTAAGCTAGATCTGAGCGAACGAAGTGACAAGTGATGTGTACATAACTACATTTTCCCGGCAAACTTTATGACGGTAAATATTTCCTCTAAACCCCTTCGCAGAGTCGGAACAACCAATATCACATTCTTAGCAATAAGACTCTTTGGTTGATTACGTTTTGTGTGCGATCACGGCAGTTCTTATGATCATTAGTTCCGTAATTAATGCATGTTATATTCAGGGCGTTACGACCCTGCAACACAACCTACACGTCGGATTGGAGGGTTTCCCGCTCCTATTATTTTCATTAACGTGGCACTACCCCAGGCGGGACAAGTTCTGTTCCCTACCGGTCTCTCGCCATGTGTAGTAGTGTAGTGCAGGGTATGTAAGTGCGAGTGTAACAGGAACGAATGGGGAAGGAAAGGTCGCTCAAAGTTCGTGACCCATTTGTTAAGGTATTCTTCCGTAGTCGGCTAGTATCAATTCAGAGTGTGTTTCCCTCAGTCGTCAACGAAAAGAAAACACAATTTCATGGAAAAACTTCATTGCAACAGATCCAGCACATGTGCACTTTCTTTCACATAATCACTAGAATTGTCATAAGTGTCCTACATGGGATCAACATGTGAGTCGGTGTTCTTTTGATACGCATCAAGCTGAAAGTACGGGCATTTCGTGAAGCGTAAGAAAAGATGGAAATTTCGGGGAGGGGGCAAGATCCGGACCATGGGGGGAATGGTCATTGATCACACGGTCGGCCACACACGATTCGTCTCATATGTCACCGACTGTAGTTCCACTGGCAAGTGATTATACCCCATAAGCTCTAAGCTCACGACTGGTCTCCCTGCAAGTGTGCTAGTGTAGTGCACATACATTGTGTGTGTATGTATATGTATGTATGTATGTATGTATATGTATGTATATGTATGTATGTATGTATGTATGTAAAGGGAGCAGACAGAATAAAAAAGAAGGAAAGGTCGCCATGACCTCTATGTCTGTGGCCCGTATGCTCGGGCATTCTCTTAATATAGATAGAAACGATGGAATACTGTCACTAAGAGCAGCCAGCCGTTTGAATTCTTCTCCGCAGTGGCTGAAATCGACTGAATAACCAGCTAGAAGCGAAAAGTTTTCTCTGATCTAAGCGTCACTATTGCGACGGCTAAGATTACAAATCGGCAGGTAGGTTGCTGCAGAATATTTGGAGTCAAATCCTATGTACGTTTTATGCATGTTTTTGCAGACGGACGAACGGGGTACGAACAGACACACGCACTAACTAAAACCAGAGGGCTGATAATGTTGTATTTAATTTGTTTGCTAACTGTAGAAAGTTTAAAAGTGTTAGATGTTTTGAAAATATACATAAATATTCATCCACGAGGATATATTGAATCATTGGGATCAAGGCACGAGAGTGCATTGAGTAAGTTAAAGGGTGCACAATTTTTTGGTGTTACAGGAAATTCATTTTATTTGTTCTTAAGCACTGTGCATGTTATTATCTGTGTGGTTTTCTTCAGCAGCATTCGCTGTGTGGTGATTATCGTAATCCACTTTGGGTGGTTTTCTTCTGCAACATTTTTACTCCTGCAGGCCTGTAGTAATATCTAATTGAATGAAAACAGTTCTACAACAGAAGGGGATTTTTTCGTGGTTTGTAAACTTTTGAATTGATTTTAATTTTTAATGTCGCCTGATAATGCGTTATTATATAATGTACATAGCATTACAATAAATAGTTCGGAAAGCAAAACCATCACGTTTGGTAGGGGTCGCAATTATAGTGAAACTCAATATCGTTTAGGCAACGAAAATATTCCAATAGTCTTGTCTTCCAAGTACTTGGAATAATTTCGTGGGAATAATTTTTGAGAGAAAATTGAGTTGGGAAAATCAGGTAAACTGTGTCGAATGAAATTCCTGGAGATACTTGCACTTTACTATGCGAATATTAAAAAAGAATACTGCGAAAGAGGAAGAATTAGCTTACTTATCTCTAGCTCGTCCATTAATGGAATACGGGGCTGTTTGTTGAGACCGTTACAGAAAATCACAAAAGTAATATTTGAATAGAGTACAGACAAGGGTGTATAAATTTACTTTCCGAAACAATAGCAAGAAAGTAGAAAGGGAATCTCTAGAAATCAGGAGGGTTAAGACAACTCTGTGCCCTGTACAAAGCGTATGCCAGCTTGGAAAGATATCTACATCCGACTCGGTAGATCCCCGTACTTTAATAGAGGGGATCACAAACACAAAATTCAGCTTAGGCCACAGAGAAGAGAGTTGGAAATTTTTCCTTTACAAATAAAAAAACAACTGACTGGAATAAGTTGCTTGCGACAGTCGTGGAACCTTTTCGTCTCGGTGTTCAAAGTTTTAAAAATAAATTAACTAATGGTATTTGTAAACTTTATTAAAATAGTAAATGAGGCTTATTATACCAGGTATTTTAGTATATTATTTTATTATTATTATTATTATTATTGCTATTTGTTACTATTAGTATTGTGATAATTACTATTAATTGTGCTTTATTAAATAAATATATTAAAAGTAGTAGTGTATAGAAGTGTTGTGAAGTGCAGTGCAGTACAATTAAAAAGTCGTGTATTTAATAGTTTAAAATAATTGTGCAGTTCAGCCATAAAATGTACAGTTATACTATCATTGTTATTATTAATTATATTCCGATCCTATTATTGTTATTACTATTGTAATATGTAAATTATAGACTTCTGCCACTAGGTTGTAAAAACCTACCTGCAGACACAATAAACATATCTATCTATCTCTCTATCTATCTATCTACATGAAATAATCTTATTTTGCACATTTCCTGTTGATACTGATAAATATGATTCATCTGACATCTGCTGAAATTGAAGATATATGCATTTAATGAAAATAATAGGGCCTAATACTTAAGTGAGTTCTAATAGAAGACAACGATGTGTAAATAAATAAACAAGAATAGGATTCCGAACTCAATGAAGTGTGTGTAGCAGGAAACACATAGTTGGCATTTACCTATTATTCCGACAACATTAATATCTTTCAAAGCCTTCCATAGAATGTGTAGTTCTGGCTAAATGGTTCCTGATATCTTATCGCGCGTGGCGTGCGCCTCCTCAAGCGCTGTCCGCCATCCACACCGTCACACGGTGTGACCAGATGGCAAAAATGTGGCCAAAACCTCAAAAATAAAAGTTAATGTTTGGAAATTCCAAACATCCCACTGCAAACAGCAATGTTTCTCTTGTAAAAGTATGAAATCCAATCCCTGTACCTGCTGAGCGCTGTAGAAGTTTGAAGTTGTAATAAGCGATCATTGCTCGTGTGGCGTCAGAGATAGCAGGCTGAAGTTCCTAATATTTATTAAAACGTGCTCTAAAATAATTTTTACTATATTTTTTAACCAGAGATGTTACCGTCGGCGGTAAGTAAAATAAAAATTATGTTAATTTATTATAGATTACGATAATTTATATTCAATGTAATAAGATATAAAATACAACCAGCATAAAAGTTATATATTACGAGCGTTTCGTTTACAAGTTTTGTACCGGCAAAGAGAGTGTAACGTGGGAAAATAGACATAAGTAATTAAATTATGCCGTTATCATAGCAATAAGAAAGAATTCGGTGAGGATAATTGCGTGTTCAAAATGTTTCAACAATTTCTTCTTTGACCTTCGTATACCTCGTCACGACACTCTTCATTAGTGAAATAAAGTGATCTGTTCTCAGGGTTCATTACGGGAAAAAGTTGTTTATAACACATTCAAATTAATATTAGTTATTAGAATATTTGATAATTTTTCGAAAAATGTATTTATGGCGCCGAAGCTGCGAATTGACGCTTTATCAACAATTTCTTACTGGCGGAAGAATATATAGTTGGTAGCACTAGTAAAACTAGTCTCGTCATTTCGTCAAAGTGTAATAGCATAAATCGTTACCTCATTTCTTCGAGAATTTCTGAGTTCATATCCGGTGATTTCAAGTTGTGTTCTTGTTTAATGTTTCGATTTTTCTTGTCGGTACCCCCTTCTCCGTTACCCTCTCTATAGAAAATTAACGAAGCGTTTAGCAAAGAGAGGGATTTCATACTAAAAATGCGTGAATAATGATTTGTAACTGGTATCTTGCAATGGAATATTTCGTTATTAGAGCATTTTAATATCAAATATAAAGTTTCAGTGTTTATTTCTGCAGCTTCGGATTTGTGAATAATTTCTTAGTGTGTGCAACTCTTCGCCTCATATTGCATTAGTGAAGTTGATAAGCATTTTTAATGGAATTTTTAACAATTGCGAGTGAGCATAACAGTTTATAACACGAAATGTGAACGAAATGTTCAGTTCATGCAATTTTGTATTAGTAAGCAGTGTGCATAACGACTTTTATGTGATATTAGTCAATAAAGCATTTCAATATTTTACAAATAATGCAAAATTTCAGTGCAAGTTGCTGCTGATTGAGGTATTACGCATAATTTCTTACTGGCGTGTGTATCTCATCGTGGTACACTGTATTTGTGAAAATAAGGAGTTCGGTACGGGAGGTTTTGTAGTAATAAGGATTGAGCATATCGATTTATAACTGATATCTGGCAATAGCGTATTTTATTACCTTACAAATAAAGCAAACTTCTGTTACACATCAGATCTGAAATTAGCGACTACGAAAATCGCTAGGTAGAACTTGGAAATTGAACTCTATGACATTTGAGGTTCTACCCACATTTTCACCATCTGGTCACATCGTGGCTCAGAGGGATTGCCCCCGCAGCCCGAGCTCCCCGGCCGGGCCATATGACGAAGGAATTGCCTGCACTCTCTCAAAAACGGAAAGTCCCCACCTCTGGTCTCTACGTTGTAAATATTTCTGACAAATACAAATGCGGCTTGCGTGATAATGAGATGGGATACTAGATAACGTTAATTCACCACACACATGAATAAAATAGTAAATAAATAAATTTATTCTGCAAGATTGAAAGAGGTCGTATACTTTCGTTCCACACACTTTTTTCATGTTTTGACCTTTATTGGTACTCTGTTGTGGCTGACCTCTAATATCTTTGAACACATGATTGAAACAGAATCAGAAATGTTTTTTCGGCCTCTTTAATGATAGTTTTATTTGTATATTTTTCATTGAGAATTAGTTCGATGATCTGGAAGGGGAAAAGTAGTAAATGATAATAGAAAACTTATATGGAGACATGTGAACTGTATGGTCTTAAAATATTCAATTAAAATTTTCCACATGAAGAATTACATATGTTGACATGGAGCCGGTCTACTGTGAAACGGCAGTCTATAGTTCACTATATTATAAGTTCATTACTGAACAGGAATCAACAACAATTAACAAATAAATCAACGAAATTTTACATACGATGTTCGTTTCCGAAACGTCTTCCTATGAAATTCTCAAAATAATCGGTAAACTAAAAAATAAATATTCGACCAGTTTAGATGAATACCCGGATTCTTTAATAAAGACTAAGAGGTCCTTCATGAGGAACAGATCACTACTTACTAAAATGAGAAACTTACCAATAATAGAAATAATAAAATAAAAAAAGATGGAAAATAAGATGGCCAGATGTGGTAGAGTTATAATATTGAAAGATTTCAAGATGATTCCACTTCATTGTGTTCAAATTGCGTATGGCAGAGAAATTAAATCGATCGAGTAATATTAATTTGGGAGAGAATCGGTTGAAGAATTTTGGCGCTAGCTTTGACAGACGGACGGACAAAATCGATTTTGCGACAATTGATTGACGTTTTTGCCGTCAATCTATTTTTTGTTATTAAGGATCCATAAACTAGAAACTCTGTCTGAACAACGTGTTGAAGGAAATAATTTACTATAAAGTGGTACACGATTTATACACTTCTTCTTACCAGGGCCCGACAATAAGAGTTTTTTCTGTTAAAAATTGCGATTTTCTGGTACACGATTTCAATACCTTTTCATATTGTAAAGAAAGGGCGAGAAAGTAAAAAACGGGTTAAATGAAATCCTTTGTTTGATTATTTGCGCACCTTAATAATATTATAAGTTAAATAGTAATTTAGTATGAAACAAACAAAAACACATACTGTAAACGCTCATAAGTCGGTTACATCGTTCAAACAGCGCGCGATAATGGTAAACGAAGACCCAAAGCAGTAATAGTACCGCTGAACTCCAAGGAGGTGCGCCAGAAAGAAAAGACATTCTATATTCTGAGTAAACGTTCTGAACGCACTCAAGTAGCGGAAATTCAACATCCAATCAGGAACCGCTTTGAAGAATTTCAGACGGCGCGATCAGCACCGCAAGGAAAAATTCGCTCTCTGCTGCGAACCTTCGAACGGTACAGACCAGTTTCTCTCTTTACCGCGAACCTTCGAACGGATCAGTTTCTTTTCTTTGCTATGAACCTTCGCACGGAACGGACCAGTACTGTTTTGCGTTGTATTTCGCTTGGACATTCTAAGTAGTGAGTGGCGTATATTTGTTGGAGACCGCCGTCGGGCAGTGTTGCTTTGCGAGATCGGCGAGCAGCAAACCAGCGAAGAAAAGTACTTCACGACGCGACAGGTTAATTCGACCTTGGACGCAGCCGGACCATCGCCGAAGGTTAATTCGACCTTGGACGCAGCCGGACCATCGCCGTCTTCTGGAGTGGCAAGAAAGTGTCTTCGCAGCGACGTCGTGAGTTAAAAAGACAAAATTTCAAAACTTTAACAAAATCCCTTTTGAAAGGACAGTTGGAAGGCGGATAAATCATGCATTAGAATATAGATTTCACCTCACGCCCAGACGGAGATAGTTAGACGTTTAAACCACAGCTATTAAGCATAACTTATCAATATTTCTATATCGTAGCGAGAATTCAGATCAATTAAATGATAAAGAGGTTAATAAATTGTGTGATAGTGTAACCGCTTTTTTATTTGTTCTTGTAATGAATATTTTTTTTGCAATACATAATTTAAATTGAGTTAATTAAATGATAAAGAGGTTAATAAATTGTGTGATAGTGTAACCGCTTAAGGGACCTCATTCATTGTATTAGTTTATGTAATAGGTATATGAAAAAGGGTATATCGTACATATGAATTTTTCTTTCGGCAGTGTTTGTGATGTGATTTTTTTGTTTTGTGAATTGTATAAAAGTTTTTCGTTGTATTAATGTAAAACTGTAAGATGATATTGGGTCATTGAAAGCATTTTTGTAAATAGAAAAGGTATATCTGCAGTCAATTAATATTTTAGGAATTTGCTGAGCCATACAGCAAGTTACTTGAATTTATAGGTAATATGTCGATTAGTAACGAAATTGTACCACAGAAATTTGATAGAATATATCAAAACGTTCTTAAAGTTAAAAGTTAACTTGCCTGTTTTATTTAATATCTTAAAACAAGATAAAAGACGGACCCACTCCTGTAGGACTTCCTAAATTTCGGATATAACATTAAGTTATTGGAGTGACCCGCTTTTTTTTTTTTATTCCATAGTAGAGAGCGCTCACACATCTGGTATAGTATCCTTGAAAACAAATGTGATAGGTTACAATACATATAATAAAATAGTAGGAAATGAGACAAATTTCAAGAGTTTTGTTCTCAAACTACATTTTAATTGTTCTTGCTGTAAAATTGATATCCGTAAATAATAATCATAAAATTATACTCTAATTTTTACTTTTCACTAGACAAGAGCCTACTTGCTTGGAATAAAAATTATTTTAATTATTATATTTATTTTTATATTATTATTATTATTATTATTATTATTATTATTATTATTATTATTATTATTATTATTATTATTATTATTATTAAATTCATTATCATTAATATTTAAACTCAGTGTTCTGGTTTTACCACGCTTTCGAATGTACATTCCCAGACGAATACGTATAGGAAAAATTGAAAATTATATTATATTACACTGCTGTAATGTATATGCCTGAGATCACAAATGCGATCATAACTACACATACGCAAGATCTGTGTTTATCACTTCAGTGATAAAGCTTCTGATCAATTGCTGTATCGTAAATAATACTTTTTCGTCTAGTACGAGTATTATAGCTTGTAACTCTGATCGAAAAAATGAAGTGGCTGATGCTGTAAAATTGCAAAGGTGCCGAGAAGTTATCGCACCAGCATGCTATTGGCTTGGACACGGAATAGGGTCGCTGAAAGCAGACTGGCTGAGCGGTCGGCGATACGCTGTGCGTGTCACCAAACGGGTTCCAGAGATTAAACTCGTGGGGGTGCCTGTGTCTCGCCCTCTGCTTCCGATATTTTTTCGGATTAAACCTCAACTGGATATGAACCCACGAAACGTTTCATGCGTTCAAATGCAAGCATCGGGACATACTTCTTCAACCACACAGTTTGAAGCGGAATAATTAGATTTTTTTTCTTTCTTATTCGTACAAACCTATCGCCCCTAATTTTTCTGAGCTGTGAGAAGAAAGAGTTTACACAAAAACGTGCATAAGAGGAAACCGTAAGGAGAAAACATTGGAAAAGTTTGAGACTAAAATCTTTAAATTTAAATGTGTATATCACCATTTCATTTGCGGCTTTTGTGCGTAAATAATAGAATATGCAATTTTTACGTTTCGAAAGAAAATTATTTTTTGTTCCACCATTTATCCGGAATAACTGGCTGATATCCTAATGTACGAGTGAAAAATCATTTCCAAAAGTTGTATTCACCAGATAATGTGGAATATAGACTAACTACTCCCTGAACTTCGAAAGCCAATGATATAATTTCTATTTTCTTCAGAAACGTATATATACCATTATTTACACCCGAAAGTCTCATTTTAATGTTTCCAATTTTCTCTTCAGCGTTTATTGCATTATTCAAAATGTGTGTTTCTCCATTTAATATTATTATTTCTGGACTCATCAGTTGAAATCTACATTTTTGAAGTCATCGACGGTCAAAACCAAGCAAAAATATATTGAATTAATGAATTTATCTGAATTACAACACAATTTTTTCTAAATCCCAGACAAATTTTCTAAATCTATACACAAGATAATTTTCATTTTCATATTTATCATTAGAATACTAAAATAAATTTTATTTAGCTATGAACTTCAACATTCAACTTCATTAAGGGGAGATTTTAAGTTCTATACTTGCAATATTAAATTTCAGTATTTTACGCCTCGTTTTTGCAGGAAAAATTAGAAGTTCATCAAATTTTTTTTATCCCGTTGGTAACATATTTTGTGCTAACGTTGAGTTTTTGTTATGGCCCTACGTACTTACTCAATAAAAATTTTCTTCTGTATTACGATTTTGTTTGACATTTTCCCCAAGAATATTCTATAACATTAATATTTTTTGAAAAAGGAATTCAAAACAAACTCAATACATGTGCTATTAGTATCACGTAATGAACGAACATGGAATTTAAACGTCTATAGGAACACCAGGGGCTCAATAGCCAAAAAATTCTTTCGCATTACTTCATAGTGTTTTTAAAGTGTAAGAAACAAGAGAAAACACAATTTTCATTTTCACCCAAATGACTAAATACTTGTTCCTCCATTTACTCTACATTAACACCTCTAAATTCAACTTTTGTGTCGCATGTAGATTAAGATCATGTTCAACTGATGCATAACGACACCTGTCCAGTATTCATGCAATTTCCCGTGCATCAGTATACGTGCAATTTCCCTTATATTGCGTTATCCGTTATCCGAATAGAATACTTCAACACGATTTCTGATTAAAATAACAGACGTCGAAAATAGAACTCATTTTCCAGAAAACGATAATTTCCCCAACCGCACATTGAGGCGAATGTAAACAACTCCTAGGAAGGGTTGAAAATACACTGAACGATAACACCCAACAATGGCGTCGGAAACAACTCCAGTATTGCCGCTCTAAACAGAATTTGTGCTTAAAATGGAAGCAGTAGAAGCCGGTAGCGGACGAAAATAGCAAATGAGGCACTTATCGGAGGCGATCTCGGCCGCGTCGGCGGGCAGTGGCGGTGCCGGCGGCGGCCACTACGGCGATAGCTAGTGCGATGGCACGCGACGTGCTGGCAGTGGGCGCGTGGGGTAGGGGTGATGGTGATGGTGATGGCGAATTTTTTTGGAATGAAAACCTAAAAAGTGCTGTTTGAAAGAACGATCTATACTTACATTGACGCCCAATGAAAAACTCCAGAGCCATTAGACTATGGAGCTCAAAGAAAGGAGACTTAGCAATTAATGAAAGGGGATCAAAAATAAATATTTAATGTACTTCAGTGCATCCTTAGTGCACATTATTGTTCGTTTTTTTGCTTTTCAACTCTCTTAACTCTTAATTTTTGTCTGCCGTCATATTGAATATCTTTCTGAATTTCTTCTATCACACTCCGATTTTTACTTTCAACATGTTTATATCCTCACACATTTTTGCCTACTACGGGGAGAGTGGTCATAGAATCCTGCGCGAGTGTATGTGTGTGCGCACGTGTGTGTGTGTTCGTGAATGTATGTGTGCGTTCATATCTACATGTGTCTGTAAGTGTGTGTGTGTGTGTGTGTGTGTGTGTGTGTGTGTGCACGCGAGTGTGCCAGCGAGAGTATCCGTGAATGTGTGTAAGCGCATGAACGTTTGCGTGCGTGCAGGGTGAGATGCCAGAAGAGAAAATTCCTCACGACGAAGAGTCGGTCGGCACTGGATCTCACGCACTAGCGGGGGTGGGTCACTGTCGCTTCTCGGCTATATCATGCACCACACTGACGGGAGTGATGACGAAGTTTATGAGCTGGGAAGCATGAAATACGCACATGAAAAAGTGGAGCGATTAGGCGAAACGGTAGCTTGAGTCCGTGAGGGGGAAGTTGGCATGGGTAAAAAGCAGAAGAAATTTCTGTAGTGGTGGTGGTGGTGGTTGGGGTAGTGGGGGCGGGGATAGCCAGGAAACGAGCTGCCAGGACACGGGACACGGCGACGGCAGTCAAGGAGGCCACGGCGTAAACGAATGAAACCGGCGGCTACAGCAATGTCGTCTTCCAGGTCGTCGGCGGAAGTTGGGGTCAACGGAGGCGAGGACGGAGGCGGAGACGAGGGCGGGGACGATGGCAGTGTGAGCAGCAAGCACGAGGGGACTGCAGCCGTTACATCGCGTGCGGGCCATGAACTCAATGTTCCATAATTTTTATTATAATTATAACATGTATTTAATTCATTTAGTAAAATAAAAGATTACGCCTGGTCCATGTCGTGTATTATGTAAGTTCTGTGATACCGCTAATTTAGGAAAGCGGAAGAAGTGTCATGATGACCCAAGTATATTAAGTCTAATTTAAATACATTAATATAATCGAATGTAAGAAATAATAATTTACATACGTACGTGACTAGATTTTTTTATTATGACTAGTACCGGGGCCCGGATTTTCTGTCGGTAGCCCTAGGTGAGCGGCAATGCTGAAGGTGGCGGCAGTTGCACTACGCTATGGAACAGGGCCACCGCCTTCGTGGTTCGTGGTCTTATCAGAAGCCGCGCGAGCGCTCGACGACCGCCCTTGCACCCGAGAATTCTCTTCCCCCAGATTTCCTTTTTCGCCGCGCTACGGGCTATATTTAGGCGCGGAGCCACTTGGGAAATAGTAGTGGGCGGAGCGGGACTGGCGGGGGCCGCGGTTGGCGGGGGGCAGGGCTGGCGGGGGCGGGACGGGGTGGTTGGGGCTGGATGGGGGAGAATGGGGAATGGCGGGGCATGTGGAGCGGGGCGGGGTGGGGGAGGGGGACGGGAGGGTGGAGCGGAGCTCGCGAGGGGCGTGGCTGGCAGGGCGGGGCCATTGGGGCAGGTTGGGGGAGAACGGGGAATGAACGGAGCGGGGCGTGGTGAGGCGGGGAGACTGGGGTGGGGAAAGGCGGGCGCGGCTACACGGCGATCTTGGCGGCAGTGGCGCTCTGGTTCCGGGAATGGAAATGCATGCCAACTGCTACTTATTCTTGGCTCCTATTCCGTGCCGGAAGTACAATAGTGCTATTTAGTCTTTCCTTTCAGTTGGCGTTCTCATTTTGTCTGCCTTTTGAAGAACTGATTCTTATAGAGTATGGTCTCTGACATCCTGGAAGTATGTATTTGTTTAGAATTGGCTTCCTTTTATGGTACAGTAGTTCTACTTAGATTAAAAATAGACTTAAAAAAGAATAACAATTTATTAAGAATAAGAAATACTTAAAAACGTTGTGATGTAAAATGGGTAAAAAACTAACAGAACATTTTAATAGGAAGTATGGTTTCTGAGTAATTTGTTTTTGGCCTTCAATATATATATATATATATATATATATATATATATATATATATATATATACACACACACACACACACACATATAGTGAAAAAAGTTAGTGTTCGATGCAAGAGCAACATCATCACCAATAAAACCGTTTTGAAATTGGATTTAGGAGTGCCACAAACGCGATTAAAATACCATTTTTCGACTTTTTTTACTTTTTAGAGAATAGCAAAAAAATATTATAAGTTATTTTTATCAACAGATGATTGGCTGAGGTGGTGTCCTCCCTATTTCACTGCAGTCGACTAAAATTGCGCCGCGCGTCATCACTGATTTCAACCCACATTTGAGGCGCACTGCTGTGACTGATTTCTTTATTCTCTATTATGATGCATTGAACATATTTATAAAGACATCAAACGAGTCTTGATGTTGCTAGACTTTAAAAAGTGGCATTTGGAAGCCCATGCCCTATTTTTTTCTTCGTTTCGGTGCGTACAACTGTGTTCATGTCGTCGCACCCACCGGCCTGCCCCACGCGCCGCCCGGGCCTGTGCCACTAAGAGAAACACTCATTAATGCATTAACTCTTGTCAGAAGTCACAACTTGTGTCCATTATTACATTATATATATATATATATATATATTTGTGTGTGTGTGTTGTGTATGTGTTGTGTGTTTGTGATGTGTTGTGTGTTTTTATGTTTGTTGTGTAGTGTGTGTAGTGTGTGTGTGTGTGTTGTGTATATGTGTTGTGTGTGTGTGTGTGTGTGTGTGTGTGTGTGTGTGTGTGTGTGTGTGTGTGTGTGTGTGTGTGTGTGTGTGTTGAGTGTGTGTGTGTGTGTGTGTTGTGTGTGTGTGTGTGGTGTGTGTGTTGTGTGTGTGTGTGTGTGTTGTGTGTGTGTGTGTGTGTGTGTGTGTGTGTGTGTGTGTTGTGTGTGTGTGTGTGTGTGTGTGTGGTGTGTGTGTGTGTGTGTGTGTGTGTGTGTGTGTGTGTGTGTGTGTGGGGGGTGTGTGTGTGTGTGTGTGTGTGTGTGTGTGTGTGTGTGTGTGTGTGTGTGTGTGTGTGTGTGTGTGTGTGTGTGTGTGTGTGTGTGTGTGTGTGTGTGTGTGTGTGTGTGTGTGTGTGTGTGTGTGTGTGTGTGTGTGTGTGTGTGTGTGTGTGTGTGTGTGTGTGTGTGTGTGTGTGTGTGTGTGTGTGTGTGTGTGTGTGTGTGTGTGGTGTGTGGGGCGCGCGCGTGTGTAAAATTGTCTAAAATAAATAAATAAATCTTCACAGAAAAATCTAAAGAACATAAACGTTAATGAAAGTCTCAAAATAGTGGAAATTTTATTCTTAAAAATCTAAATTACTTTCTACTCTAAATTCTGATAAGAGTATCTTGTATATTATCATCATCAAATCAAAGAACAGTATATTGATAATCTTTTTCGACATCGTATGAAACATACGATACACCATTTGCATTCTATTTAACAAGATTCATAGTAATGTAATGATTATCCGTAATATATCATTTCTTCACTGACATGCCGTCAGTGAAGTTTGCTTCTTAGTATCTCTGATTCAGATTTATAACGGGCAAAAAATGTTCAGACATATGTGCTGCCAAACATGACCCTCATTGAAATTGTCTATATTTCATTTTTATGTCAATACCGCGTTTTGAGAGATTGATCTCATTAAGTAAGATTTTCGAGGAATTCGAAAGGTAAAAACAAAAAGGGAGGCATTACACGTCGAAGCATTCAATCTAAGCTCCGCGTCGTCCGCACAGTACAATGACCTCCCATACAGCTGCCCACCCCCACTACTAGCACTTTGGCTCCTCTCGCGTGTAGACGTCCGAATCTTGAGTGCAGAATGCCCGCAGAAGTAGGTGTTTTCCAGGCCTGCTCTACACGAGGTCCATCGAATATTCGCGCCCGCCGACTGCTCGCAGCGCGGTTAGCGGCTGCGCTGGCACACGCTGATCCTTGTATGCCAATTCCGTGAACGCGAACGGGAATACCTGGGATTCCAGTTTTTGTGGTTAACTCGCGCATGCGCAGTGTCAGTTCTGGGGTTCAGATACTACATTAGGAATGCTCATTTTGCTATAACTCTGGAAACGTTCGTCAATATTAATGGTAGAAATCGGTTGTTATTCTAACGTACGACGGCGGGAAGTTTGAATATCCAGCCATATAATACGATATATGCTCTCTAATTTAACCCTAGAGAAACAATAATGTGTCATTTTGTTTAGCAATTTTACAATACAGATATCATAATATACATGTTTTATATTATTCTTGTTCTTTATTTTTTATTTATTTAGTTAAAACAGTTGAAAATTAAGTGACGTATTACGGTGAGAAGAATATTTTGTACCCGTTTTATTAAATATGTCTTCTTAAACATACTTCTATACAATCTGATAAAATGAATATCAGAAAGGAGTGAAATTTTTTTATGTAATATAGCTTTTCGTGCGGTAGATTGTTGTTCAGTGACACAGTTTTCTTCTTTTCAGTCATATCCTGTCACTGCCATAGATTTTTAATAACCGTAGAGAACCTATCTTTCTCGCTTTCGCCGCTTTCTCTATCTGCGTAATTTCCCCTCTGTGTTTATTTCCATTTCTTTCCTCAGTGTCGACGCCTTTCCGCGAAAGACACCCACGCTGCGGAGCCGGCTGCGGTGTCGTCTGCCTTTGTGCAAGCGTCCTTAGAACAGCGGAAGGCAAACTTTTGCATGTTTCATTCACTAAATTCTCAATTGAAAATTTCGCAGCACACTAACTCCATTGTTAGAAGAAAGTATTAAACGATTTGCCTGCAATTTTTCACTGTTCCAAATTCGTAATTACATTTGATTGTAATTTTCGCAAATCATTTTTATTGACAATACAAATGTGTACTACGTTTATTACTCATTATCTTCTATTAAAAATTTACGTTTATGATAAATTCATTCCATTGTCTTTCCCACTTATTCTTGGAGTTGTAATTTATACCAATATGTATGTAATTTCACCGCCCCACCAGAGATGAAACGTGCACTACACTTACGGAAATAATTATCACAGCAGTTCAACACGAACCCAGCAGCGAACCACGAAATAATTAACTGGGAGAGATGGCTCAGAAAAGTACCGTAACAAACGGGCCACGGAAATCGCGCGATTTTTCCTTCCTCTTCCTTTTCATATACTCACCCCTTACTTACACACACACTAATACGCCCTAGATTACCACACACGCGCCGAGAGAGCGGTCGGCAATTTAGAGCTTGTCGCGACTGGGGCGGTGCCCCGCTGATGGTAGATATCTGGTTGAGGAAAACCCCGCTAACCGGCGATGCGTCGGCACCGGATCTGGCCATCCAGTGTAGCCAGATCACCGCCACAACCCGAGCAAAAAACATGCACTATACTTACGGGACCAATGAATTTACCAATTGACGCGCTCGGAATCACAAGTATTCAATCATCAAAAAAATAATTAATCATCACGAGAGGTGCACATACGATCCACCGAACATAATGGATAAAAGCTCCCAACACGGGAATTTAGTTTCGTTCAACGTCTGGAGACAACTGGTCTTTATTTATTTATTTATTTATTTAACGTCAGAAAAACAGTTAAAAACTGCGCATGACGTGCTATGGGGAAAAGTGAATTGTGTGCACATTTTCAAAATTCTGTGATCCCTACACTTAGTCATATACTACTTAAATTTTGAATTTTTGAAAGGGAGAAAAAAAACTCCCATGCAATAAAAACTATGTTCAAGGATAAACAACAACGAGAACGAGAACGATAACTATAATTAAAATAATAAAAATAATAATAATAATAATAATAATAATAATAATAATAATAATAATAATAACGAAGAGAAACACCATTACGGAAGAGGAATATCCACGAAAAAATCAATAAAGCTAGGAAAGATATTGGCCATTTGACACAGTATTTTTCCAAGCGAGGAGATATCTCCAAAAGGGTGAAAACAGGAATAAGATCTATAGCTAGGGCATTAAAAATCAAAATGAATTCTAAGAACCTGGATCAAAAGTTGGAAGCAGAGGAAGACAGACTCAAACAAAGAATTACAGCGTTGGGGGCTAGAATCAGACTATACAGCGAATCTTCCGAGAAAAGGCTGCGGGAATCGACTTCTTCTACCAATCAGAAGAGATTTTACAGACAACTGGAAGCAGCCGATGAGAGAGAGCAGAGAGGTGAGCCTCCGAGTGAGGATTCTATGTTTAATTTCTGGTCTAAAATCTGGGATGCACCTCAACAACACAATGAGCAAGCTTATTGTATCCGCCAAGAAATAGAAGCTTGCCGAGATATAGATGAAATGCAATCAGTTACGATTACTGAATCTGATATTACAGCAGCCACCAGAAAGACGCAGAACTGGAAGGCACCTGGTTCTGATGGCATTCATAATGTATGGTGGAAATACTTTCCTGTTCTCCACCCTCACCTAGCTTATTGCTTTAACGCTGCTCTGCAAGATCCAGTCACTTTACCTACATACTTGTTGGCGGGGAAAACAATTATGTTGGCTAAACAAGGTGACAGTAGAAAACCAGAGAACTTTCGGCCAATCACATGTCTGTCAACACTATACAAAATATTGACATCAGTTATAGCTTCCAAAATTAATGATCATCTGATAAATCAAAACCTTTTAATCCTGAGCAAATTGGATGTCAAAAGGGGACGCGAGGATGCAAAGAACTCTTAGTTATAGATAATGTGATCACACAGCAAGTTCGCAAATGCCTACATGATATATCTGTAGGATAGGTGGACTACAAAATGGCATTTGACTCTGTTCCTCATTCATGGCTTTTACGCGCCCTTGAAAATTGTCTACATGCAAAATTATCGGACATGAGCATGCAAACGTGTAACCAAGCAGCAATATTCTTTTCCCTGTCGATATTGGAACTCAGGTCCTTCGAGTCAACACGCCAAGTATGTTATCATTGCACCATCACTCGCACAGCTTCACAAACCTCTCGCGACGCTTGAAAAACAAGAGATTTCTCACATTATTTGTAATTCACGCCATTTTAAGAGGTTCATTACTCTACATGTGGAAACAAATAAAGGAAAAATGTCGAGTCGTTTTGAGAAAAAATATAAATTGCATTAATTTCAAGCAGACATTACGCGAAAACTTTTTTTAATTAAAAAATGTAACACGATCTTGTTCAAGATCTATGCTTAGATCAGATTTCACTTAACAAAAAACATCATCAATATGGTTATTTCGGAATGTTAATTTTTGTCAATTTTTACAAATACATAGAGTTTGCTGAAAATGGGGCCAGCACCAATTATTTTACAGTTCTTTGATAAATGCAAGGAAAATTGAAAGAAAAAACAGAGTCGTTCCTGAGAATGTAGAGTTTAAAAATTGCCTATCTAACACTCAAAATTACACAAAACCCCGTATTTTTGAAAGATCGTAATGATAATTTAAGATATTTCTTTGAACACAAATTTTATTATGGAAAAACTATCTTAAATATAGTCAGAGAAGGACGCCGAAAAAAACTTTACTTTTGGAATATTAAAAAAATCAGAGATTTCAACGAAAAGTTTGCTACATTTTTGCCAAATTTCTTCTACATTATCTTAACCTTTCTTCGCGCTATCCGAGAACAAAGTTTAATTGAAGAATTTTGTGCCATTTTTAAGATAATTTTAAAAGAGAAGAAGAATGGATAATCTGAAACCATCTCAATTGGGCTGCTCGCGCCATGGATCCGCAATCGAGGGACCTGGTGCAGCTGACCACGGCACTGGAGTCGGCATGCCTTCACATCCCTGTCGGCACCACTCAGAACCTTGACTGTCTTCCAGCACGTCTCGCAGCAGACGATGCAACAAAAGGGGATTATTCATGATTTTCACGGGTGGGCAAAATAATGTGAGAACTGTGTAGGTGGTACTATTGTAGTGCATGTGAGGAGAGAGGAATGGACTAGTAAGAGAAAGAAAATATCCCATGCAGTTCATGGGCAGTTTGTAAGGGTATTATTCTGAATTTCGCCTGATATCGTTCGAAGAAACCACAGAAAGCAACGGATCACATATATTTATGCAACCGTCCGCTAGAATTTTCTTCCAGACAACGGCTGAATCCAACCTAGTTAATGTGGAAAATTAGTCGCCTTCGGGATTCGTACCCTTCGGTCTCCCAGTCAGAGACATTGGAAAGACGTATGCATTTCTGTGAGCGAACAAAAACTGTTGTCGTAAGAATGAGAGTCATGTGCACGAATTTGATATGTGAAAGAAACGGCAATTGAAAAATAAACATATGAAACAGCAAGAAATATAATATTTATATACAATATTTGGAAAACTGAGGTTTTTGTCGTAGAGTTTTAACATATATCCATTTACCGTTGCAGTCGTCGGAAAGAATGCTTTTTCGAGCTTTGAATATCTCAGGAGGCAGGATCTTTGGGGTGTGAGAAAGACATACACCCAGATACAGAATTACGTACAAACAGAAATATATTCATAGAAAGTATTGCACAAATTAAACCCTTGACACTGTCACAGAAAAGAGGATAACAAAAAATACCAAATTATTAACTGCGCGTTCGGACGCATGCAAATTCACTAGTGGTAATATCCCTTAGAAAAATTGCAAAAAATGTTTGCCTAATGATTTCACTCTTCACCTAACTTGCAATCATTTGCCATATAACACCCGTGCACGGAGTTCTTGTTGGACCAATATTAATTAATGAAATTTAACTTTTCCTTCACTTCCTGGATTGATTTACCAGAAATCCAGCCGTGCCGCCACTCGCATTCCTGACACGTAGCCGGCTTCGGTGGCGCTCGGAAGTCCACCCGGTCACCTTTGCGCCCGCCACCAGCTCCAGGGGCCAGTCTTCTTTGCGCCCGCCACCAGATCCACGGACCTGTCTTCTTAACGCCCGCCACCAGATCCACGTCTCGTCTTAATTTCGCCCGCCTATCTTGCGACACCCATACGCGTATTGCCCAGTCTCTCTGCGTGTGCTAGCTGGCGTGTCGTTTCACTAATGCTTTATAAAACTCGCACAGTTTCGCAGTCGCGGCAACTATTCTGCTCCGTCCTAAATTTTCACAGTTCTTACAACCGTCTTATACATTGTTCTACTTAAATCACGTAGCCTCGTTACTATATCACTTCTCCAACTTCCTAACGCCTCAATAACTATTACGGCTTCTCTCAAACAACTACCTCGCCATCTTACTCGACCTCTCACCTCGGCGTTTCACACAAGAAGGGCCTTTTTTCGCTGCTCCGCCGTTTAAATGGTGACGTGACGTGACGTGACGTGACGGTGGACCCCTATGGCGCTGCTCATAATGCGGAAGTAGACCGCCGCCGCGCTTCAGGCCGCAACTAATAGGTAGCGCCTTTTGCGATCTGCAATCGGCTTTCTGGTATTCCTGCGATCTTTACGTCTCCGCCAATGCTGCGTGGGCGTCGTGGGGTTTGTGGCGATGCCTCAAACGTCACAATATATATGACCTAACGGTCATTTGGCCGTTAAATACGAAAAGAACGGAGATTGCCAATTCAAATCTGGCGCGTATAAAAGACCGCAGATCGATCTTTCACGGGAACGATTCCAGGAACGAATCACGGCCGGTGACAAAGAGGTTTCAGAAGAGTGCACGGGGACATGACGAATGGCGCGCACGGGGATGTGTGGCGTGTGTGAGGCGAGAGAAGGAAATCAGGATACATCGAGGGGTGAAGGTGCGTGGAAGTGTTAATATGCGAGCAAACGAGCACTCGGAGCATCGGACTAAAGTATAGAACTAAAAGGCATTGCGTTCCGAGCGCCAATAAACAAGAAACTGTTGAATGATGTGAAAGCACGTGGTGCGGCGCTGTGTGTGGGCTATAAACTATTAGGGTAAGGAGAAATCAACGGCTTCGAGCACGTACATCGCCGTAAGAAGACCGAATTCGTGCCCGGACTTTTTGGAAATGAATGGCGAAATAGCAGAACGCGGGGCAAGGCACGGCGACCATGTGAACAGCACGCAGTCGGCGGGCGGGTGGCTCGACTACGTCAAGGACATTAGCAGAGGCGGCTACATTCCCACGACAGGACTGCGGTACCCTCAGATAAGTAACGAAGCTCGTAATATTCGTGAAAGTCGGGTTGAAGTATTGCAATTATTAGCTTCAGAGTGTACGATGTGGGGAAAGGACACAATGATGAACAATCACAACCGTGCACAGAGGGAGGGATAGATTGTAACTGGTTAATGTTAGGTAATAATAATACTGAATGTAAAAATGTAGGATGTAGAATATTGGTATTTTATTATTGCATAAGAGTGTGGAAGGTCCCGGATGATTAGATATTTCAAACAGCCTAATTGGTAATTATGTTAATCACGTTAACAGCATGCGATTATATAATGAAGATTTGTCTAGTTGTTAAACATATTCATATTTTTTATGAATAAACGAATAATTTTAATGTGTAACTTGGTGCATCGTAAATTGAATGAGAAAAGTATCAAACCTAAAGCCAACATCCTCCTAAGAAAGGCGCTCCCCCTAGAACGATCCCTTGTCCTTATCATTTCGATCTTACATTCAAATTTTAATATGTAGTGTACTTGCTAATCTCAGCTATAATACCCCAAATCCATAACATAGTTCAGTCGCTGATGCCAATCCTTCAAAATAGCAAATAAAATTCAAGAACTAAAAATATTGAACTGGAACGCAAACGGTATCAAAAGGCAACAGATTATATTTGAAAAATTCATGCATCACTACAAAATCCATATTGCGTGTGTTACAGAAACACATTTGGTGCTAAATGAAAAATTTAAAATACCAGGTTACAAAACATATAGAAACGATAGAACCTCAGAAGTGGCTTCAGGAGGTGTAGCCATACTAATTTCGAACAAATTAAAGCATCAAGCGATTCATAGCCCAAACTCCGCAGAACTCGAAACAACAGCAGTAACAATAAATATAGGCAACAATAATTGCGAAATAATTGCAGCATACAAACCACCAAATAAAAAATTCCCGCTAAAAGCTTATAATGAAATCTTCAAAAACAATACCAATAGCATATTATTAGCTGGCTATTTAAACAGTAAAAATCAAATATGGGGATGCAATACCACTTCCAACCACGGTACAAAATTATTTACCTACGCAGTATCTATGGATATTCATATTTTGGCCCCCCAGTGTCCAACACACTATTCTTATAACAGCAATGTTATTCCGGATATACTAGATATAGTATTAACAAAAAATTTCAATTTGCCCTTAAATCAAACAGTATTGCCCGAACTAGACTCGGATCACTCCCCAGTAATTATCAAAATAAACTGCTCCAATTCGCCGTTGGCCCAATTATTACAATGTAATGAAAGATTGTGACGAATTAATTGGAAAAATTTAAGGAAATTAAAAAAAACCAAGTACTGGATATAACACAAACGATACAGAAAACAATTGAACAATCAACAACACAATGTCACGCAAATGTTAAAATACGAAAACCAATACCATTGAAAATAGAAAATCTAATCAAAACTAAACATAACCTTAGGCAATATTGGCAAACAACCAGGAGACCAGACCTGAAGGTAAAATTAAATAAAATTTCCAGAATAATAAAATGCAGACTAGAACAATTTCGTTATTCCGAATATCAGAACATAATAAAGCAAATTCATCCTAACAGCAGACCAATGTGGTCTACAATCAAACGAATCACCAAAGAAAAAGAAGAAATCTCAATTCTAAAGAGCGATTCAGAAATCGCATATTCAGATAAAGACAAAGCCAATTTATTAGCCAAACACTTTCAGGAAACTTTCACTCCAAATCCAATTTACAACAACCAGTACAATAATTACATTTTATTCGAATCAGCGAAACAAGTTGCAACTGCCCCGGAAAAAATCAAGTTTATATCACCTTCCGAAGTCAGAAAAACAATCAATCAATTAAAATCTAGAAAGTCAACAGGTTATGATAATATTAGTAATAAAGCCCTCAAAGCACTAACCAAGAAGGCACTCGCGGCTATAACTGCCATTTTCAATTCGGCACTAAGACTAGGGCACTTTCCTAACAATTGGAAAACTGCTATTATCCTCCCGTTCAAGAAACCAGGAAAAGATCCTCAAAATCCATCCAATTATAAACCGATAAGTTTACTTCCAACTCTTGGCAAAGTATTCGAGAAACTAATATATACGCGGTTAAATAAATATGTATCAGAAATAAAGGCTATACCTAATACTCAATTTGGATTTAGAAACAGACACTCGACAACTCACCAACTCCTGAGACTTTCAGAGTTCAAGGCTAATGCATTTCACCAACACAAACACACATTAGCAATATTTCTTGACATTGAAAAGGCATTTGACAAAATGTGGCACCCCGGACTACTATTTAAACTACAACGTCTAGGTACACCAAACTACCTCTATAAAATTATTGACAGCTTTCTAGTAGATCGTCATTTCCTCGTAAGAATCAATTCTACGTATTATTGTCAATGCCAAACTAGTGCCGGTGTCCCTCAAGGATCATGCCTATCACCCTTACTTTTCAGCATATTCTTATCGGATATCCCAAAGCCAGCTGATTCAGAAATTGCTCTATTCGCAGATGATACCGCCTTATTCCCAGCCCACGAGGATATACTTAGCGCTTATGACAACCTTCAGAATGACTTAACAACTTACATCACCTGGTCGGAACAGTGGAGAATCAAAATAAACTCGCATGAATCCCAAGCAAAAGTCTTCACACTTCGAAAACCACCGACTCCGCCCCCCTTAAAATTCAAAATTCAATAATAAAATGGCTCCCCAAACAAACTTCAGTTAAATATTTAGGACTAATGCTCGATTCGAAATTAACATGGAAAGATCACATCAAAACAATTTCAAATAAAACTTACGCAAAAATTGCTAAACTTTATCCCCTACTAATCTCTAAATCAGCTCTAAGTATTGAATGTGGAACCTCAATTTATAAATCAATAATACGACCAACAATCACGTATGCTTGTCCAATTTGGTGTAACGCAGCAAAAACACATATTGAAAAACTGCAAATCATTCAAAATAAATGCTTAAGAAAAATTACTAAGGCTCCCTGGTTTATTAGTAACAAGCAACTTCACAGAGAACTACGAATAGAGTCAATACAAGAATTCATACTAAAAACCTCGCAAAAGTTTTTCGAGGTTCTTTCAGGATCCCCAGCCACGCCCATCTTCAAACTTGGCAAAAACTATCCTAAACCAAATAGAATATGCTCCCGATTTCCCAAGGATAAATTCAGACCTCCATAAATATTCAACGGCATTAGTTCCCAACATCCATTAATGTAACACATTAAATCACGAATATTTCATTTAAAGACGATACGAGTATAAATTGCCCATCAGAATAGTCTATTTTTAAAATTATACACTGAAAACAGCCTGTAACAATCAGGACAATTAGCGTGAGAAAGAATGACAATCATTATGTTGTAAAATGTTAAAATCTCTGAAAGGTAGAAATGCCGAACAGGTGGAAATAAAAAAAAAGTGTACTTGCTTGGTCAACCAGAATCCCTAATTCGGGAAACTGAGGTATGTACGGTCACTATATATATATATATATATATATATATATATATATATATATATATATATATATATATATAGTGACATACCGATATGTCACGTTAAAATAAACTAACATTTATTTGTAGACAATATGGTGGAACATGCATTACGAAATATCACGAGAGCTAGAGCTTAGCAACGACCGTGAATAAACAATGTAGTTTTGTTTTTCTAAATGCATTAAGAGATGGCTTGGTGCCGAAAGTAGAAAATTTGGGATTGGGCGAAGAAGTTTAGACGGTCAGCTACACCAAAATATAACAAACGTATGGATTGGCTGGGTGAGAGAAGGACGGTCAAATGTTATGAAAAAAATTAAGGTAGTTTAATACGAAGTCTTCGAGGGATGAATCATGCAGGAAGATTTGATTCTGCTCGGAAACGCGCTTCTGAACTGATCATATGTTCGTGAGAGGGAACGAGTACAATCGAGATAGAATTGGTTATCAGTGAAATTTTAAGGACAGTGAATGATATTGCAGATATTTTGATGTGGAAGCAATATTGATGTATAAATTGGAACTTTGTCGGGAGTGGTAATCGAGTTCGGGACTATGTCATAGGACGTAATCGGGACTGATAATTTTGATAGTTGGAGACCAGCTTGGATAGGGGCAGAAGAGGATTTCTTGGAACTTTGGACTACGGCAAGATCGCAAGATAATTCGACTGAGAAGTCTACGAGGGACATCAACGAAGAAAAGATAAGTTAACCGCGGTATAAATTGTAAATTGAAAGATATCTTGATCAAAGGCCTAACTTAAATTCATTAAATTGTTTGATAAAAAGGTAAAAAAAACTTTGTTAAATTTTGTTCTTTAGAAAAGAAAGTGATCTTTCATTTAGTCAATCCAAACAGTAATGAACTAGGAATAGAATCATTCTATTTCAGATTCCCGCTGCGCTGTATAGTCGGCGGATCCTATAATCCATTATAGAGGTAATAAGGATTATAATATATCGTGACCCATTGACCCAGCAAGCCGGACGCTAAGATCTTTAGCAGATATATATATATATATATATATATATATATATATATATATATATATATATATATATATAGAGAGAGAGAGAGAGAGAAGAATGAATAAAATATTAACTCCGAAGTGATAATTGCAAGGCGGAAAATAATAACTGATCTGAATTTATGATAGTGTGATAATGTCTCCGTGTTTTGCTAGTATTATACTACGCAACTGTTACAAATAATACTTGGAAGTGTATGCCAAGTAGCACTACTAGCTTTTAAAATTAGTTATTGCTTGGATGTTATTCAAAGAAAAATATTTGCATGTTCGTTACGTTATGATTTCTAATATCACAGAAGCAATTACAATTAATTTTAGCTTCCCGACGTCAATGGATTCAATTAATATGCCAGAAACATAGGGAACGTTTTACCTGCGAAATTTTTGTTGCGATGGAATAAGTATACATGATGCGGGTCGTAAAATGTAATCATTTCACATTTCACGTTATGAAAGTTTATACGCAATATTCAGCATCACTTTTAATTTTCATTGCGAAGAGCAAATATCCTATATGATTGGTAATATCTGGCCAAGAATACAAAGCCTGGACGCTCATAATAAGGCGCTATTGTTGCTTAAATAATTCAGTGAAATGACAACTGATCTCCATTGCTCATCCAAACAGAAAATTTTGGGAATTCATGGGTACATTTTGTCTTTAAAATATCGATGAAAGCAAACTATTTAGAAATGGTACAATATTTGAATGATACTAAATGCACGGAGTAAATTATATATTCAAACATCCTATTAAAATAGATAAAAAATCTGTTACTGCAAGCTCATTGTATTCATTGTACTGAAGGGTCAGAGGCACAACGGAACTTAATTGTATACTTAATATCGTTACTCTTATGCTTATATACACACACACACACACACACACTGATATGAGTAGATCCTGAGGGGGGTCTACGTCTACGATTAATTTGAATTACCGCGCAAATCAGGGCGCATTCGAAGCTTTAGTGACCAGCGAGATCAGGAAGGCATTTCCTACGTCACTCAGAGGCAAGGAGGCAAGCCGACTGACCAAAGGAAAAAGCGTTAAAACGTTTTTCTGATTTCGGCAGCGTAGATGAAAGGACGTGTGGAGACTAGTAAGTGGGCAGATGCATAGGTAACAGTGAAGAGTTGCACGACGTGTATAAATTATATGATTCCGTGAAGTAGTTTTTCTGAAAGCAGTGAATAAGTGAGCTGAAAAAAACATTTTATGCTGGTGAAAAGGAACTTAATTCTGCAGTGTTGTGAAAGTAATAGACTTTCACGATTACTTAATATTATGGCGGGAAGAATTAGAAAGAGTACAGAATCATGCAGCCGAAGAGTTGAAGATAACGCTCGCACATTTATTGGGCGGCGTTTTATTCATTTATTTGCTCGAGAAACTGAATTAGTTTCGGCGAGAAATGCCACTCCTGTGAACTGTAGTAATTTTATTTCGTTTAGAGGACGAACTATAAACTGCATAAATTCGGAAAGCCAAACTCGTGATAAAAAAAGGGCGCTTAGAAGAAGTGTTGGTGAAACGAAGATTTGGTGAACGGAGTGAGGAGACGACTGGACGAAGGCAGAAGAAGGAAGACCTGTGGTTACGTGCTGGGGGCAATGCAAGACGATCTTTGGAGGCCTAGGGCAGCCACGGACCTCCCGCTTGCAGCCAGCGGCGCGTTCTGGGAAGGCGACGGCCGTACACACTACCCGACCTTCGCTGGTGGGAGAGGTGTCTCAGCAGTAGACGTCGAAACGCTAAGTATTGAGAGTTTTGTTTCTGTGCATTGTGTGGGAAACGATATATGAAAATCAGTTTCGAAAATTTACGTAAAAAGATTACTGCAAAGCTATAAAGTCTGAAGTTTTCAAAGTAGTTGATAAGACCTTTAGATTATCGAAATTAACGAACCAAGAGAGATATGTCATTAGTTGATTTTTAAGAATTGTTTTACTTTAAAATTGTAACATTGGTATTTTAGAATTAAGATTTATTTTGGAAGGGGATTCGTTGAAATGTTATGTGATTAAAAAGGGGATATCTTTGTCAATTTTATGTTGATGAAAGTTAACAATATTTAGTGTGTGGGATCGCAAAACAATTTAGTGCAAAGATATTATTGGTAAATTGCATATGGGATCCCATTTACCGATAGAACTTTCAAGGTATGACTTTTTCTACGGTATGAGTAACGACTTTTCTCTATGGACTGTCATGGGTGACTGTCGCACCGGATCGCGATTTCAAAAACCGCACCATTACACAGTATGACCACGGAGCTCCGTTAAGCTACAAAGATCGCGCCTGAAAGGGGGGCAGAAAGTCGAGGGCACATGAGCGGCAGACAGGTAGACAGGTAGACGTTGAGAGGGCGAGAGATGGCTAGTTGGATAGAGACATTTTAGGCGAGAAATCGCACTGGCGTGGTAGTGCACGTAGAAGTTGTGATTGATTAGTGACGTTTGTTGAAGTATAGACTTCCAAATTTGCTAAAGCTCGTGAAAGTAATAATGATGTTTCGCAAATCGACGAGACAGTAAGAATAAAAACTAACTCCGGAACGAAGCAGAAAATTGTCTGGAGTTTGGACTCTGGACAGAGGCGAGCGGAGGGTGCGAGCAGCCATGGTGTGCGAGCCGCATGCCGCGGGTGGCCGTTGCCGCTAGCGGAGTTCGGGCCTTGGGCCTGCGGCCGGGAGCGGCGCGCCAGATCGCGGACGCTTGCCCCGCCACGAGCGGCGGTGCCGTTATTTTTGAGGTTGACAACGCGGAGGAGGCCATCGAGCCACGCCTCTACGATAAATACTCCCAGGTGGATTTATTTGTTATTGCGTTGCCGGAATCTTTTAAGTTGGATATAAAATGAACCGATGAAAAGACGAGACTTTGTTAAAATTTTGAGCATTTCAAGAATAAACTAGGTATTGAAAATCGAGGGAATGTAAGGGCCACGCAATATGCGGAACTTCATAGTGATTTTTCGTGACAGTGGTGTACATTGTTTCGAGTAAAGCGACTAATGCTGGAGAGGGGATAGAGAATTGATGAAATAGATCTTAACAATACCCATCGAACGTAACTTACGAGTGTATAGCCTGGGATTCAAAATGAGATGTAAAATAGGTTTGGAATAAAGACATGAAATTGGAGACTTTATATTCATGTCAGCACGAAACTGTGTGATTTTTTTGCGATGAAACTGCTTCCCGAAACTCATGGTGATGGGAGATTAGGGTAATTAATGGGTTTCATCAGTTTGGAGGGTATGCTGTACAACGAATTTTCATGTTGATTTGTGGGATGATTGACTTCCTAGAGTCAAACGAAGTTGGTTCACCGATCATTGGTTATGATTTTGTCAATTTTCGAGTGTTTTGTTGTTCAGTACGACTTCAATCTGAGATATTAGACTACCATTTCTCTTTGTATAGAACACTATCTTCGTGTTTTGTTATGTTTTTTTGTTGTTTTAGGGAGCATGGTAAGCCGTATGCGTTCTTCGCATTAAGACAATACGGCAAATGTGTAGCATTTGGACTGACGATAGGTCAGGAGGGTGTGTATTTTCAATTTCGCATTAAATATTGTTTGTTTTCAAAAATGCACTTACTGTTCTTCTCGTTCGAGGTACGTGGAACAACGCAGAGAAGAATCTTGTCCTTAGTCCTATTTCCCATTTTAAGAAACCTTCAAATAAATTTGCATCCTCTAGTCGACGAACCACGGACGGTGAAAATGACATACATATTGCCATGTGCTAGATAAGGATTTTTTTGAGTAATTTTGATTGTTTCCAGACTCGTGTTTAACATATATTTTAAATGTAACAGTCCACGAACCATGGTCGCGCAGCTTTCTCCCTGCTAGCACGCGCTCGGGGCGTTACAATATCCCTTAAACACAAGTCACAAAAACAATTACTCACGAAAAATTTTAATAGGCATTATTATCTTGGTTTCTATAAAAATATATATATATATATATATATATATATATATATATATTAGTTCCATTTAAAAAAACAAAAAAATTCAATATCTCGAAAAATACAACAAATAAAATAGAAATTAATACATGCATTAATTAGTCCCATTCTCTCATGCACTTCCGTGAAAATTAAACCAGAATTAAAAAAGCAGGAAATGGATAAAAATTAAACTGGAACTAAAAAGTTGTAGATTTAGTAAATTGGTTTAGTATTTTTAAATCTCTTGGTTAATTTGTCTTTCTGAACAAGTATATTCGTTTCTTTTGCAAATAATACGCAATTTACATGTTTCTGGAGTGTGTCTATGCTTCTGCAATGCAATGTTTTTGCCTAGAAATATTTTTTCAAACCATCTTTTGAGCGCTTATTGTGGCTCAGCAATTAGGTCCAAGAATATCCAAGTAGTTTATTCGACACACTATGCTTTAAATGGTCTTAAGAGTTTATTTTCAATTTTTCGACGATTCCTCCCCGCACACCCTATATTTAAGTGATTAAAATTGGGCACGCTAGCCAGGCTAAGCGCGCAGCGTATGCTGTAGTGGCGGCAATAGCAGCCACCGGTACCAGAGGCAGATGTGTCTGGTGGTGACGTCGCCTAGCTATATGAGGCGACAGGCGACGGAACAGCAGTACTACTTCGTATATTGAGATAGACCTGTGTGATTGTGATTGTACCTTCACTCACTGTGCCTCGTTATATTGGTGGCTCTAATTGGATATTGGTTATTTTGGGTTGTACTGTTAAATCTCCTGGCGACGACGACCGTGCTTGTTGTGGAACGTCTTCTGGTACATACGGTTGAGATCGTTGTATTAGTAAAATTTGGAATTTGGCTTGTAAGAAATGAATAATAAACTTTTATTGTTGATTTATTTGTTGCTGTATTTTTCTGGACATAAAAGTAATCCTTGTTAAATGTTTTATGAATAGTAAAGAGAAAAGTAAATTGTATTGTGCAAGAGCGCCAGATTGGAATAGTAGTTTTCATTGTCTTTTGATATTCATATGTAAGATTATGAAGCTCTCTCTTACGATAAGAACAAATTCCTATAACATAATAAGGATAATGAGCAGTTCTATAAGACTCATTATTTAATAGTTTTATTTGCCATGAGTTTACTTACGGACAGATTTAAGATTTCTGTATCCCTACGATCATCCTTATAAATTCTGCATGCAATTCAATATCTAGTAGTCAACTAATTGACACGTATCATATCAAATCGTTCGACTCTAGAAATGTATACAATGTGTATACAACGTACGTAACACACCCAGAAAAAAAGCTTCAAAGAAAACAGATTTTTTTATAACTTTCGCTGCTCAGAATTCCAAATTAGTACTATTTTAAATTTCTATAAAAATTAGATAAGGTTGCGGATTACTTTAGCGTTATTAAGTGAATAATATGTACGGTTTTGCCACAAACACAGGATGAGTCACGATTGTAAGCCATCAGCATAGTGCTGGTTTTGTTTTCGAACATGCGTTGATCACATTCACCACCGCTCAAATTGCGACCGTTCCCAGATAAGCGCCGACTTTTGATACTAGTTACTCATTTTGAGAGACGAAGTGGTGTATGTGGCTGTTTTCATTTTCTTTTCCTGGGAAATTTCCTTTGCTTTTCCACATTCATATATCTGGAACTGTGTTATTTTCGCCTCCTCATCAGTTTTTACTTGTACATAGTATCAGAAACTTAGGCAATGTTGGAGGAAAAACTGTCGATTTTTCTGGCTCGTACACATTGTAAATTATTTTCTCGTAAACGTAATGTAGTCAGAATTCACATTTTATGAGTCCTTGATGCTGAAAAGATTTTTTAAAACTTTCTTTAAGCTATATTAGTGACTAAACCTGTCATGACCGGCCGCACGCAGTCAAAGCAGCCGCCGCCGAGTGACTTCAGCGGAGCGTTACCGCCCCTGGCGGAAGAAGGAGGCAACCGGCGCGAGCCTGCCGGGCCCGTCTGCGCGCGGCCGTCACGCCCGAGCAGGCGGGTAGAGACTCGACACCGCCCCTACTCCGCAGCTAGTCGGCGGGCCCATAGACCGGGCGGGCTATAAGAGGGCTCCGACTCGACGCCAGGGCAGACAGCGAGCGGCAGTGCAAGCGAGTGTATCCTGGATTGTGTATTGGTGATAGAAGTGAGGAGAACTACTACTACGACGACTTGTGCTACGGACTTGGGATTCTCCTGCGGACATTCGAGACTCGTGCTACGGACTTGGAACTCTCCTGCGGATATTCGAGACTTTTGCTACTGACTTGGAACTCTCCTGCGGATATTCGACTAATTGGCTGATTTCTTTTTGTTTTCTGGAATAAAAACCATTTTTAAGAATCCTTGTCTTTTATTGGATACTATAAAACCTTACGCGGAATTTTACCAGAACTAATATTAGTCGATTGATACGTCCCGTAATCACGTCCCTTCTGATTTGAAATGCATCTTTAAATAGGCGCAGGATCTGACCATTCAGCGGAGGGAGAACCAGCCACATTCTGTGATAAAGACATGCACTACACATACAAACCCATGATAATACCAGTTGTCGCGCCCGGAAACACGAAATAATCAATCATTAATTGCTGCTGCAAATAACAGTTGTTAGAGATAATGCTGAAAAAGTCACCCTTGTGTATGGCAAGGTACAGGGCTTGCACCGCCATATTACTCAACATTTCCGCCATGAGAATGGCCATAGTCGCAAGTCCGTGTTCGACGAGATCTTGCGCGTCGTCCGGCAGAGTCGCATTAACATGACACTTGACGTGCCACAAAAAGGAGAAATACAGGAGCGTCAGGTTTGGAGAGCATGGCGGCCATGCGACGGAGCACCTAACGGCCAATTCAACAACAAGGGAAGTGCACTTGATAGGTTGATTGATTATTTCGTCTTTCCGGGCGTGTCAACTGTTCTGGCCATTAATCCCGTAATGTGTATGTTTTTTATCGCAGGAGGTGTTTTTTCCTTCTAGATGAAGAGATCTGGCGCTGACCTCCACGTCGGCTTGCGGGGTTCTCTCCATCCAGGTATCTTCCACTACGACACCGTCCCAGACGGAACAAACTCTGAGCTCCGACTGCTCTCCCGACATGTGTGGTAACGTAGTACATGTAAGTGTATGTGTGTTTGTGTACGTAACGAGGTGAGGATAGGACAAGGAGGAAGGAACATCGTGCGCGGTCCGTGGCTCGTTTGTTAGGATCCTGACCCAGCATTCGTCTGATATTGATGGGAGAAACCACTGAAATCTACCAATCAGATCAGGCGGTTGCCAGATTTTTCCTCTGGAGAGCAACTGAATTCTGCTTAGATATTTGGCTAGTGTCGAAAATACGACTGCCTTCGTCGGAACTCGAACCCTTTGATGACCCGTTGATGCACTGAGCAAACTCAGCTAATGTGCGCGTGAAGATAAGCGCCGACATCATGCCGATAGTTCACCGGCGCAACATCGCGAATCGTAGGCTTCCGCGGCCTCAGTCATGATCTACCTCCGTGAAGCTGGCCGGAAAAAATCTGCGATTTCAACCAAACTTGGTATATCGTTTGCCCATCGTTTGCCCACGTTTGCGCACCAAAAAATTTTTCGTTTGCCCACCCCCAGAAAAAAAGTTACACGCAAAACAAATTTTTCGGGCCAACTACACGCTGACCGGAAAAAACTGGGATTTCAACCAAACTTGGTACATCGTTTGCCCATCGTTTACCCAGGTTTGCCCATCAAAAAATTTCGTTTGCCCACCCCCAGAAAAAAAGTTACACGCAAAACAATTTTTCGGGCCAACTACACGCTGACCGGCAAAAAATTGGGATTTCAACCAAACTTGGTATATCGTTTGTTCATCATTTGCCCAGGTTTGCCCACGTTTGCCCACCAAAAATGTTCGCGCAGCCCCAGAAAAGAAACCAAAAATTTTCGTTTGGCTACCCTCACAAAAAACTTACACTAAAAAAATTTTCGTGGCAAATCCAAGTTAACCAAAAAATTCAGGTATTTTAAATATTTTAGTAAATCGTTTGCACAGGTTTCCATTTACTAATAGAGTATTTGCGTTTGCTTACAGAAAATTTTCGTTTGCCCAGCACAGAAATGAATTAAAGGCAGAAGCGTTTATTTATCGGGGCTCTGCTACGCTTTGTTCATATAATCGGCCTGGCTAACACTTACGCTGAAGGAACAATAATAATATTCAGTATACTATTTCTTAATAGTGTATTTTCTTTTGCCCAGTGACAATTTTCGTTTGCCCAGGCACAGAAATGCAATTAAAGGCAGAAGCGTTTATTTATCTGGGTTCTGGTTACGCTTATGTTCATATAATCGGCCTGGCTAACACTTACGCTGAACGAACAATAATAATATTCAGTACACTATTTCTTAATAGTGTATTTTTGTTTGCCGAGGCACAGAAATGCAATTAAAGGCAGAAGCGTTAATTTAACGGTGTCTCCGGACTACGCTTATATTTAAAATAATCGGCCTTGCTACCAGTTACGCTGAAGGAACAATAGTAATATTCAGTATACTATTTCCTAATAGCGTATTTTCGTTTACCCAATGTTAATTTTCGTTTGCCGAGGCAGAAATGCAATTAAAGGCAGAAGCGTTTATTTAACTGTGTCTCCGGTTTACGCTTTTGTTAATGTACATCTAGAGAAAATGTTAGACGCAAAACAAATTTTCGGGACACTACACTCTGGCGGTAAAAAGTCTGGGATGTCGACCAAACTTGACATCGATTGCCCATCGTTTGCTCAGGTCTGCCTACCAAAATTTATAGTTTGCCGACCTACACAAAAAAGGTTACTCACAAAAACGTTTCGGGGAAACTCGATATTGATATAAAAATCAGGTATTTTAAATAATATAATAAATCGTTTGCCCACTTTTGCCCAAAAAATTACGTTTGCCCACCACGAGAAAAAAAAAGACGTAAAAAACACAGCCGAAACAACTTAGGGGTGGCCGGAAAGAAACCTGAAAATTGAATCAAACTTCGCATATCGCATATGAATCATTTCCCAGGTGTGCACATAAAACAAATTCACGTATCTATTGCCTAATTAATTTTTATTTCGTTTATTTTTCTACACTTCAGAATAACACATAAGTAATGAGAACTCTTTAAGCCCTGAGGAAGTCCAGCATATATTGGTTTGGGGTTTGAGAGATGAATATCTACAGACACCGAAATGGTTCTATTGCTTATGAAGGTTTTGATGATGTTGGTTAGGTATTTGGGTGTGCCATTGATTCTTAGTTTGTACATGAGATTACAGACTTAGTTTGTACATGCCATTCTCTGTCGTATGCTTGGGAAATATCTAGAAAGGTTGATATAGTATGTAGTTTTCTTCTCCATAATAGTGGGAAGAAACTTGTTCTTAGTGAAGAGTTATAAATATTATTTAAGAATGCTATGGTTTGATGTGACAGATTTTTTAGGATTTTGTTGTTTATTCTATCATGTCCTGGAGCCTTCTTTTTAGGGAGTGTTTTTATTATGTTTATTATTTCCTGGGGAGATATGAATCTAATTCGGAGGATACATTATAATTAGGAGCTGTTGCTGTGTGATTGTTTGGTGTTGAATGTGTGGGAGTGAGTCGTTTGGTTTGAATGTATATGAAAAATGATTTGCTAATGATTCATCTTTTTCAAAGGGTGAGAATTTTTTCCCTGTGTTGGTATTAAGTGGAGGAATGGTATTTGTTTCTTTAGTATTTTATTTTTAAATTGCCACAGTGTATTGTTACTTGAGCTTAATGTTTGAATCATGGTGTTGTATTGTTGCTGTTTGTGTGCGAAAAGTGTTTTTTTTTGTAATATATGTTAATAGATTTAGTTCCTTTGTAATTCCAGGGCGTCTAGTGTAATTCCATAATCTTTTTTTATTCTTTATGTGAATTAGATTTCTTATGCTGTTGGGTAGTTCATTGTTTTTATTCTGTGTATTTGTAGGTGATTTATTTGGTTTACTGTTCTCTAGTTCTCTTAATATTATGTTATTAAGTATTGTGATTGCTTGATCTATTTCTAGAGGGGTACTTAATATTTTAAACTTTGCGATGTTCGTTTTAACATAATTTTTAAATATTTACCAATTAATTTTGTGAGTATTGAGTTGTGGATTGTGTGAGTGTGTGGGGAGTGACTGTTGTGTAGTGATTTTTACTGGTAGATGGTCTGAGTCCATTTCATGGTGTACTGTGAAGGAAAACGTTTGTTGTATATTTGTTATGCCTATGTCTAACAGGTCAGGGTTACTAGAGTGATCAAATGGGTAGTAGGTTGGTTCATTAGGGGTTATGAAACTTAATTTGTTGTTGTTTATTAACCGTAGTAGTTGTGTCCCAGCTGAGTTATTATTTTTACATCCCCACTTTATATGTTTTGCATTAATATCACCTAGGACTACTCTTGGGGTGTGTTGATCAATAATACCAATGATATTGGTATGCTGAATTTTCACATTGGGGAGCTTATATGCTACTATGAGTGTAGTTTCCAGATAGTTGTTATTAATAAACTTAATTGCTGCTGTTTCGATACCTGGGGTTGGTGACAGTATTATTGATAAAATGGTTTGTGCTCTTTTTCATTATTCCTCCTCCATTAGTTTGGTCTGTCTGCTCTGATTACTTTATAATCTGGTATGCTGAATTTTGTACTATTGGTTAAGTGTGTTTCAGTTATACATGCAAAGTAAATTTTCTTATCTTGCATGAAATATTTTAGTTTCTTAACTTTGTTGATTATACCATTTGCATTCCAATTAACCATTGTTGTCTTTTTGGAGTCTAGTAACTTCAACGAGTGATGGATGTTTTTCTTTCAATTCAAATCTTATTAATTTGTTTGTTGCGTAATTGATATTAATGTATGCTGAGATAGATGAATGGATGTTATTTATTATGGTTGGGATAATTGAGTTAATTATATTCATTATAGAGTGGCTATTGTATTGGTCAGGTAGTTGAGAAAGTTATTCTCGATCGAGTGTGTTGGACGATTTCGATTTTGGGAGTTATAGAATTGATTATTATGTTGTTCTGTGTTTGTGCTGTTAGTGTGCGTAAAGTTTCGGGTATTTTGAGTGTTAGACAATCTAGGGAAGTTAGTTTGGTTATTTTGAGATGCTACTGTAGACGACCCATTGGTTCTATATCTAATTGGAGGATCTTTGAGGTTAGGTTTTTGGCTTTTTTTTTATAATAGGGGCATTCTACTATTCTGATGTCTGCTCAGTGGTTTCCTAGACAGTTATAACATTCAAATGGTTCATTTTTATGGGGGGCAAGTTGAAGAATAATGGTTTTTGGAACAATAAATACATGCTATTTTATGGTTACAATTATTTTTTCTATGACCAAAATCTAGACATCTCATGCATAGAATGGGGCCTTTAGGTCTTTTTCTTCTTTCAGCTTCTACAATGAGATTACAAATTCGTCTTACTTCTAAAATATTTTCTGTTTTCTTCCACGTTGAATTCGCCTGCTATTACTGGAATTGGATAACTGTCGTTTCGGAGTCTAGTAACTTTAACGAGTGATGGATGTTTTTACAAATAAAAGTATCCAAAGTTTTTTAAGACAATCATTTATTCAGTAATTTCACAACGTTTCGTAACTCGTTTTGTTACATCTCCAGGTGCTAAACTTAGTGAGGGAACGCTATGCCATTGAATTACCACATCAGCAGAACATTCAAGGAAACATTACGAAATACCTCACTCTCACACAGTTGATACCACATTACGTATTTCGTAATGTTTCCTTGAATGTTCTACTGATGTGGTAATTCAATGGGATAGCGTTCCCTCACTAAGTTTAGCACCTGGAGATGTAACAAAACGAGTTACGAAACGTTGTGAAATTACTGAATAAATGATTGTCTTAAAAAACTTTGGATACTTTTATTTGTAAACATATATTGACAATCAAGAAGAAATATTGATGGATGTTTTTCTATCAATTCAATGTAGATTTCCTCTTCTGTGATGGATGTGTGTAGATTTTTAAATACAACTGAGAATTTCTCATTTGCTGGGACCTTGTAGGTATGAAACTGTCTTTCTGTGTTAATTAGATATTTGGTTATGTCTCTGAAATCACTACTTTTTTCAGGTTGTATTTTTACTTTATTATTTATGAATGGAAGTGTGAAATTGTTTGTTACTTTTCTATTAATTTCCTTGCTGAAATTCGTGATGTTAGTTATATTTGCTTTATAAATTGGCGGGATTTTAACTGATTCTGACCACTTGGTGAGGTTTCATTAACGTAACTAAACCTATTTTGATTGTTGGGATCTGGTATTCTGTTCAGTTCTTAAAATCTATTGTAAGTTCGGACCGAATACCTACACTGGGTTGAACTGTCTATGTTGTCTTGTTTTGAATGCAGGTTAGATGGTGTCGTTAGACGACGTATAATCATCTGAAGGACGCTTTAAATTTTGCCCTACGGCATGTTGGCCTGAAGCGTTACCTTGTATAGTATCCGGGTTTTGCTGCCCCATCGCTGTCTGTTGATTTGGTTGACGTTCCATTGTCGTTTGACTTGGTTGAGTTTATATTGAAGTAACTTGATCTCTGACGGTTGCCGTTGCTTGTTCGTACAGCATCGATGTGTTTAGGTCTGGGATGGAATAATCACTGTTGAGAGTTATTAGCGCATTATTGATGAGCTGCCAGGTTGTGGGGCAGTATCCATTGTACATAATGCCTAGCGCTGACTAGTGGACCGTTTCCACAGACAACAAGATTTGCGCTGGTACACAATTTTTACTAGGTCGCACGGTTATCACTGTTCACACCGACAAGAACGATCCGTTCGGTTCGATAGTCGAGCGCGGAGTGCGATGTGGTGTAGTGAAGGCACTGTACCGTTGAATGTAAGCTATCGCAATTATTGACTGCAGTCAGGGCTTGGCTGATAGACTGCCCTCTTGATGAAGGTATGTCGTAAGACATAGTCTAAAGAAACAACTCGCTGTGAATACTACTACGTAGTAGTACTACTACTACTACTACTAAGTAGAACACTATGTACTACGTAAGTACACAAACACACACTACTGCCACAAATGTACTACTAAGTAGAATATTCTTGGAACTGAAACGACACGGAGCTCTGTTCTAGCGATCCGCTCGGGGCGGTGGCTCGTTCACGGAAACGTGTCGGATGGTTTAGTGAATAGTCAGGGGAGATTTACGCATAGGCACAGGAGGCACGTGCCTACGGCGGCAACACTTTAGGGACGGGAAAAATTGTGGACTAAAATTGGGTCTAAAAAGACACTTCTTCGTGGCGGGAAATTTTTCTTATTTAAAATTTCTATTCTATGAGTTTGTCAAGAAAATGATCAAATATTCGCAAATTAATTTATTAACAGACTGGTAATAGCTTCCGCTATATGACTTCTAAAAATACAAACATCCCTCATTTTGACTTATCACGAGTCTTAAAATTAAGATTTTGTTACAGGTACCGAAAATGGGTCTTCATGTAACATCGATTCCAGTTATATTTTTTTAATTTGTTTGTTTATTTTTATGTTTACGTAGTTCGGTTTAAATTTTCAGATGTATTTTGTTGACTTATAACTATTCTAACTTAATTCTAACTTATTCTAACTTAATATTTAACTATAGTGATACGAACTGACGTGGGAGGCTCATAGAGCATTTACTACTTAAGCTATTGCGTGAAAAAATATTTATGAATTCGAATGTGAATGTTTTTAATGCAGGTTGAAAAATAGTTTATTATTGCTAAATTATAGTGGGCGGCTTCAGCTTTTGAGATTAGGTTTGAGCAGAAATTATTAGGTAGTTGGGCTATGTGGTGGGAGATAAGGGGGAGATTTAATTCTTCATGAAGTTGGATGTGTGATATGAACCAAGGGTCATATGTTTCTATTCGGAGGAGTTTGTTTAAATTTCATTTACATTATTTTAATTGAGAGACATTGATTCTTATTGGGCATGCGTATGGCATAAATGGTAGAATTATTGTTTTATATAATGTAATTGCATTGTTTAATGTATGTTTGTTTACTGTCGAGAAAGGGCTTTAGTTCAATTAACTTTATTTTAGTGAGTTTTTGTTTTTTGGTTATATGGATTTTCCGATAAAATCTGGTATCTAAATTCTGTCCAAGGTATTTCATAGTTGGGCTTTGTGAGATCCATTGGAGTGTGTTATTGTTAATGTGAAGTGGTGCGAAGGAGAAAAATGACGAGTGAAAAAATGTTTGTTCCTGATTTCGTCGGATTAAGTTTTATTTCCTATTTAATGGGCCAGATTTCTATTTTATTTAAATGCTATTGGACTTTGTTTCTTATGAGGTTAATTCATTAGCTAGACTAATAGGTTACTGTGTCGTCAGCGAATTGTGCAGTGTGTGTATGTGTGTATTGTGTTATTGTGTGTGTGTCTAATGTAGTGGGTACGTCTGGTGTATAAAGATTGAAACGAGTAGGCGTTAAGGGTGAGCCTTGGATCACAGAAAACCAGAAGAAAATTTTATTTATCAATCTTTTCCAATGATCTTGAGTTCACGTTTGTTTCAGAACTTATTCATCTGAAGACTCATTTTACAGCTCTTTATCTAGCTAACAAACCAAAGATATCTATTTTTCAGTCAATGGCTACGAGAAGAACTGTATTATGTTTACCCAAATGACGTAATTGTGCAGATAATGTTTATCTATATTCGGGCTTCAAACTGTATCGTAGATCGTTGGTTTTTCTGCTCAAAAGGCTTTAAAAATTATTTGCATTCGACGATGATTAAACAAATCTCAATGCTTTAGCTTTATTATGTATCGAAGAGCAAAATTTTCAACACGTTTATTTGAACGAAATTTTTGATAATTTTGCTTTCCAGAAATTCTTCTTTATCATCAGCAAAACCTTTAATTTTTCTAATTAATTAGATGCGTACATTTAAGACCATAAAATACAGAGTCATCTTTAAACGTATGCATCTATGTATTTTTAAAAATTGAATATAAAACCACGATAGAATAAAAATTTGCATACGAAAACCAACCATGATGAAATTGTTATTTCTATATACATCAAAATATATGATTCAAAAGTTAATATACTTCCGTAAAAAATGATTACACATCAATTCAAAGGCACGCAAAATAAAAAAGTTGCTCACGTGTTTCTCTATGTATGTGGACGCGCTAAATGCGAATCTGAAGCCAGAATTGCGCCATCACCTTCCAGGTTTTTTTATCGTGAAAAACCACTGTGACATATTTTGATTTCGGGGGTTGTTGTCAAACTCAAAGGCTTGACACATGTCTAGGTTTGTGACATAGGCAGCTGTTATTTGCATAGATGACGTGCGCAGTCATACTTGTATTCAGTTATGAAAGTCATCAAAGTTCGTGTTTAGTTTCAGTGCGCTAGGTGGTTTAATTTTTAATCTCTTCTCAGTCAATGGTCATTTGTTTTCCGAGTGTGGTATTTTGCATATCTCAATATCTTGTATTTCAGTTATATAGTGATATAAATATATTACTGTGAGTTAATTTGGACCATTATTTACTTGAGATCATGCATTTGGGGTAGTTGAGATTTGAAGTCCAAGATTACATTAGTAAATAAAATGTTTTGCATCGGTTTTCCTTCGTGTGTATGATTTGTTTTCCCTAAAATAAAATAAACTTAATATCGTAGTGATACAATTTTTTTTCACAGAGGGATATTTGTTTAATCTCTTTCTTCCTATTTTCCCCAAAATTTATTTCACACGACCATCAAACGTTTGTCTCCACTCTTTAAGACCAAAAGAAATCCACATGTATTACGATCCTCTATTTTAAAATAATAACGCTACAATTGTTTTTTTGTACAATGACAATTCTTTCATACTCTTTATAGTGTAGAAGAGTTTTTTCGAGAGACATTCTGTCAGGGGTCTGACATTTTGTCACTAAGGGTCTTCAGGCACAAAATTCAAAAATAGACAGTTTACCCAAAATTTTAGACACAATGTTCGTTTCCGAAACTTCTTCCTATGAAATTCTCAAAATAAGCGGTAAACTAAAAAATAAATATTCGTCCGGTTTAGATGAATTCCCGGATTCTTTGTTAAAGACTTGTGAGTATGCCATTATACACTCGTTAACTCACATATTTAATGCATCTTTATGCACTGGAACGTTTCCAGATATTTTCAAAACAGCTAAAATTAAGCCGCTTTTCAAAAAGGCAACAAAATGAAATTCAAAATTATCGGCCCATTTCTCTTCTTATCAGTTTTTCAAAAATATTAGAGAGCTTTTTTACGTACGAATGGAAACCTTTCTCACTAAACACGACGCCCTTTCAGATTGCCAACATGGATTTTGAAAATCAAAATCAACGGAAACAGCTATATTTTCTTTTCTTAAAGATGTCGCCTCATCATTGGATCAAAACGAGGCACCTATTGGATTATTTTTAGATCTCTCAAAAGCTTTTGACGTCATTGATCATGACATTTTACTTTCAAAATTACCTTCATATGGAATTCGTGGTATTGCTCTAGATTGGTTATGTTCGTACCTTAAACAACGATCTCAGAGAGTTGAAATACCTTACTGGAATGATGGAACATTACGTACGCACCTTTCCGACTCTTTGCCCGTAGCATGTGGAGTTCCTCAAGGATCGATTTTAGGCCCTATTCTGTTCCTACTTTACGTAAACGATATGCCCCCGACGATTCGAAACGGAAGAACGGTTCTCTTTGCGGATGATACAAACATCCTTTGCAATAAAGAAACCGTAAATAGTACAATATCAGATGTTTCAAATTGGTTCCGAAATAACAAATTAATAGTAAACGAAAAGAAAACGGTTTTAATGCAGTTTTCCATTTCAAATAAACAATTCTGTGCTCCATTGAAAATGAACGGTGTACCATTGACTGATGTTAAGGAAACAAAATTTTTAGGTCTCTCAATTCAGTCAAACCTTAAATGGAACGTCCATTTAAATGAATTGAACACACAATTAAGTTCATTATGCTACGCGTTCAGAATTCTTGCAAATTCAGTCAGCCTTCATACTGCTCGTTGTGTATACTTCGCGAATGTTCATTCCCGCCTGAGATATGGCATAATATTCTGGGGAAATACATCTTATAGCTCCCAGACTTTTAGATTACAAAAACGAAATGTACGAATAATAACCAAATCTCGCCCACGCGATTCATGTAAGCCTCTCTTCATTAATCTAGGAATTCTACCATTACCGTGTCTTTTTATTTACGAATCAGTGGTCTTTGTAAAAAATGACTTGCTCAAGGGCGGGAATATTTTCAGAAAATGCCGAAGTCTATTACTATAACACTCGACGTAGAAATCATATTCATCAGGTGACAGTATCAACAGCTCATTACAAGAAATTTACATACAATACATGTACATTATTTTACAACACTTTGCCAGATGACATTAAACGATTAAATTCAATAGAAAAGTTTAAATCCCAAGTGAAATCGTTTCTGCTGCATAACTGTTTCTATACAATTAGAGACTATACTGAGCATCACAAGAAAAGTAACATTAATTTTAACAATGATACATAATGCATTATTTACCATTTGGACTGTATAAATGAGTATAAACAACCTGTAACAACTATTGTACTACAGCTTCCGGGTCAATGACCCCCATCTCGATCAGGTTTTTCGTCCAGTTTCCCTGATCCATTGAGCGAATGCTGAGATGGCCCCTTGTTTTGCTTCTGGACATAAATGTAACTTCATTTTCTGTGCTCGTCTTCTAGAATTCAGTGGGAAATTCAATTATTCAAATTATCGTTTCCATGTTGTCGCGGCAGGAAGTAATAAGAGCCAAAATTTAATTTATTGCTTTAAAAATAGATTTTATTACATGGGAGTTTTTTTGTTTTTTTTCTCCCTTTCAAAATTCAAAATTTATTGCTTGTTTATCCTTGAAAATAGATTTTATTACATGGGAGTTTTTGTTTTTTTTCTCCCTTTCAAAAATTCAAAATTTAAGTAGTATATGACTTAGTGTAGGGATCACAGAATTTTGAAAATGTGCACACAATTCACTTTTCCCCATAGCACGTCATTCGCAGTTTTTAACTGTTTTTGACGTAAAATAAATAAAAAAAATAAATAGATTTAAATATAGGGACTTGTCGCAGATTATCAGCTGCACGCGGTTATCCAATCGAGGGCATCGTCATGCGTTTAATTTTAGATATAGAAGCTCTCGATTCTATATGCGCGTCACAGTTGATGATCCATAAGAAGTCATTGTATTTAATTTAGACAATAGGATGTCCAGAACCCTTGCTAGTCGCTCAGAGACAAACTTTGGGTAAACTCTCGCAGCGACAACATGCTTTCTCGTATTATTGGTTACACGAGAGATATTGTTTAATTAATATTACTATATTCCACTCTCTTCAGACAACGCTCCAAAAATGTAAAACTTATATCGCAAAATTATTTCAAAAGTATTTATATTTTGAAAAAGTTTACATTAAATGATTTAAAAATGGAATATTGAATAGAATATGGCATTAAAACGAAATATCCAACTCCAATATCAAGGAACAGGATATGTTTGAAAATTTTTTTTCTTCCACTAATAAACAAAAATTGCCCTAAATTCAGGAAGCCATTTGAAGTAAAAAATGCAGTATTTTTTTAGAAAGTAAGTGTTATTGTTTTCTGTGCCTTTTGAGATGTCACTATTTTACTTGAAAAACAAGATATTTTTTAAAATTTGCACACGACATTATTTTAAGGTAAGTTCTACGAGAGCAGATATTTTAACGAAAAATATCAAAAATGTAGTTGTAGACAGACGGCGAAAAAGTTAAACTTTTGCAATTGAAAATGCAAATACAATATTGAAAATAATGTCACTATTCTTAAGTGTTCATATTATCGCATACAACAACCATAAAATTCAGAGAAAGAAATTTGTACAATTTTTAAGAAAGTTTTAAAATATCGTTGAAGCTTCGTATAAAGAAAATCCTCAAAATTAAAATATGTTTCAAACACAAGGAGTCGCGACATCATTCAGATAGATCTGAAAATATAAATTTTCGTGAAACGGTTTAGACGCTAATGTCATTCACAGACGGACTGAGGAACAAGTGTTACAAGGACAATCATTTTTTTTGACATTACAGACTCCAAAACCTTGGATTTCCGTCAAAAACTCGACAATTTTTAGCAGTCTTTCTCTTCACTACGTATACGAGAAAATGAATCTAGGGCAAAAAATTCAAACATAAAAATCCGTGGCCGCAAAAACAAATCTCAACCATTATACTATTTATTATATATCATTATTTCATTATTTTATATTATGTTATATTATGTCATTTATTATATATCATATATTTCATTATTTACAAAAGAAAACCCACGCAGAGGGAGAATAGATTCATAAAGATAGTTAAAATTGGTTGCCTAGTGTCATATTGTTGTATTAGCAACATCGTTCTTTTTAATCCATTTTTGCACCCGTTAATAGAATAAAACTTGAGTGAATCACAGGAAAATTATTTTTATTTACTACAACTACTACCACCACCACCACCACCACCACCACCACCACCACCACCACCACCACCACCACCACCACCACCACCACCATTACATCATAATCCATTATTTATTTTTGAACTATTCTTATTTTGAATGTGTGATACGTGGAATCATTGTGTTACTTGTGCCCTTTCAATTGTACTTATTGAAATTCAATTTTGCAGTTTTTTGATTCCCAACTAATTTTGTAGGGGAAGTACTCACTTCTTTTCAGGATTATGTTGTATAATTTAATTTTTCCTCTTAAAGTAACCTATTGCTTTGTTTGGAACAGTACTATTAAATAAAAAACTGATATCAGATTATTTATACCATTTTAACATAATCTCCAAACATATTTTCTAGAAACGACAATAATGGTTTCTACTGCAACAATGACATACTCAAAGCAACTTGTATTTCAGAAGACGCGTTTGAAATGTCTAGCTTGCATACAACAGACACACATCAATCATACAACAGACTCCTCTCTCGTGATAAATTTTCAAATCACGGATATGACTTTATACCAGTATAAAGATCTAAAAAGAACTCCATATTCCTAGTAATAATTGATTACTTTCAATTTTTAAGTCGTGCTATTGGGAGACGGAATTTTGTGTCCCGCAAATAAGAGACGGAATTTAAGGCTCCTCTCTTGTAACTTTTCTGCCGATATTAGGATTTAACGGATACCGGTGCAAGATATTTCGAAGGCGTTAGCAGCGAATTTAGCGTGGCATGCTTGGAATTCCACCCAACCGAGCAAAGAATGCTCTGTTTAGCGAGAATCCACCTCCGCTCGCTTAGACACCTGCGTTATAGCGTTTGCCGCTCAGCCAAGTGTAGCCGTCGGTAATTTACGCAATTTTGTAACAAGCCAAGAGCGCAAAGGCAAACGGCAGGTTACATTCCTCTGTCCTCTATCTCATTTCCTTCAAAATTAAAATTTAAACTACGGAATCAATTTAACAATTGCAGCATGACATACTTTCCGATTTTGAGAGGGGGATTGTTAGGAAGAACATTTTTCCGAGTTGAATGAGATTCGTACCACAGATGAAAAAGGCTAATACAAATTGAAGTAAAACTTTTTAAGTTCATTGAATTCGAATGATATGCAAGGTGCATTATTGTACCTATATACGTATTATACATCATAAATTTCTACATTCAGAACGCTTCTATGTATGAGCCCAAAAACACAATCCATAAATGAAGCAGTAAAAATATCTTAGACACTAAAAAAAGATCTAAAACTGGGATTACATGATAAATTACCATATCTACCAGTATTTTCCATCACTGAGTTGAGCGGTAAGTTACAAATTCAGAGTTTTTATTTCATTATAATAAGATTTTTATAAATGAAAGAAGAGGTGTATCAGAATGAATTTGCCACGCATTTTTACTTGAACATTATAATCACACGTATTGGAATATTTCATTATATTTGTAAAGCTAATGATTTTTTCACAATATATCAGACATCACTCAGGCACTCATCCCCTCTCCAGTTCTTTTTCAATGAAATCCAAGTATGCATAGTGTGTGTGTGTGTGTGTGTGTATGTATGTATGTATGTATGTTGAGCGCCACGTGAATGCTTTGATTCCTGGAGCTTCATGTTATGGAAAGAAATCTTTCAACTCGGTCGACCCTTCTCCACTCTTCGTTATCCTTCCCAGCGATCTTAAGCAAATACTTTTGAAGACGCTTTCCAAACGTATATTCTACCCACAGGCATAACACAAACGCAGATGTATTCGTTGGCTGAAAGGAACGCAAAACGGATAACCGCGACGTGAATCTGCTCCCGCTCGAATCCCCGCTCCTTCGATTGAGCCCTCTGAGCTTCCGCGTATTCCTTTAAACCCACCTAAGGAGTCTTGTTCGACATCAATATCGACACGATACGTTATCCGCGCCCAAATGCAGTTTGCCGCGATCTCAAGCCCAACTAAAGCGAACTCTCCAGAGAGATGCTGCGATGAAAAATCCCTTCAGCATGGCAAAAAAGAAACGCCCGACCTTCTTGTTTGCCGGACGTCGCTCCTCAGAGGCCGGGCGTCCGCCCCGCGCAGCCGGCCGTCGCCCACGCCGCCTCCCCTGGGTGACGCATATCCGGAGCGCGCCCCTTCCTCCTCCTCCCTCGGGCGATCAACGGCAAACACCCCCCCCCCCAGCTGGAGCCGCTGGAGGAGCGGGTGGTGCGCCGCAAGCGCCCATCTCGCAGGCGAGCGCCAGCGGGCCCGCCCGCCCGCCCGCCCGCCCGCCGCGCCGATGAGACGCCCTTCGTCGGAATCCGCCCGCGCCGTCGCTGAGGAAATCCAATTATTGCCAGTCGGCCAACGCCCAAACGAGGCAACTATGTCTCTCGGAAGATGAACCTATCTATTAACAGACATGTGGAATTTAATAAACGCAAAGATACACTTTTTTTTACATTCTCGTATTCTATTACGTTATTTAGAGAAAGTTTTTTGTTTTTTTTTTAATTTGTTGCGTCCACTCGACGCAACGCGTCTGCAAGCCCCTTAAGGGGCGTTGAGCGCTTTGCCCTTGGGAGTAATCCTCCATTAATGTGCTTTATTATTTTTAATATTAGTCAAGTCTCGTCACGTCGCAGTCAGTCACTGCCTTTTATCCCTTCGGCCAGGGGCTCGACGCCGTTAGATCCCGGGGTTCCTGGCCGGTCACCCAACCACGAACCCGCGAGTCTCGAATTCGCTTAACCTTCGTGACTTCACGGAGCGTAGTAAACGAATTCGGCTAGCGCCGCCGGCAAAAGTACTAGGGAGTTTTTGCACGGGAAATCCATTGTCGTAGTACGTAAACATGATTGTCAATAGGAATTAACGTATCTTCAGACAAATCACTTTTTGCATGTCCTACAATCGAAACCATGCGTTAAAACTAGGAACTAATTGGAACTGAATATCTCTAACAGGATCGAAAAGCTTTTATTGAACATCTGTGTATCTCTGAGTCCAGTTTTGCTTTTATAAGCTTTACAAGATAGTAAAACGTATGATAGACCGCTATATGAAATTAAAGGAGCCTCAACCTCAATGTATACATAACCTCCAAATCCTTAACATTTACGTTAGTTTATTTATGACATATGTGAATTAACTTCAAAAATTAGTCATTAAATTTGTCTTATTATATTGGTAATATGGATATTGTATTTTTCATTACTTCCATGCTTGTGGGTAAGTATTGAATCCGTGTTTAGAGGGCAGCGAAAACTACGTAAAGTGTAAGTTACGAACACATTTGTCGTAGACGACAAAACAGAGAGTATGTCGGAACCCGTCAATCGAAATCCCGACATTTGATGGCGGCGATTGCGCAGTTGAATTCTACACAGAATAGTTGTGTTACGTCTTTCAAATCAAAGACTTGCAAAAACTCTCCATTGTAATGCCAAAGAAGAAAATGGCAATTTTTCGAAACACATTTTGTGGAACCCTGAAACAGCACATTTCTAGAGCCTCAACATTTTAAATTATTTTCTCAAATACCCTAGTGTGGTCAGAATCAACGTAATGTGAGTCCTTGACACCGAAAAATTAGTTTTCGATTTTCTGTCCATCTGTTTGTGAACAAACACCTAGCGCCTAAACTTAAGCAAGAATTTTCAACAAAACTGACATTCACCAATCCATCTCGGAGATGTCGCAGATCCTCGCATTTGAAACGGATATCTTAATTTTGAGGGTTTTACCTTAAGCCCCTACGAAATTTTAGGATTTTTTTTTGATTTTTGGTTGAACATTTTTTTCATTGTTTGTTTGAACAGAACAATGTATTCTTTTTAAAAATTGCACAGGTCAAATTTCGTTGAAAATGTGGGGAATCACAAGAACTTAAGCAATAAATTGCATTCAAGTGAACGATAGAGGCTTTCACGGATTCAAGATGGCTGAGTAGCTAGAGACTTAGCATCTCACTCGCAGTCTCCGAGTGCTAGTACTAAACTGAGAAATTTTCTTTTTCTATTACCATTTTATGATATGATTTTTTAAAACATTTTTTAAACATTTGGGGGAGAATTTTTTATCATTTGCGTTAGCTTCAACTTACCAATACTACTCTTTTTTCAAAAAATTATAATGTCTTTTTTTTTTAACACATTTCTTTTTTAAGAATCTCTATCTTCAAATTTGTTGTTTAACAATGTTAATTTTTTGCAATTTTCGAAAATATAGACTTCGTCGAAAATACGACCAGCATCATTATATACCTTTCTTTGATCCACTCGCGAAGAAAATGTAAAGAAAAAGAGGACCTTTAAAAAAAATCAACTGTGGAACAACTGCCTAAATTTCACGCAAAAATATACACATTTTCCAAAAATTGTGCATGACAGTTATTTCAAGATCTGTCTTTGCAGAACTGTTGAAAAACGATGAAATTTTTTTTGGAGTTTTACTATTCCGAAAAATGTAAGGTTTCAACAAAAATAAGACCTGCAACATTATTTTAAGCGTCCTTTACGCTATTCTACGACAAAGTTTCAATTATTCAAATTATCGTTTCCATGTTGTCGCGGCAGGAAGTAATAAGAGCCAAAATTTATTGCTTATTTATCCTTGAAAATAGATATTATTACATGGGGATTTTTCTCCCTTTCAAAATTCAAAATTTATTGCTTATTTATCCTTGAAAATAGATTTTATTACATGGGAGTTTTTTTCTCCCTTTCAAAAAATTTAAAATTTAAGTAGTATATGACTTAGTGTAGGAATCACAGAATTTTGAAAACGTGCACACAATTCACTTTTCCCCATAGCACGTCATACGCAGTTTTTAACTGTTTTTTGACATAAACAATAATAAAAAAGTTTAACCAATCATTTTGGAGTCATTGTTGAGAAAATTTTGAAATTCCGGAGAAAAAATAATGTAGATGTAAAGTATCAAAATATCCTTTCAAACTCGCAGAGCCTTGACTTCCTTTAAATCAATCACGAAGTATAAATTTTGGACAAAATTGGCTCTACTGCTTGTATTGGCCAAAAAACAGATGGTCAGACAGAAATGTTGCCGTCAATCGATTTTCTGGTATCAATGTCCCAGAAAACATGGATTCTGACTACATTACGTGTCAGTAATTTACGACATGTAGGAACAATATTTATCCTCTTTTTGTGGGCTTTTTGAGGGAGTTGTTCTGTCGAGAAATCGCCGTTTTACCTCGCTGCATTACAATACTCTCTCAATATTCTGTAAGCAATTTGTGAGAAAGTAGAAAATGTCTATCTTCAATTTTCTAGTTACAGAAATGCACAAGAAAAATTCTGAATTTTGAAAATTTTTTAAAATAGTTCAACAAAAAATTGTACTACTTTTATAAGCTTACTTTGGTCTATCACAGAAAAAATATTCAAACATTAGGAACCGTTTTGGAGTAAATTAAAATTTGTTTAAGAATTTACATAAAATTCTCCCAAATCCTTTTAAAATTCCTGGAGCTTGTGGAGCCTTGTGTTCGCCGCGATTCATCGGAGAATGATTTTTCCCCAAAATAAGACATTGATAGTTTTGGGAATCAGTGTTTTCCACAGAAGGGCATTCGTTTTTGCCATTAACTACTTTTTTGGAATCTAGGACTCACAAATGTGAATTCTGATTGCACAACGTATTACAACGATTGCACAACGCACGGAGGGAGGGATTACTTACGTACTGAAATAAGAAATGTCCATTTTTACGGTATCAGGAGAAATAGGCGGCAATTTCGGTATCATGGCGCAATAGGAGGGTTTTTCTCAAACAATTCGTTAATACGTTGTAGTCGAGAAAGTGAAAATGCTGGGTCTTCAGGTTGAGCTTTGAAAAAAGAATGATGGAGCTTACATCACATTTGGTGGAATTCTGAATCAGTACAGTCATTATAAACTCTATCAAGTTGATTTCATGAATCAATGGAAGACCGTCAGAGTAAAATATAATAATGGTTCTTAAAGTCAGCTTATTTGACTTACGCACTAGCCAGTTTCCCGTCTAGTGAAGTTAGAACCTTACTTCTCGGGAAGCTTAATAATCAATACATTTTTTGTTCATTAATAATTAAAATACGGTGTCATTAACGTAGTAATGAAATGTAATTCAGAGCTTGTAAAATTATACCAAGTAGTATTTTAGCGAATAATCATCACACCAAAGCAATATTTACATGTGTATTTGTACGTTTTTTGTTCTATTCCGGCATAATCATTGGTTATCGTTTTTCAGCATTATATTATTTCAGCAAATTATCTTCAAGCATTTTGTTTTAAGCATTTACATATCAAATTTCCACACACGCTTGCACGTCAGAGATTTTTGAATCACATTAGTCTCCCTAAGGACGTTCATTATATTTTCACGTTTGCGTCCGTGTGCTCGGGTTGTGACGCACGTGAAACCCTTGTGTAGTTCATTCGTTTACATAAACCTTTAAATTTATTTACGTAGTACATTGTGTGGATTCACGTTTGTGTCTCTTTAGTCATGTTTTGACGCATGTGAATCTAAATATATTTTTAGAACTTGTCCAAGAGTTTGTACTTTAAAAAATAACGAGCAATGATAAAAGAGCTTGTATATAACGTCTCACGTGGATGGGATCCACGTGCATCTGTTGTGAAAATAAGAAAAGTGAACATAACGACTCTTCGCCTCTTCATTAGAGCAGCTTTGAAAACCGTATACGTATTCATGTTCTGATCATCGTTATCCATCACGGGGGTTTTTGACAAATCTTACAACATGAAATGACCAGGCATCAGAAACGACATTTACCTGTTGACTTGCTCTCAGTGTGTTTCATAAATGGAATATTTGTCAGCATTTCTGCGTACCGAGGCGTTTCTATTCATCATACTCCAGCATATATCTAAGAAACGAATTCATAGTCGACAGCTATGGAATTAGGAAAAATAGGGGATAATGTTTTGCTTACATAGTGTGGTCATTTACAGAGGTGTACGTTTGTAAAGACAGTTCTCATCAATGTGGAATGAGTACTTCCTTAAATGACAGGAAAAGCATTTGCACCAGATGATTTGTGATAAAATAGCCATGACGTATACACACTCAATATTTTCCGTAGAGAGAGCGTCTAATTTGACTTTCGTGCTTTTGAAACAGTTCGATGTTGTACACTTAAAGTGAATGATCAATATATATGAAGTAACTTTTTAAGGTACAGATTATAAATTGGGTACAGAACTCAAAATATTCTGCAAAATCATTGTCGATTCGTAGAGTAGATTAAGGTGCTTTAGGTTCATAAACTAAACTCATTAACCTATTCTTCTTATTCTTCCGAGAAGGGACGTCGTGTGGCCACCTCCTTCAGATAGTACAACACGCTCTATTTTTGCCGCCCATCCTCCCTCTCACCCAGCCCCACACCTTTGTAACCGCGGAAAAACCTGGTCGCCCAGCTTTGCTGGTGGCGCAGGCCTGCCAGACGCTCGCTCGCATAATCCTCTTCTCCGTCAACAATTCCGCGGCTCAGACCGCCTTTTGCGTGCTTAGGCAGCTCCCGTCCCTGCACGCCCCGCCGCCCTTTACGGCTCCCTCCGTTTCCTTGCGACTGGAGAATAGGCGCCTCACAAGACGGCGGCAACGTTCGTCTAAAACACGGTTTCCCAACGGTTTTCAAACTGAGTCTGTCTGATGTGTCTGTCACTGAAAAACATTTTATGAAGTAAAAAACTTTATCTTCAATATAGAAGTACTAGAAAGATGTCCAATTTTTTAACACTTGAAATTTTCGAAAATTCAGAGAGTTAAAATATTAAGGTTTTTGAAAAGTATACTCAAATTAAATAGTAAAGTAAATCAAAATATCCATTTCCGTTTCGCAGGGTTTTTAATGGGCGAAATCGATCGGAGAATGTCAGTTTTGATAAAACGTCTGAACGATTAGGACCTTGTGTCAACCAAAGAGGAACGGACGGACATTTTGTCGTAAATCAATTTTCAGGATCAACGGCCCTCAAAATGTGGATTCTATAACATGTAAAAGAAAGTAATTTACTAGCAGAGAGAGACACTGAGTGAGAAAGAGAGAGCGCGAGAAAGAGAGCGCCAGAAAGAGTAAAAGAGCGTGAGAAGAAGAGCGCGTGAGAAAAACAGAGAGCGCGCGAGAAAGAGAGAGCGCGCGTGAGAAAGAGAGAGCGCGCGCGAGAAAGAGAGAGAAAGACAGAGACGTGAGAGCACGGGAGGAGAGAGAGAGAGAGAGAGAGGGAGCGCGAGAAAGAGAGAGAGAGAGGGAGCGCGAGAAAGAGAGAGAGAGAGGGAGAGAGGAGCGCGAGAAAGAGAGAGAGAGGGAGCGCGAGAGAGAGAGAGAGAGGAGCGCGAGAAAGAGAAGAGAGAGAGGGAGCGCGAGAAAGAGAGAGCGCGCGAGAAAGAGAGAGCGCGCGAGAAGAAGAGAGCGAGAAGAGAGAGCGCGCGTGAGAAAGAGAGAGAGAGAGAAAATGAGGGAGCGAGAAATAGAGAGAGAAATAGAGAAAGAGAGAGAAATAGATGGAGAGAGAGGGAGAGAAATAGATGGAGAGAGAGGGCGAGAAATAGAGGGAGAGAGAGCGAGAAATAGAGGGGAGAGAGCGAGAAATAGGGAGAGAGAGAGGGGCGAGAAATAGAGGGAGAGAGCGAGAAATAGAGGGAGAAAGAGAGTGCGAGAGAAAGAGAACGAGCGGGAAGAGAACGAGCGGGAAGAGAACGAGCGGGAAGAGAACGAGCGGGAAGAGAACGAGCGGGAAGAGAACGAGCGGGAAGAGAACGAGCGGGAAGAGAACGAGCGGGAAGAGAAACGAGCGGGAAGAGAACGAGCGGGAAGAAAACGAGCGGGAAAGAAAGAGCAGGAAGAGAACGAGCGGGAAGAGAACGAGCAGGAAGAAAACGAGCGGAAGAAAACGAGCGGAAGAAAACGAGCGGAAGAAAACGAGCGGAGAAAACAGCGGAGAAAACGGCAGGAAGAAAACAGGCGGAAGAAAACGAGCGGAGAAAACGAGCGGAGAAAACGAGCGGAAGAAGGGGAGAAGAGGGGGAAGGAGGTGCGAGAAAGAGAGGCCCGAGAAAGAGAGGCGTGAGAAATAGAGTATGCGAGAAAAGGAGAACGAGGATGGAATTCATGGAGGGATCGTTGGAGGGAGTCAGGTAGGGAATTGTCGAGTGAGCGAGGTGAGAAGGAAAGGAACGAACGAGCGAGCGAGGGCGGAGCGGCAGTGAACAAGGAGATGGACTTGCAGTTAACTGGACAATGCGCGCGTAGAGTGTCCGCCCCAATAACTGGCAAGTGAGTCACTGATTGCGCCGGCGGGCTCTGGGGATGCGGAGCTTCCCATCACTGCTCGCGGCTTTCATTGCGGGGACGGTGGAACTCATTCAACGTGAGCCTTCTTCACCTCGTGAAGCGCACAGGCAACGACTTCAAGTGGGAATTATTACTCCACTCTGGGCGAGGGCTCGACCATTGCAGCGTAATTTTTACTCCGTCTCTATTGTTAGTATTCACTTAGTGAAATAATATGCCTTCAGTTTATGATGTCGGACTAATTTTTAGTCACCATTGGTGAGATGCGCGCTCCAATTGTCAGGACACACTCAGCCGTGTTTGGTCCTCCATCTTTTTTTAGTTTTCTAGAACATTTATCCAACACGAGCAATATTATTACGTCTTAGTGTTATTTAGCATTAAATTAACGGTTAGAAGTTAAAAATTAAATTCAGAAAGTACTCAAGCTAACGAGAATCAAAATATGTAAATATTAGTTATTTTCAAAGTGCGAGTGAATGTGTTACCAGATTATACTTAACAATTCTGCATTCATTTCTGTAATATTTACATTTTTCGTCAAACGATAAATTTTGAATATGCTCCTTACATAAGTCAGTTCTGCATCCTTTGGCCGGTTTTATCAGTTTTGAGAATTGAAAAGCTCTGATTAAAGCGACGCGTCCTGGCGTAAATATTTTCTCACGTCGGAATAATAGCGCAATATTTCGACACACATATCGGAGACTGTGTTCAGAAGACTTTCTCGGGCATTCAGTTTTGCCCCTTGGTTTTTTAAGATCTTTCTTTATGGAATATTTTCTTATTACACATCAAATCGAAATATATTTAAATAATCGATTTTATTAAAAATAGAACATAGAAATAAGAAATAACGTTTAACATTCAGAACATGAAAAAAATAAAACTTATGAGATTGCCGAAGATTTTTAGTTTTCATCTTTACAGTTAATTTTAAAACATAATTTTCGAATTCGAGACTCGAGAGTTCTTGGTTGCGTGACCGGCTAGAAACCCCGGGATCTAACGTTGTCGAGCCCCTGGCAGAAGGAAGAAAAAGCAATGAATGACTGCGACTTGACGAGACTTGACAAAGAAAGTAAATGAAGATTACTTTACGCAAGCGCTTAACGCTCAACAAGGGTTTAAGAGACGGGCTGCGTCAATGACGCGATAAATTAAAAAAAAATCATACGTAATTTTTTCGTTCACAACGCTTTTCGCACCTACTGCGGTGACAGGTTTAAGAGGAAACACTACTTTCTTAAGCAACGTAACATATTCTTAGAATTGTTTGAGATCTTTTTCAATACGCCTACAATGCACTTTTCTTAAGAAGTGAACATTAAATATAATAATAATCATAATAACGATATAATAATAATAATAATAATAATAATAATAATAATAATAATAATAATAACAACAATAACAACAACAACAATAACAACAACAAACCGAGCGAATTGCGTAGCTCGCGAACTTTGCAGTCGAGAGGCCCGGGATCGATCCCCATGCCGGCCATCTCACCGGGGTTTTCACTGTTTCCCTCACTACTACAGGCTAATTCTGGGATGGTTAAAAAGCACCATGATCACCTCTCATCGTCATCATCATTATCATTCTATCACCTCATAATTCGTAATTCAAGGTTTAACAACCTTGTGTTACTAAGGGATGCAGCCGAAAATATGATCCCCATAATTACACTCGTCTCTCTCCAGGATAGAATATGACTGGGATTTGGTCAGAAATGGCCGATACGCTAATAATAAAATTAATAACAAAATCAATAACAAGTCAATTAAAAAATTAATACGTAAGTTAATAAGTATGTAATACATTGGATTAAATAAAAGAAGAAAAGGTAATTCTGTAAAATATCGGACTATGCAATATACATTCATTTTGTTTGGGTTGCAAGAGTTCATTTTATGAAACAAACGGACGGGCGGTATGAAGACTACTCCTGCAAGTAGTTCACTTTTCAACTAAATTAGAATCCATACATAAGCATGAAAAAAGCAAAGCAGCACCAGTATATGATAAGAAACATGTCCGTAAGAAATACTTGACCTCTCACTGTCTCCTTTCACTTTGGACAGATTTTGCGCGCAAAAGTGTTTGGAGGGCGGTCGACGCACCGACCGCGCGCACGCTATGCAAGGTTCATTTCCCTTTCATTGAATATACTCTCTTTATAGGGAATATTTCATGATGTCATAATTAGTCTTTCCCACAGAGGATTCTCCTTTCCTTTGGATTTGCTATCGACATACTAATTATTTGTATTTTTTAATTAAAATTGAATTAACTTATTGCTCTAAAATGTCAACAATATTAGGCAAGGGTACGGAAGTTGAAGGTGCGGACGAGCCAAGACAAAATCTGACCAAGAATGACTTCACATTAATTTCAACATTATCTCTAGAAGAGTGTTGTTTGAACATGAAGTAAAATTACGGCTATCTACATCACATTTGAATAACAATGATTTCGGTTTCCGTCTTCACCTTTATTTGCAATAATTTATAAAAATCCTCTAATGATCTATATAGTGATTAGGACCGCGTACATTTGAAGAGAATGCAAATGCTACTCAATGAATATACCCTGTTTCAGTCAATATGGTTTAGAAACGCACTGAATAAGCACATATTCGCTTGGTTAACAAAATAACGCAGCGCAGAATTTAACACAAGAATTACTTGAAACAATTAGTCTACAATACGAATTGGAAACCGCTGTGTGCGCTTGTAGACAATCGCTACACACATCAAATCGCGCGTGAAATGGGTAGAGTCATGTATTGAAATCACTATTCCAAACGTATTGTTCGTAGCATCATTTGGTTGGTACGCGTAACGGCTATAACGAGTAACGACTGAAAAGTTTGTGGGCGGCGGATCGCCCTGTGTGAAAACCACGAGAACAATCGACGTCCAGCGGCCAAATCGAGGGATTATCGGCCTCATCACTAATTACGCGGGCTCCTCTTTCGATCACGCCTTACTTTGCCGTAGCAGCCGCTGCAGCCGCCGCTCAGATTCAGCAAAATAATCACCTGAGGGAGGAGAAAAGAGGGCGAGATGAGCGGGGCGCTGCGAGGCAGAGCTGCGGCTCAAGAGTGCCCGCCCATTCGGAAAATGTGCTTTTGCTCGTCGATGCTCTCCTGCGCCAAAAATCAAGAGAGCCAAGGCCTTGTAAAATCCAAGCCCGTTCGCGTATGTAGTTTACCTCTTTATATAGTTTCGAGTCCAAGTCTTAAAATACAAAACAATATAATACACAACTATAGAGGGTAATCCATACACATTATTAAATACGCCACTACACGCAAGAATTCTGAAAATTCACAACAATATTTCTTTCGCGTTTTGTATTAAGTGTTTTTCTTCTGAACAAGTAATGTCAACATCAGGGCTCTTGAACATGATACAATATAATGACACAAATATAATGTTTGCATGCATTATATTGTGTTAATTATGGGTATGTCACGATGGACTTCTCGTGGGACTATTTTTGTATGGAGATATACAGGCGAATGTGTGTTACTGTATGTTAAAATGCCGGCTAAACCTGCAACCATTAGACCCAATCAAAGTGATTTCAGTGCACATTGAGAATATGTAGTTGCAAGTTTACAATTGAACCAGTGAAATCCGAGTTATTCACGGTAGAGTCCGGAGAGTGGCGGTCATCAGATACCAGTTAACATCAAACATTTGCTTGTGTAAAATTCTGAAAAATCGGGACACAAATTATTGCGTTCTCAACACAGCACATCTCCGATTGTACTGTGAGGATGAAGACGCCACACTCACAGGGGAAGAGAGTAGTCCTATGGTGTTTTGAAATATGACATAGCATTATGTGCAAAGAAACACGTTTCAGGTAGTCATGTTCAACTCAATGGGTCATCCCAGATAGGTCCTCATGAAGATGTGGCTCAGTAACTATTAACATTCTATATGTTTCTTGAAAACTGAAATGCGAAAATTGTTCGTATTCGCTAGACGACATTGTAGCGCACTTCAGCCCTTTCGTGACCGACTTAATGTTTTTTCGGAATTTTGAAACACAACTTGGTATTTAAGTTACTTGTTAGTTACTATTTCATTATTGATTACAGAAAATGTTGTTAATGTTTAGTTTTTTAGAAATTGTAAGTGAAAAATATCTGTCCCATTGAACTTCCCCGTTATGATGAAACATAATAATGCTGAGAAGAAAATTATTTTTCTATACTTTTAATTACGAAACAATGCAATAATAAAAAAATTGATAATAATTACATTTATTTTACATAATATTTAGAAAAGCAGGGATCAATGTAATAGAATACTTTGCATTCCTAGCACATTGTGACTGTTTTATCTCCATTTGCTACACTCCTACTGCTGAATTGCAACTACAAAAAATACATATCGTCGTAAATATAGAAAATTCCCAGAAATCAATTTAGGATGAAATATAATAAATTAAATAATTAGAAATAAATATTTAAAACACATAAACGTGAAGGAAAAATGAAACTGTCCAAATGGGGGAACTTTTAGAAGCACAGACGAGGCAAAAAGTCTCAAAATTGCTTGTAATCGCTCATTTGAAAAAACCATTAGCACCAATATAATGAACTAAATAATTGAAAACAATAAGAAATCTTAGAACAAAACACAACGCACAATAAAATAAAATTGTCCCAAACTAGGAAGGCAATATGCCCATTCCCGCAACAACGACAAAAAAAACAATTTATTGGAATCACTCGTAACTGGGCATTAGAACGCAGATCACACCCTCTCCACAAGACTCCAGAATGCAACAACAGATGGTTATATGTAGAGGGCGGATTTTAACGAAATGTCATTTTTTCTTTTTACTTTAGAACAATGCCGTTTAGTGTAGACCTTAATTTTATGTTATGACAAAAAGAAATGACTCATTTTATTTGTCAATTTTCTGCATTTTTCGGTTGATGTTGATTAATAAGTCATTTTTTTCCTTTTCCGTAATTTTTATTGCATTTTCTGCTGATTTCAACGATTTTAATTTCAATTAAATAGTATTTGCTTCAAATGTTTTTACGAAATGCAACAAATGTTCTCCAGAGAATTCCTGAGCAACCTACTCCATTTCTTCGCTCAGAACCTGCGATCACAGGCGTTGTATGTACTGTATTCTATGACGCATGGCAGCGCCATTGTCGGTTCGGCCGATTTCGAGATTACTAAAGACATAGATTTCCTGGTAAACAACAGTCCAAACCAAAAGTATTCAGGTTGAGTTTACTTGTATGAATGGAAGAAGCCTCGATTACATCAGTACCGAATTCATCAGCTTAAGTTGTTCATCCCAACTGGTTTTGATCACATTTCTACGCCATTTTCTTTCCCTTTAATGCGTTTTAAAAACATTTAAGAGCATTTTATTGATCATTTTTGACGATGTTTTAGTTTATCAAAATCCGGCCCCCTAGTTATACGTATCCCAGCGAACTTCTCGAGGAATATTTTCGGAGGGATATGTACGTCTCACTGGTCACGAAAGGGCACATACGACCAGATAATTTAAATAAAAATCTGGAACCGTTTTTGAGAAAAATAAGATTTTAAAAATTGAAAATTGCCCATATTTCACACAAAAATATGAGAAAACTACTCATATTTTTGGAAAAATGTACACGACCTTCTTTCAGGATTTTTTTCTATAAAGAACATATTTCATTAAGAAAAAAAATTCACATATTGTACTTGAAGGAAGATGCCAAAATCAATATTTCGGCGCCAACAGCAATTTCCTGGCGCACGATTACAGAAACGTTTACAGAAAGTAAGTGCAAGAAAGTAAACTAGAGATGCTACAAAATCACACAGACTTTTTCGAAGAAAAGTTTTCTAATTTACTGGTGTGGATTGGTTACTTTACAGTCATGTCCCTCCTTCTTGCCTGTTTTTGTCAATTGCGGCCAAATAAAGTTTCTTTGCAATTTTCGCAACTTTTCAGTTTCCTGATACTAGATCCTACATTATATATTAAGAATATTAAAGAAGGCTATAACGTCGTCCTAAATAGCAATTTTCATTGAAAAATTTGAAGCCGTTTTTAAGAATATGACGATTAAACATTACTGTAAATGCGAAATTTGAAGATCCTTTTCACAGGAATCTATTGAGTTTTCGAAAAACGTCAATTGTAATCATTTGAAGTACTTCCACTTACAAATGCAATAATGCATACAAATCGCTGGAAATGTGCATATTAATGGCGTGAGGTATTTCAAAAAACGTACATTGTCTAATGTTTGAAAAAATAAAAGAATACAGCAAAATGAACTTTACGTCATATTTAACAGTGCTATTAGCACTATCCATTGGAAGATTCTGAAGAAAAAATTTGGAGACATTTTTGAGAAAATGGGGTTTGACCATTTCTGAAAATGCGGAATTTTGAGCTCGGTTTTACAGAAAACTGTTGAGTTTTCGCTAACCTTTATTTGAAAGTATTTAAAGCACATGTACTCATAAATTTAATTAAGTAAAAAAATCGCCTCTGGCGTAAATATTTCCGACATTAGACATAAGCAAAAAATTACATTTTTGGAAAACAAAAGATTAGAACAATCGGATAGGGTGAATTTGCACTATCCCTCCGAGAATTAAAAAAAAAATTCAAGCCGTTTTTGAGAAAATTTGTTTTGTAATTTTTTAAAATGCCAAATAGTTCACGCTCTATTGCATGAAAATTACTAAAATTTTGAAGAAAGTCAGCATTACCTTAATGAAAAAACTATTTATGAACAACAAATTTCATTTGAAGGAAAATTCTGTTTCAATTTTATAGTTGTAGGAAGACCCGAAAAAATAAAATTCAGAGTTAACCGCGAAAATGTAACCTATTCCACCAATATAAGTGTATTTTACTCTGTTCTTAGAAGGAATTTCAAAAAAGGCGGTTTTTGAGAGAATTTTGAAAATGACCGGGGTGCTGTACCCCCAAATTTTAAAGAATCGCAGACAAGACGGACGGATAGACAAGACGGACGGATAGACAAGACGGACGGACGGATGGACAAGACGGACGGATGGACAAGACGGACGGATGGACAAGACGGACGGATGGACAAGACGGACGGATGGACAAGACGGACGGATGGACAAGACGGACGGATGGACAAGACGGACGGATGGACAAGACGGACGGACGTTTTGAAAAGAACCAATTTTTCGCTATCAGTGGACCCGAACACGTGTATTTCTGTAGAAATCTCGAAATTCATTTTCCGCATCATTACATAACTTTCTCTATGCTACGTATATTACTCCCGTATATATACGAGAAAATAAAATGGCGATATCGATCCGATGGCCGAGATCGTTAAGGAAGTAGTGCAGTAGCGGTCTCGAACCAGAGGATCGCGGGTTCGAATTCCAACTCGGGCATGAATGTTTGTGTCTTTGTGTTGCCCATACGTGTTCTCCCTACCTTTTGTCCTACAGTTTAAAAGTCAAAGTGGTCACTACTTGACCTGGATGTTGAAAAGGGACCTTAAAAAAAGACAATCATTTTTTCTTGTGCAATAGTTGCCAACCTGGTATAGTTGTAGGCGATCTAATCAGAAAAACACAGGTAGTGTTGTAATGGGTGACATTTCACCTTCCCAATGCACCGCGTGCTGCGTCCCACGCTTCTTTCCCACACCTGGCCGTCTTTCTCAACAGACTCCGCGCAGTCGCTCCGTCAGCGGACACTGTGATGGGGAGATCTGAGATACGAATTCTTCGCCGCCCTCACGCGACGTCGACCCGAATTATCACAAAATCCACTTGCCCCGCCCTGGGGAAGATAGAGCCATCATAACGACAGGAGCTGACGCGAACGTTCGAAATTAGCCCCTCGCGTCTTCAAATCTGAGGACTTTCCTAGTAGCACTGAAATTATTCTTCAATAGCCTATCACACGTAGCAGTACTGGGCATAGATAAAGAGGGGGTATGGTTGAGTCTACCACAGTATATTTTTGGCCAAATTCTCGAGAAACTCTAATCCTGCAAATAACAACTATCCCGTTTGATCATGTGTTGAGAGCAAGGGGATATGCGCTCCAGGAACCTAGGAGAAAAGAGCGATTTTTTTACTATACGAATGCAACAGGCAGTTATAAACGACCTAGGTCACAATCCTTAGGAAAGATTTCCTTTTAGATTTGAAACGGGGGCACTTTTCACGGGCACTTTGGCACGGGGGATCTTATCCGATTAGAACATTTATTAGTAAAGCTAATTCGTTCCGTGATCTGGTGGAATGTATTTTCTACACACGCCAAGACAGCTGATGATTGTCAATGTGTGTTGCCAGTCACGTTTCAAGCATCTACTTATTATTAAACGCAATCTACTCTTTTTTGAAAATGAAATTATACTCCAGGAATAATACTAAATGTAATGGCCACCGCAGCGAACATTCTGCTTACTAATTGAACACAAAATGAAGTTCATTATACTACGCGTTCGGAATTTTTTCAAATTCAGCCTTCATACTGCCTGTTATTTATATTTCTCGAATGTTCAGTCCCGCCTGAGATATGGCGTAATATTATGGGGAAATACATCTTACGAATCTCCCAGACTTTTAGAATACCAAACGAATTGTACGAATCATAAGCAAATCTTTGCCAGATGACATTAAACGATTAAATTGGATGGAAAAGTTTAAATCCAAAGTAAAAGAGTTTCTGCTGCATAACTGTTTCTATACAATTAGAGACTATACTGAGCATTAAAAGGAAAGTATCATGAATTTGAACAGTCGTATTTAACGTATTATTTACCATTTGGACTGTAAAATTCTAAACAACCTATAAGACGAATTGTGCCGCAGGTTCTAGGTCAAAACCCCCATATTCAGGTTTTTTGTCCAGTTTCCCTGATCCTTTGAGCAAATGGTGAGATGGTTCCTTGTTTTGCTTCTTGACATAAATGTAACTTATTATCTATGCACGTCTTCCAAATTCAGTGGGAAATATAGTTATTCAAATTATCGTTCTCCACGTTGTCGCGGCAGGAAGTGTTATTCCTTGACGAAGGACATGACGATGGATACCAGCCCAAATTTATCACTGATCTACTCTTGAATATAGATTTTATTACATCTGAACAAAGATTTTGTTAACAATCCTTGCATAAAATGCTCAGTTTCTTTCTATATTCAGAATTTAAGAAGATATGGCTTAGGATATGGATCACAGAATTATGAAAACATGCACAGAATTCATTTCTCTCCGTAGCACGTCACACACGGTTTTTAACTGTGTTTGACGTAAAATAAATAACCAAAACCACAGAATATGGTTTTCCAAAATGTAGCACGCACACTGCTCAATAACAAATAAAATACTATCGTTTAACACTGCAATAAATTAAATATTTTAACATAAAAAGTCTTCACGAATACTGCAATAACTTTAACTACACGTTTTTAACTATATACATTATTTATATACAACTTACAGTGTTCTATACCACATCGCGCATATACACTCTACTATTCTTTACATACCAAAAATATAAAAAGAGTTGTTGTTCCTTTCGCAATTCGTAAACAGCAAATACTTAATGACTCAAAGCCTCTTTTCCTCTTGCTTGGAACGTTGCTGTCACACAACTTCAGCATGTCCGAAGTAGAGACGCACAGAACATGACAACTCTATCGGTACGTGCTGTACGAGAATAGGCGGTAAAGCACAAGCAAATATTTGTATTTATAGTCAAACTTTAAACGGTTTTATTGGTTTTCTATTTTCCCCTAGTTCCTAGATTTCTGAAGAAATTATAAAGATTGAATTGAAATTAATTTGAAATTGAAATTGAATTACTAATTATTATTACTAGATGTGAATGTATCTTTCGTAATTCGTGTCTGTAAATCGAAACCATGCACATCGAACACATCTCGATGCACAATCGAACACATCTCTCGCGTGGCCGGTAGCTGCGTAGTTTTTTCTCATCAGAAATTAGACCACCATGCTGACCTTTCCCGTAATGTTAACGTATTGTACGTGATTTATATCTCACAAAGGTCTTATTTAACGAATTCTATGCTATTATTTATTCAATTTAATAATCAATTTGATTTTAGCATTTACGAGATACTTTAGATAAATCCTTTATATTCAAAGAAAGAATGTTCACTGATAGATTTTGCAAGTGATTTCTAATTCATATACGGGTGTATAATAATTTATTCATCATAATTGCGTGCATCATATTTTATTTATCATTATTGCGTGCATCATAAGTTTCTAATTTATTAATTTCATGTATTTTGCAAAAATCCCTAACTGATACACGTATGTGCTAATGTGTGTTAATTTTTAAGTACTATTGCACTTAATGTGCAATAGCACATTTGGTTAAAATATGTTGTGGTCGAGTGCATCCATTCTATCATAAAATATAGCTAATGGGTTCTGTTTCGCTCCCGCGAATACGTGGAAATAATGTAATGAAGTGGCTAGTGCGATTGGATTGCCTCCTGAAATTCACTTTTTAGGGAGAGTGTTTAAAAGGGTGGAAAAATCTACTCTCTAATAACAGGTAATTCGGAAATTCAAATGAATATATTTAAATAATTTCATTCTTGACGAGACTTCCATTAGATTAATATAAAATGTACAATCATATATTATTGTGGCAGCAGGAGCGAATTATATATGAGGCACTCCACCCCAAATCTGACATACGTTTTGGAATGTTTTCCAACATTCTGGAACTTTTTAGGTCTTTAAAACAACTTTGTCCTAAAGCAACCACTACGATTGTTTTAATTGTAAAGGCTGACTATAGGGCGATCACGTAAAGACAACATGAACACACAAACACCCATGTCCGAGTCGGGATTCGAACAAGCGAAACTCCAAGCCGAGAAAGGTGCGGCCCTTCAGCCTTAGCGATATCGGCTACCCGGCCGTCTCTGCAGAATTTTTTTACATTTGTTGCATCAACTCACGACGTAAAGAGTCTCCTAACCCGTTCTTGGGTGTTGAGCACTATTGGAGCAACCCTCCGTTACTTTCTACATTAAATCTGGAGTAATCCTCCGTTACTGTAGATATTTCTGTCCGTCACGTCTCGTCGCGGTCTGCTGTCAAGAGGACCGCCAGATAGCATCTCCGCATACACTTCCCACCACGCCCACCCTGCGTCACTACCCAGCGACCAGAATTGGGAAGGAATAAGGATAGGGGTAGGGTTTTAGAACACTTAACAGGGGTTGGTCTAGCCCTTGTGAAGCAGCCAAACGCGTTTTGTTGGAACAAAATTCACATGAGATTCGACGGGAATCGAGCCTGGATCGCCTTGTTGAAAGGCGAGCGACTTTGCTCTGCGCCACGAGATGGCTTTGTTACTAGCTAAATATCGTTTAAAAATTAAATTATGTTTACGTTTTTTGTGTTGATACTTTCTCAGTACAATCTGCAATGTGCTCTCTGTGAAATTCTAGAAGAGACTTATTACTCCTTCGTAAATGTACCTCTGTGAGGAGAAAGTTGAATAGAAGAGTTAAACCTGAATCTGAACTGGAACTATATTTCTTCTTGGATCCGATGTAAATATTGGCGGGGCATCAACAACTTGAAGCAACACCGAAGAATTTGAACATCAACTTAGGACTTAAAAATTCAATAAACACCTACAAAAAATAGGGTAAAAGATGAATGTACGCATCAGCATTATCTTAAAACTCGCGGAAACAACATAGGGGCAGCGATATTCCGATATAGAACGATTTCCCTAAGGATGAGCCAAAGTGACAGCTAGTGCTGGCAACATAACTGAAGGTTTTGTGGTCGTTGGGCCTTGAGCCCATAAGATTTCCTTCCCGCATTCGTTCGTTTGCAGATGGCTAACTTGTAAATGGCTTCGACGCTTCCTTTTGTGATGTCCTTATCCGACACAAATATAGTGCGCCGCGAGAAATAAATGAAATTAGGAAGTGCAGTGTTATGTGCTCTTCCGTAAATTTTTTTTCAATAAACATTACATTAATTTACTTTTTGTGTGATAAATATTATGTTTATTTTAAAACCAATACTTGAATGCGAGATGCGTACCGATGCACGTGGTTCCGGTCTTCGTGCTGTTGTGTGGTGAGCTGTGATCGAGAGCTTTCTATTTACATTTGTGGCCGTTTTCTTTTACTGTTTGTGAGAGCATTTTAAGAGATTTTCCACATACGTAATTAAATTTAATTATTTCGCGAACTCGCGTAATTGCATATATTTAAGCGAAACTCTTTAGACTTCTGCATAGGGATGTTTTCACAGGAGCCATTAGCACTTTACGAAGGGGCGTGACTGAACAGCTGTCGCGGCGGAGGGATACTTCTCTGAAATACATGTGATGCTCACTTGTTTTCACGAACTGTCACTTTGGCTCATCCTTAGGAAATATTTCTATAATAAGGGTATAATTTCTAGCATTAGTTTTAGCTTTGGGAAACAATGTATTCCGTTTCAGACATAGCACATTATCGTAAATATATGTCGAGGTACATATCAACGAAGCCATTTCACTCTTTACCTGGTTTTTTGTTTACAGTTGGTTTACAACATTTTACAGTTATTTTGTTTGCCCGTCTTCGTGAATATTCATCAGTGCCGCTACGACGAAAGAAGATCTTAAACCAGGCATATAGATCAATTTGGGTTTGTGATTCGATCCTCGGACCGAAACTTCATTGGGATAAAACGTCTATAGAGCAACCTCGGACCGTTTTACTCAAAAGTTAAGTTTGACAACAAGGGTCTAAATCTCAAATACCCCAGTTTCATTTTGAAAAAATTCAGATTCGCAGAAAAAATGCCCGTGTTCATGTTTTAGTTTCAGTCCTTGAACTGAAGTAAATTGAGAAAACTGGTCCACATTGCTGTTTGCAGTGTACCTTTTTAGAATATATAAGCTGAAAAATGTAAAGATAAAATATTTGAAATGTAATCGCATTTACACAAGTATATTTACCGACTAAAATATTGAAGTCGTAGGCTTCCGTGGGGAGAGCCTTCTGAGCACTCTTTGCTGTCCGGGTGACGCCGCGTCAAAAGCTGTAATGCCAACATTTCGACTATCTTGTCGTGGGGTTCCTCAGGGCCGGTCTGCGCCGGAGTGGTTGGCGCTCGGGTTTATAGACAGGTGCTGCCGAGTAGGATTGTTTAAACACGTCGGGCACTCAGGGATCCGACCGCAGTGTGGAAGGGGGCGAATCGGACGGAACGGGGCATGATTGGACGGACGGCAAGGAAGGTCGGGAGTCGGACGGCAAGGTGCGGTTTGTTATCGGACGGCAAGTGCCAGTCCGGGGTCAGACAATATGGAGCGATCTGACCATGTGGGCACCCGCATGTCAGGCCTTAGTAATGACCACTTAGCTATCATGGAGGCGCAACCCTGCATCGCTGTTGATGTTTTGGGGATATCTGGCAATTTCCACTTCTTCGTTTAATGATCCTCTCTGGCTAGCACGTTAGTATACAAACAGTAAGTCATGTCCAGGTTCCCGTGTGTACTGGGCGACAGCGAAGCGTTGAACATTATGTTTTGTCGAATACATTCGCGTAGTTTTTCTCCTACCGTTCTGCCTGTTTCGTCAAAGTAATTACAATCATAGCCAGCTACATGTTACGGCGTATATTCCTGCTGTTTGGAGTGACAGAAACTGGTCCTTAACCCGCACTTAAGTTTGTTCGAGCTTCTGGTGGCCCCTGTAGATCATCATCACCCGGAATCGTCTCACCAGCTTCCTAATGCAGAATACTCCGAATGTAAGGGAGTGCAACTGTTGCTTTGTCAGTTTCCAAGGTGCTAGTTTTTCTGGATGCTGTCTGGTCGTGCGTGTGTCGTAAGGTCATGTGTATTGTGTGTCAGTTGTATCCATTGGCTGCGAATGTCTCCTTAAGAAGAATGTCCCGCTGAGGAGGGAGGCTCTTTGCACATTCTGGCCGCGTGGATGGCGAGAGTTTTCAGGACGCCGTTCTTCGCTGCAGTATGGTGGTGCGATTCTGCGCGGAGGTAGCGGTTAGTATAAATAGGTTTTCTATTGACCGTGTGTCCCAGGCTGCTGTCATTCCGCCTGCTCGCCAAGACGTCGAGAAAACGCAGTCCGTCATCCTTCCCATCTACAAGTTGAATTTGATATTGGGTGAGCGCTGTTGGGGCGGTCTAAGAAATCCAAGAGGATCTACAGAAAACCTAATTAAAAATAAAGACAAATTTTCAGACTGGCCTGTCCTATTCTGACCTGCCCTGTCCTACATTTCAACACCCATCGACACCATTCATAAAACTTCATTGATCTGCTGGACACTAATTTATATAAGTTTCATCTTATGAGTAATTAAATTCTATAGTTTCATACTTTATTAGTTCTTATTCTCAAATATTTGTAACGGATATTGCAATGAGTCGTTTTGAAAATCTCTTATTCCAATCTCTCAGAGATCAACTGACAGATGAAAATTTTCTATACATATATATATATATATATATATATATATATATATATATATATATATATTGTGACCGTACTTACCTCAGTTTCCCGAATTATTGATTCAGGTTGACCAAGCAAGTACTTACCACATTTTAGAATTTTGAATGTAAGATCGAAATAATAAGGACAAGGGATCGTTCTAGGGGCAAGCGCCTTTATTAGGAGGATGTTGGATTTAGGCTTGATACTTTTCTCATTCAATTCACGATGCACCAAGTTACACATTACAATTATTCGTTTATTCATAGAAACATGAATATGTTTAACAACTAGACAAATCTTCATTATATAATCGCATGCTGTTAACGTGATTAACATCATTACCAATCACTGATGTTTGAAATATCTAATCATCCGGGACCTCCCACACTCTTATGCAATAATGAAATACCAATATTATACATCCTACATTTTTACATTATTATTACCTAACATTAACCAGTTACAATCTATCCCTCCCTCGGTGCACGGTTGTGATTGTTCCTCATTATGTCCTTTCCCCACATTGTACACTCCGAAGCATTGATTGCAATAATTCAACCCGACTTTCACGAATATTACGAGCTTTGTTACTTATCTGACGGTACCGCAGTCCTGTCGTGGGAATGTAGCCACCTCTGCTAATGTCCTTCACGTAGTCGAGCCACCCGCCCGCCGACTGCGTGCTGTCCACGTGGTCGCCGTGCCGTGCCCTGCGTTCTGCTATTTCACCGTTCACTTCCAAAGTCCGAGCACGAATTCGGTCTCCTTGTGGCGATGTACTTGCTCGAAGCCGTTAAATTCTCCTTACCCTAGTAGTTTATAGCCCACACGCACCGCTGCACCACGTGCTTTCACATCACTTAACATTGCTCGGAACGCAATGACTTTTAGTTTTATACTTTAGACCGATGCTCCGAGTGCTCGTTTACTAGGATATTAACACTTCCACGCACCTTCACCCCTCGATGTATTCCCATTTCATTCTCTCGCCTTACAAACGCTACACATCCCCGTGCGCGCCATTGATTATGTCCCCTTGCACTCTTCTGAATCCTCTGCCTCTTCTCTCCGGCCGTGATTCGTTCCTGGAATTGTTCCCCTGAAAGATCGATCTGCGATGTTTTATACGTGCCAGATTTGAATTGGCAATCTCCGTTCTTTTCCTAATTAACGCCTATATATATATATATATATATATATATATATATATATATAATGCCGCAGTCCTCTCGATGCCCATCTCCATCTCCGCAGCCGCCCCGCAAACCAGCTCCTCCGTCGCCGACGACAAGGACAGTTTTGTCAGTCAAGAGCCGCGAGATTATGAAATTTTCCCCTAGGAAAGTTCAGATAAACATCGCCCCGTGCGAGGTCTTGTCGCAGCCAATGGTTTGTGTGAACGAACAAACTATCATTTTTTGTATGCCCGTAGTAAGTCACGGATGTCCCATGTTCTACGGATGTGAGCATCATCGCGTTGAACGACATTCTTGATAATACGAAGGTCACGCCAAAAGCAATGCACAGAAATTTTTAAAAAATCATTTTATTTTCTAGGTCTTTGCTCTTTACAAATTTCGTAGAATCATTCTTCTCGTTTGAATTCAAATTTTGTTCACGCTGTTCCCAAAAAGTGTTGCTCTCGTAGCATTCGTTTAACATGGCTGCTGGATTAGATACGCGTTGAAAGCCACCTGTTGTGATAGAATTCCTGTGCTGAGAGAATGATACAATACCAAAGATTCCAAAGAAGTTAAAAAATGTTTACGGAGATGATGCTGTTGATTGCAGTGGGTGGACTTCCAGGTTATCTGGGGAATTGAGGCACGCAAATACTCAGGATCTCTCCTGCAGCGGCAGACCGCGCTCTTCACATTCTTCGGACAATGTACAGCGTCATCACAAACTCATTTTGGCTGACAAACGTGTAACCGTGTAAGAATTGTCAATAAATGTGGAATGTGTGTAGACTATTGAAAATGGAAATTGAGGAGAAGCGAGTGTGTGTAGACTATTGAAAGATATGGAGTTGAAAAAGGTGTGTGCCAGGTGGGGTCCCGGAGACGATGACTTCCTTGTGAGGGCTTCTAAACAGTGGCTCAGACGTGCTGGCCCATACTCCTACCTTGCGGGTGAACATGCTCTTGTTTTAAAGTGGCGTAAGGCAGTAGAAAGACTGAGATAATGTGGAGAGGTGACTTTTTGTTCCTCAGAGTTGGATCAGCCTACTGTAGAAATAAAACTGGTATGGACGATATACTGCATGTTTACAAAATTGCTGTGCATTCCTTTTGGAGTGATCCTCGTTTTATTTTTCCGCTAGTTACTGAGGTCAGCTGTCCGCTCATGCACACTGTTGTTTTTTCAGCCCCAGATAAATTTTTGTTGAGCTTGCGCTCATTCTTTCTAGAGGTTCCGCCATCTTATTTCGCAACTGCCGCAATTGGTGCACATGAGTGTTGACAATTCACCATCGGCCCCAAAATTTTACCCCATTCTGTGATTTTAAGAGGAGTGTCTTCAATTACTATCGTAACAGTGTTCCGAGACTTCACGGGGTTGAACACAAAATAACCCCCTTCTAAATATCGTCTGTAATTGTAGAATTTTCTATTTCATTGTCTTTTAATCCATATGGGCCAGAGGTTCAGTGTTGAGTGACCGTATGTGTACTCCGGATACTATCATCTAGGAACACTCACCTAACACACATCGCGGTGACTCGAGCTGCTTTGTCTCCATGAGTTCACGGAACGTGGTTAACACAGGTCGCCAACCTGTACCGAAAACACGCGTTTAACAATTCATCCTAGTTCGATGTAACGGTCATCACTCGTACCTGCGCTATGCGTAAAACACGTAGCCACCCAGCCCAGTTGCCCGCTCGCGCTCAGTAGAACGCCATCACAACCCCTGAAATTTCACTTGCACTACAGCGCACGCAGCTCCACCGAAATAGGTCGCTACCCGTCGATCCTGAAAACAACTGATTGGCAATGAAACATTTTTAAAAATCGTGCAAAGTTAATAATATTTCGAAAAAACTGTACATCTAATATCGCTGAGTGCATTGCGTTAAAAAGGGAATCAATACGTTTAATAATAAAGGTGGAAAGGTTCAAAAGATTGGAATTAAGCAATTTTCTAAAATTCAGATATTAATATTGAAATTCGAAACTATGCCATGTTTTTATGTCCACTTTGCTCCATTCGAGCCAAAAACTCAACATTGCCCAGCCATTATGAAAAAATGTTAAACATTTTTTTTAGATTGTTCATACGAAGCCCCTTCAAATTCAAAGATGCATTTCAAATTCGCATGGTCTCCTTTTCAGTCACATAGATTGGGGAATATTCATTTTTGGGGAAATCATTTGTACGGTAGATACCTGGGTGTTTTTCTTGAGCCGGACATTATCTAATTAGGTGGTTTATGAAAGTACATCGGGGTGTCATATCATAATTCACTTTTGTCATACTCGTATTATCATTTTAAGAACAATATTAATTATGAAAAAAGATCGGTTTATGTATTAGGAATGTTGTTGCGGCTGTATAACCGCATTTGAAGAGCGCGCCAAGGTGGCAGCGCTCAGCGGCGACCGAGGAAGTAGGCAGAGGCGGCGATGCGGAAAAGGCGCCGCCCGAGCTGAGAAGGAAGGCTGGCCGGAGAGCCAGGAGCGGTGCAGCGAGTCTGCGGCGCCGCCCGCTTTAAACGCGAGCGCCGCCAGGCAGAGAGACAGAACGCTAGTGACCGTGTATCGAGTGGAATTGAGTGAGGAGATTGTACCGTGTAGATTTCTTGGTTCCACATAGCTTGTTTTTGGTACATCTCCCGAACTTTTGGTTTCTTGATTTTGGCTTCTGACTTTGTATGCTCTTTTGGATTTTGGAATTGTGACCAGTGTACTTTCTGCGGGTAATTGTAATAAATCTTTCAAAATTCAAATTTTGAATGGAGTGTCTGTTCGTAACGGTTAGTTATGTGGTATCAACTGTGTGAGAGTGAAGTATTTCGTAATGCTTCCTTGAATGTTCTGCTGGTGTGGTAATTCAATGGGATAGCGTTCCCTCACTAAGTTTAGCACCTGAAGATGTAACAAACGAGTTACGAAACGTTGTGAAATTACTGAATAAACGATTGTCATAAAAAACTTTGGATACTTTTATTTGTAATAAATCTTTGTTTGTGAAAAGCGTGCAATTATTCTGAACATAACAAATGTATAGATATTTCATGAGGTATTCGTCCAGAATATTTTTAGTCAGTTACTTTTACAATAATTAAAAACGCACAACACATTAAACATGTTTCAAATTTGTTTAAAAAATTGTTAAATAAAAGCATTATTTTCTCAAAATTTAGTTTAAACCACGTATATTAAAGTATTATTTTAATTTCGAAAGTCTTTCCATCTCTCTCATATAACCTCTTCCTATATCCTTTCGAAGTTCATACAATTGGCTCGTTTCAGATTCCAAATCTGTCTTCCCTCTGATCGCTGGCACTACGGAATGCAGAATGGCTTCCTTGAAAGAAATTTGGAACTCTTTAACTTCCTCTCAAATACAGTAAGAAATGTAGTTTGAGAAATAAAAGAATATATTCTGAGATGAGTTCATTTGTAGCTGGTGTAGATATAATTTCAATTTGTATATGTAAGTTTCACTAAAAGTTTCAAAATTAGAAAATATAACATTGTTTATGGAGATAGATTGACCTGAAGTTGGTCGATGTTTTTAGTTGTTTCTCTTACATTTAGATGAACTTGCTCCTGAAGAAGAGGAAAAGAAACGCCCCGAAACGTTAAGAGAAAAGGAATGACGTAAAATTAATATAATACTTCAAAAAATATGGTTTAAACTAAATTAAAGGAAAATAAGATGATTTTCATTAACAATGTTTCAAACAAGTTGTAAGTCTTTAATTTATTGTGTATGTTGTTAATTATTGTAATGACAGCTGACTGCCTCAAAACACTTGGACGAAAAACCTATGAAATAATACCTAAATGATTGTCTGGTAAATAACCTAATGTATAGACGGCTTGATTTCTGGTGAAACGGGACGTAACGGCATTCCACTACCTCCGGAATAATTTTCAAATTATATAGTAAATATATAACTATTTCTTTTTAAATCAATAATTAATTTGGGGAGTGTTCCGGGACCTAAAATTTTAGAATTCAAGCACTGTGTACCAGAACATTCCAAAAATAGTAATTTTTGTTTCACACTCTTTAACGTCCGTAAATTTTGTGTTGAAAGTTATTTTTCGTTTCTGGTGTCTGGTGCGAAAGTATAAAGCACCTCCTCCTACTGCATTGAAACTGATAGTTATGAAATAAAGAACTAAAATTTCTCAAAATTCGCATAGAAGAAGATAGACTTCATGTTGACAATTCTTTTTACTGTTTCCAATTGCGCTATTGAGGCGTCAAACTCGAAATGAACAACGAGTAATCGATGATTTGGATAGTGTCTGAGTAAAGAACGACGTATGACAAGATCGTGGTACATTAGGTGAAGCCAACCGACTTGTTGGTGCCAAACATATTCAGGCGAGTGGAAAGGAAGCATTTGTAATCCGCACCCACTATCCCCACTAGGCACAAAAGACCTGGGGACGATCAGAACGCTTAATCAATAAGACCAATCGGATTGAAAGCAGAGCGCGGCTGACCGAGCAGAGAAAGGTCGAAAAGAGGGCGGCAGGGGAACAGAGTGCCTCAGGCGCAGCGGCGAGTGAGACGGACGAACTGAGGAGAACGAGAGAGGCGAGAAAGAATGAAGTTCTTCCGATGACCGGGTCTCTTCAGGCCAGCGAAGGCGCAGGCGGCGGCGGTGGCGGCGCGGCAACCAATGAGGGGAAGGATCGTGGACTTGCCGGCAAGCGGATTAAGTCTTTTGCCCCTCCAGGACAACTAAAAAGTTCCTCGCTGCTGCTAAACGAACAGACTATTTCCCGACAACTTTCTCGTCTCACCGATGTTGTTAATCTTCATATTTCAAATGCCGAACTACGGAAAATGAACTTGGAGATTGGTATTATTATATAGTCTTCCTTGAACAGAAGCCACGATCTTTGATGTAATATAAAAGGAAAATAAACCAGGAGTGTCTACACTAATATCAGCTGCCATTTCCAAAGGTAATAGAAATACTTCGAATTGGACGTCAAACACAGTAAAAAGAAAAGAGGAATAAATTATAACGTAACGAGAAAAGAGACGATATATTTACTGCCCAGAAGGAAATGAAGCGACTATTTTTGCTTTTGCATAAAGAATCAAGGGAAACTGAACAAAAAGCTCGATCATATGAGGGAGGTCAAAGATTCTCTTTTGAAATTTTACAATACCAAATGCAACTAATGAAATGTCAATATTTTAAAATTAGATTATCTTAACTATCAAGAACGAAATGTGTTTGCAACTTTCAATGACTGAACTCACGTTATAGTAGATAGCTTATCTGATCTGTTTTGGCTTCTATGCGTTATTAAGTTTTTCACTAGCTTCTCAATTGTAGTCCGATATGCAAGTTTGTTAAGCGAAAACGTAGTAAATTTCTCCCTACACTCTCTCGCTTATTTGCAATTTAGGAATCTGCCATACCTAAACACAAATTGAAAAGAAACTTAGAGCTGACTACTACGACCTCACGCTAGTCTTCTCAGGACAATAAGAAACTTTTTTAATAAATTAATAAAAATGTTGAGAAGCACCAAAGACCGCTTCCCTCCCCCAGCAGAAATTCTTCCCTCAGCTGGATGCGCTAGAGCACTAGCTTGTATCTAGAAACTGTCATTTCAGTGAGTGCAGTTCGAGGTGGAAGATAGTTTTCTCATAGGATAATGGCAGCAGAAATAAACTTCCAAGATGCATTCGACATTGCACAAAACACGCACCGAAAATTATAATTAGGGTAAAGCTGCAGTCCGACCCAGAAAAATTGAAAATCCTGGGAAACAAATGAAAACTAAAAATTCAAAATGCATAATGTAAAGTGATACTAGAACAGAAAGGTAAATGCTATCAGCAGTATGAGAAAAGCCACGAAGGAAAAATGAACAGGAAATACAAGTATAATGTTATATCTAAAGCTACAGATAAATGGCAAATTGAAAAACTGGACGCATGGAGAGCAACAAAGAGATGAATAAGCAAAATAGTAACAAAAAAAGCCTCAGAATCCGCGAATGAAATGATGAAAATCGCATCATTAAACGTAAGAACATTATTGGGAGAAGACAGGAGATCAGAACTGCAATACTCACTAAATCGAATACAGTTTCACATCTTTGATGTATCTGAGGGTAAAAGAGAAAGCAACGTCATAAAAACCCAATGCTGACCATTTATGTTTCAGTGAGGAAACATGATGACAGAAAGGAGTTATATTTATCATATGAGCAGAATGAAACTAAATGTACAAGAAATAAAGAGGAATATCTAGATTAATCGACACCAGATTAATGATCGAAAATAAACCTCTACACTAGTTCAAGTGTACTGTATAACAGAATCCAAAGCTAGCTATGACAGCTATCCTATTGGATAGCTATAACAGCTATCCAAAGGAAGAGCTTGCTGACTATTATTTGGAAGAAACGATCAACACACAGATCAAGCGTAAACTATATAATAACGTAACGTAAGCGTAAACTATATAAGGGATACTTTAACAAGATAAGAATGCACAGAATGAAAATGAAATAGCGTAAGACTCATATGAACTCGATAAAAGAAACACTCGCGGATCGCAATTTGTCCAATTTGAAACAGTTTTTAAGAGAAAAACAAAATAATTGGACTTGTTACAGTCTGATGGCAAAGAAAACAACGAAATCAGTAAATTTTGGCGGATGATATTAATTATGTAACGATAAAGGAGATAAAGGAATGAAAACCCCCAGAAAAGATTAAATATAGAAAGACGAACTACTAAAAATTGGAGCGGCATTTCTCCTAAAACAACTGAAAATCATTTTTGGAACAGATATCCCAAGTGGACATGATATCACATTAACTTATAAGAAAGGAAAGATAGTGCCATAAGCAGTTCCTGCGCAATGATTATACTCCCGAGAATCTAAAAAATTTTAAAAATATAATATAAGGAAAGCAACCAGTGGAGCAAGCAGGATTTACCATGAACTACTCAACAGTCAACTCAAGTTCTCAATCAAAATTTGGAGAAAGCGCAGGAAATCAGCCTCACAGTATTAATCGGTTTCATATACTTCAGCACAGTCTTTGATTACACAGAACACCAGCTCATGCTGCAAACATTGCTAAACCAGGGTGAACCCAAACATTTGGTTCAGGTATTGAGCAAAATGTGTGTCAATAGACTGACTAACGCGAAAACAGAAAGAAAGTGTGAACAACGCCGATGAGTTAGGCAGGTAGGATGAGGTAGCCACTTTTACCGATCTTATTCAACAACATCCAGAAACGACCAGAGAAGAACCATCCAGAGAAGAATAAAGAAAAAATCCAGACCACTGGAGTCCAGATAGACCGAAAAAACTCTTGCAACAGAAATTCGCAGACGATGTAGCCGTATTTTCAGACTGAAAGGGAGCTACAAAACAGGTTTTTGATGTAACTATCACAGGAAAACAGTCGAGATTTAACAATGAATTTTACGAAAACGGAATTATGACTAGTGGGGACAATTTACACGTTTTACAACAGTGTGACGTACTGGAAATAATTAACACAGACGACTGTTTCTAACAGAAATATATAACTATATTTACACAATAATTTACAAAATAAAATCCTCCGGCAACCTTTCCAATCCCTTAGCTGCGAAACCCCCGCGACCGTCCCTAGGCCCAGCCCAGTACCACGGCTTTAAAGCAGGTTAGCTACGCGTGGTGCGAAGCTGTCGGACAGAGAGTCCCTTAACTAGCGTTACAACATGGCCTGATGCCAAACCGGTCTTCGCCTCGAAGACCGCGTGCTAGGATAGCACTGGAGATATCACTCGGCCTTTCGACCCTCTATAAATCCCGCGTGGGCGCAGTTGATGCCGCCTTAAGTACCCGGAGGCTCGCCCCCTGCCCTCGGCGCTCCCATGCCGGCGGGCGTCAGGAAGGTTCGACGGCCAGCCTCGTCTAGGAGTCTTGCGACATAGTCCGCGACTCGCACTAACCTTTATCTATAGTTATTTTTGGAGAGTGTCCTGCCCCATCCCCCTGGCCTATTCAGCGCGTCTTCAGCGCTCGGCGCGCGTCAGTGTGCACAGCGCATGCCAACCGCCCCCAACCCCGCATCCGGCTTAAACATGGGGGAGGACGGTTTTCCCGTCCGGCTCGCAAGGAAACGATGCGCGACGCCACAAGTCAATGTAGAACATGTCAGCGACTATTCATATCTGGTACAATTAACCTTTAGAACAAAGTATTTTTCAAAATATATTTCAAATATTTGTTAGAAATAGTGTTAATTATGTTAGTTAATCAACGCTCAGATATTTCTGACCAATAGTTTTCGAGAAAGTCGGAATCCAATGCAGCGGACGGTCTGCACAGGAACACATGCGTTGCGCCAGTGTAGCGCAAGAGATGGAATATTCTCGCCCTAAATGGACGCATTGGGTTACGGACGCCGAAGACAGATACCGTCACAACTTTCAAGTTCGGTGCAGACAGAGTTCTACGGAATTCTATACTTAAAATAGAGATAATACGTTCTTACCTTCACATCTTCAAGGATTCTCTAACACATTCTCTAAAACCATTTTTCAAATGCCGATTGGCGCTGTTCTTTTGGGATGGTGCGACACTTCAACTTGATGTATGCAGTCACTTCAACTTGAGTTGACACAATACGATGACCTTCATATTTTTTCCACACAGTAGAGTAAAGAAACTAGTGGTGCAAAACAGCACGTACACCCTCGCCCGTATTTTACACAAAAAGAACTCAAACTTTCGAAATATTGTATGTGACCTTATTTCAAAATATTTCTTTGGGTAACAGATTTCATTAAGGGCAAAAATATCTCTCTTTAATATTTTGGTTGTCGGAAAACTTCGAAAAAATTTTGAATTTTGGCAATTTTCGAAAAATCAGGGTTCTTAACGAACGTGAGATCTGCACCATTTCCTTAAACGATCTTCACACTATCAAACAGAAAAATGTGATAAAAAACGATGGAGCCATTTTTTAAATTTGGAAAGTATTCCAGGTCGTGTAAAGTACTTCACAAAATAAAAATATTGGTTTTAAATTAAAGGGACTACGACATCAGTCAGATTGATCAGGGAATATCAATTTTGGAGAAACTTGGCTGAACGGTGTAGCCGCTAGCGTTGTTCGGTGGATGGACAGACAGTCGTTTAGCCGTTATTCGATTTTTCTACATCAAGGACCCATAAAACATGAATTATGGCTACTCCACGTGCTAAAGAATCATTTTCTAATTTTAGGAACTGGATTTATCCCTTTTTTTGTTACCAGGGCGCTGGAATCCGAGTTTTTCTGATCCAAATTCGCCGTTTTTCCGCGCAGCATTACATAACTTTTTGTCTACTGCGTAAATGGTAGGGAGAGAGTAATGAAGGTGGGCAGGCCATGTCGTGAGAATAGATGCATGATGGACATCTGCTCTACACTTTGGAAGTCTAGATCGGGAAACGAAAATTCACACCGGTGCGACGCTCTTAGAACCTCAGTTGGAAACGTATGGTCAAGGACGGCGAAGCGAAAAGAAGATTGGGAAGTTTTCTGGGAGTGTGATACACAGATGAATTTCTCCAAAGGGACTGAACTTCTTTAAATTTAAAAATTATTAAACTCTGTGGCAAAGCAGTGACGAGTTAAGTGAAAAATAACCAATGTTTTTAGTAATTAAGGTTAAAAGTAGTGACCGTAAAATAAGATCTAATTCGAAGCTTCTAAAGACTCATCAAGCCCTGCTACCTCGGTAGTGAAATCTAATGAGTTATCCATATCTTAACAGTGGGAGGTCTTCCCCAACTATGGGAAGAATGGGTGATTTGATTTCATTTAATTTAAATACAACCACTCGCACTGTATTTTTTATATAGCGCATCATTTTGTCCCGTCATTTTTGAGGGATTACTCCCATTTATATCAAAATTCAAGTGAGATGTACTAGCACATAGACAAATTATACGCTTTGATGTGTGTGAAGACAAATTGAATTTGAAATAATTCAGAACCCGAAACAATAAATTTAATTTTGGGTTCAATTCATTTATACGCGAGTTCCATTTGAGATTTAAATGCATTGAAATGCCAAATATTTTTATAATCAAATCATAATACCATTCAAGTAGACATAATTCATTTTTAAATGTTCTATGCGACTGCTCATTTGAGATTCATAATTGTCTCAAAATTGTTTCTCCTTCGTTTACTACGAAGTAGATATATACGCGTGACGCTTGTTGTAGCTGCCATAAAAATAAGGTTTCCGTAAACTAAAGTGATAAATTCAAAACTTAATTTCCATTTTCTACTAAATTACTCGTAATTATCTTTCCCACACTCCCAAGATTAATTGAAAAATTGTCAATTTCTTTACTCACTATAAGTAAATCTAGCTTGCTTTGAGGAACAAATTTCATACCCTGCAAAATGTACAAAATGTATGTATTCATGTATTCATATTAAAGTTATGTAGGTATTCATATGTAGGTCAGGAACAAAAATAGCCGCAATTTATACAATAAAGATAAGTGAAAGACACCGAGATAATTATTTTCAATAAGTGTTCTGCTACAGCACAAAGGTTTGTGACGAAGTTAAGTCTCCTTCAAGATCAAATGGCAATGTATCTGCAAAAACCACATCAGTACAAAACATCACGCGCAAATTTTACATTTCTTAAAAAACAATGTTCTGCATACTATTGTATCCTACTTTCTTTTCACAGTGTTTTTCCGTTTTGGACCTCATTAAGAAACCCCACTTGCATAACTGCTCGTCTACATCACATCTCGGAGCTCTCCTAATTGACAAGCAGGCTTTCTTTATTGACCGAAGACGTCATTCTCAATATCTCGCGGGAACCTTCAATCATGTCGCTCTCTGACAACGATTCGCGGGTAATTGGGTCAGGAGCGGGGCGCGGGCCGGATATCGGCGTGGGCGGCGTGGGCGGCGCGAGGGCGCTGGAGCCTCGGGGCTTCGCCGGGGCAGGCACGGGCGGCCGTCGAGGCGCGGATGCGGGCGCGGGGCGGGCGCGGGCGCGGGGGCGAGCGCTGAGCGCGGCCACAGCGCCGCGCGCCACGCATATGGAAGCGAGGGAGCCGAGCGTGGAAAGCGGTGAGCACACGGGCGAACCCCTCGACTGCCTCTCCCTGCTTGTGAATCTGTCGCCGCTCCTATCCGATTCATACGAGAAAGACGGGGTAAAGTAGTCACCGCAGCTACCTGTTTCATTGTTAGCACAATGAGTGATTGATCATTGATTCAACTGCTAAGGACATTATTCCCGTACGTGTAGTGCATGTTCTTATCGCGGGAGGTCGTGCTGATCTTCCCCCGATGAATGGCGAAATCCCGCACCGACCTGCACGTCGACTCGCTGGGTTATCCTCATCCTGCTATCTCTCACCAGCAGGGCACTGCCCCAGCCGGGACAAGCTCTGAGTTCCCGATTCGTTTCCTGACATCTGCGGTAGTGTGGTGCTCGTAAGTGTAAATGTGTGTAAGTAATGGATGAGGATAGGTCAAGGGAGAGGAAGGAAAGATCGCACGCTTCCCAGTCGGCTGTTTCTTAGGGTAATGATCCGGAATTCGCCTCGAGTAACAACAAAAAAATATCGATCAGAGCAACCAGGCGCTAGAATTCTCCCCCGACAGCGGTTGGATTTCACCTAGCTGTCTAGCTATTGTCGAAAAACCTGCCACCTTTGCGACTCGAACACTAGGACGACCGGTTATAGGCACCGCAGACACATCAATTGATGCTTGAGCCGGTTGCACAACGAATAACAATGCACAAATCTGTTATCACTGTTATCTACTACATTGGTCACACAACGCAAAACAATGCGTAAATCTGTTCCTTCTGCTTCATTTTTCCCTCGAAAGGGAACAAAGCTTGAATATGTTACCATCACTTCTTGCTTCATTGTTCGCACAACGGAAGGAGTGGGAAAAACTGTTATCGCAACTACCTGTCTCTTTGTTCTCACAACGAAGAACAATGCACAAATCTTTTACTATTGATCTCTGCTTCATTGTTCTCACAACGGGGAACAATACCTAACCCTTATCATTAATTCTTGCAAAATGTTTCCACAACAGGGAGAATAGGCAAATCTTCACTACTGTTCGTTTGATTCTTTGCACACTTGGGAAAAATATGTAAATCGATTATTAATGTTAATAATCTAACTATACACATATTGCACGTGTCCCCATAATACGTATGGTTTTCAACTACACTTGATATTTAAATAAATAAATAAATAAATAAATAAATAAATAAATAAATAAATAAATAAATAAATAAATAAATAAATAAATAAATAAATAAATAAATAAATAAATAAATAAATAAATAAATAAATAAATAAATAAATAAATAAATAAATAAATAAATAAATAAATTAATTAATTAAATGTTATCTGCTTCATTCTTTGCACAAGAGCAATAATGTGTAAATCTGGTATTTCTAGTACCTGCTTAGTTGTTTGCACAACTTGGAACAATGTGTAAATCTGTCACCTTTGCAGCAGTAAGATTTGTAAGTTTAGTTACTCATTAAGTATAAGTCTCAGTTTTCAACACTACTTTTACTTGTAAAAAAATGTTACTACTAATATTGTTTATTGTCGTTTTGTCAAATCACACTGGACCTCTTTAAAGCTTAATTTATAGCAGCAAATTGATCATTTTTTTCATTTATTGATTATTTTGTGTCATCGGGAGCGCAAACTGTAATGGACATTATTATCGCAACTGTAGTGCATGTTATGTAATGGGAGGAGGGGATAATCCTCCCCACCAGAATGTGTGATTCGCAGGAACTACATGTTGGTTGGCGGAGGTTTCCCTCATCAGGTATGTCCTCCAGAGGGAACCGCCGGAGCTCTCGACTGGACTCCCGATGTGTGGTAGTATATGGTATGTAATTGTGTGTGTAGGAGGAGACTGACAAGAATGACGAAGGAAAAGATCGCGCAGTGTGTGTGGTTCGTTTGTTAAGATACTGCTTGGATGTTCGTCTAATATTGTTCGGAGAAACGACGAAGCACAACCGATTCGAGCTACCGGCCGCTAGAATTCATTTCAAAACAGCGGCTGGATTCGATCGAGCTATTTGAAGGTACTGGAATATATTTGTAGATAGTGGTACTTTTTGATACAAACGTTGACGAGATTTCTGGCATAAATTCACCTCTGAATAAGTCCAGCATGGCTGGACGAATCGTCAGTAAAGAATTTTGAACAATAAAACTGAGATTGTAGTTCCGCGGTCAGAGTCAATAATTATTTTACTGTCCGTAAGATGTTGCGTCCTAAGCACAGGTGTCAACATTCCGCGATCTTCCTCAGCGCCAATTGCGAAATGCATTTCACCCTGAGGAAGGTCGCAGAATGGCGGCCAAAGCATTGGAACCCGTGCCTAAATAAAAATATATTGAAAGAAGAAACTTGTATAACACAGTCATATTTAACTAAATTATGATGAATCAGAGAATCCGTAAAAATACATGTTTTACTTTTATAATAGGTATCAATGCGGCAGCAGAATTACAACTGGCAAAAGTCAGGCTTGCGAACGCATCTTGTTCGTGATGTGAGAATGAGGCGAAATATAAGTAAATAAAATGAACATATAAAGCCGGGCGCCCTCGGGCAAACCGCACTTGATGAGAGTGCCTTGCACCGCTGGTAAGTTTGTCGCTACTGTTTTCTGCATCATTGTACAGTGAGAAATAATTTTGTGATGACATATTTACAACTAGCGCAAGCCAACCTCACGCCAGCAAAATTATGCCAATTTAATAGAAAACTGAACTGTCTGAGTTAATAACTAGATGAATGTGTAATAATACATCCTAATACTTTCAGAAATCTATTTCTTGCAAAATAGAACAGAGTGTGTATGTTCGTACTTATAAGTTAAATATTTCATTCTTTAAAAAATGAGAATCTATTTCTGTGGTGCCTGCAAGAATATATGTATTTTTAAAATAATAATAATAATAATAATAATAATAATAATAATAATAATAATAATAATAATAATAATAAATTTAAAAAGGCGAGAGATTAACATTTCCAAAACTAGATATTTTCGTTGCCGAATTATAGAAAACTTATTTTTAACGGTAAAGAAACCAACAGATTTGATATCAGATATCAGGTAGATTGCTTCCAGTTCTAAGCTGCCGCCACGATTGTGACGCACAATGCTAGCCCGAAAGTGCTTGCAATGGGTAGACTCACGCAAGTGCACGCAATGTATCTCTCAGAGGTAGCTGCAACGTTGTTTGAATGCGAATGATCCAAAGCTCTATTAACTGAAATAGTATTTTATTTAGTTCGTACATGTCCTCCTATGCAATTGTTAATGAATCCTACTCTGCAGAAACCTTGAATATATATGACGAGAAAAGTGAAAATTCACAGAGTACACGGAAGTCACTTAACATCTTATTATCGTACTTAATAATATTAAATACAATTGTCACAAATGACTTTGGCATGTTCTAAAGAAACGTTTTACATTTGTCACAAAAATATTTAGAAACCCTGTCTTTTTTTCCATTTTGCAAGGTTCGCATTTTTTCATTTCCCCACAAATATCTTCTGCACATCTTCTTTCTCTTTGGGAAGACATTGTGATAGTCAATCTTAGATAAGACAAATTATTACATTTTGTATTAACAATTAGATACAGACACAGCTGAAAATAATGCCATGAAACGTACCGCTTAGGCCACGAGCTCACAATACACTGGCGCCAGTGCACGCGATGTACCTGACATAGCCATCAAGTTTCAACATACTCACGGGAAATCATTCAGCGAAAGGATAAGAATAGAAAGCCAGGCGTTCTCTGAAAAGTGCAATGAAGAAATATATGAAATACCAGGTAACTGATGTATCGCAATAATTCAGGACTACAAAATTTCCGTGCCTTGGATCTCCTAGATCTATTGCAGGCACTCACGGGCTAGTATACACAAAGCATATTATTTGTAAAAATAATCAACGTCTAATGTTATCATGATGTACTACATCATTCCCATGCATATAAAACATCGCGGGTGGGCCTGAACGAGAACGTTTAATGAATCATCAACATTTGAATCTCTAAAACAAATTTTTTATTTCAATTATAAAATTCGAATTTTGTAGTAATTTCAATATTTTTTGAACGTTAAGACTGTTTTTAATAAGAATTAAGATACCAGATGATCCCAAACTTCATTATATTTTTCTTTTCTTTTTTTTTTTCAATAGGAATTCTCTCGATGCTGTTCACGGAAAAACTCTTAGCGCTACCAACGAAATTTCTCAGAAACGTGTTTTGGTTTCTTAGAAAATTTTTACAGGCAATTTTATAAACGACTATAATTGCCGCGACATCTCGTAATGATGCAGTCACGTTAATTGAAATGTCTATCAAAGAGTTCTGTAGTTAAAGGAATTGTAGGGCTGCTTCAGGAAACTCGAAAACTCCATTTTAAAAAATCGAAAAGATTTCCTACCGTCTTTTCTAGCAATTTGAGAGTACAGGTATGGAAGATAAGGTGCAATTAGTTATTTTTGTTCATAGCACAACTCTCATTACGTCACCTAAGATTGTTTGAATATGGTTCCTCCCAAAACAATTACAACTGGGCTTGAAATATTTAACACTTTTGACAGGTCTGTTGACATACACTGGTGTTGGGATAAACTGGCGTCTGTGGCGATGGGTGGTGCTCCTGCTGTGCTATTGCTGTGCCTGACAGTGAAGGTCGGTTAAATTCTGAAACACATTTGAAGCGCATATCAGTAAGTTATCGCAATTCCTACTCTGTTCATCAGGAAGCCCCTTGTGCCAAGTCGCTAAAACATAAATCATGTAATGGTCACCGTAACAAAAGCAGTAAACAAGAGGAGGGATCATGGATTGTGCCAACAGCAATTTAAAGCAACTACAGCAGATGCAGCAGAAAAACATTCGTGTAGGTACTTGCAAAAAATAATCATTCTTCACCATAATGTTCAATCCCTTTAAATAATACTGAGTTTATGGAGGCAGCTCTACAGAGAGATCTTATTCAAATGGATGTTCCTTGCTTTACAGAACATTGGTTATCTCCTAATGAACTTAGCATTTTCCAAATTCCAAACTTTTACCTCGCAGGCTTTTATTGCAGAGAGAGAGAATTGCATAAACGCCCTACGTATGGGGGTTCTTGTATTTACGTTAGAAATAATAGTGATTCAATCTCCTTGGCGGAATGAAATGAGTATTCCATTGAAAATATTTTCGAAATTTCTGTTGTACATCTTACTTCACTAAAAGTGATAATTCTTTTTTTTTTTGATTTATTACTTCTCGTTCGACAATTATGTCTTTCGAGGGTTTTGAAAATACAAAATATTACATGGCTTCTTAGGATATGACCATCCTTAAGTCTCGGTTGGTTTCTGAACTTTATTGCAGTTTTTATTTTTAGATTCTTGTTCTGTGATGAAAGATGGTATGCTGGTGGGAAGGTACGAGGGGGAAAGCCAAGTTAAGGAGGTCTAAGTTTATCTTTCGGGAATCTTGATATGATTCGCGGACTGCTATTGTTTCTTCCTAGGTTGAATCTTGTAGTGCAGGGAGCATTTGGTAGGTGGTTGAAGAAATTCCTGGTCTCCTCAAATTCTGGTATGTTTAGTTCCCGTCGGATTGGAGAACACTAAGTTTGTTGATGGAGCTTGGTGGAGCACCACCCCATACTGGGCATGCGTAGGACATGGTTGGTAAAATAACTAACTTAAAGATAAAAAGTCTGCATTCTAACCTCAGGGGTGAACGGCGATTTATAATATGTGATAAATTGGAAATTTTAATTTTTGTTTTGTCAATGACTGCATTGACATGGGGTTTCCAAGTGAGTCTTTTATCGAAGAGTACCCCGAGGTATTTTATGGGGGAGGTTGACCATGGGATTTTTGTTCCTTGGATTATAATTTCTGAAGGATTTTTGGGGTGGCGGAGAGTAAAGATTTTGCAGAGACTCTTATGTGGATTAATTCTAACTCTCCAATTCTGAGTCCATTCCACATAGTTATTCACGCTCTCTTGTAGGTGATCCTTTGCTACTAGAATATCGGGGTTTGTAGAGTAAATTGCTACATCTGCTTATAATGGTAAATTGGCGTCACCTTCAGATGGAATGTCGTGGCAGAAAATATTAAATAATGTGGGAGAGAGAGCTGATCCTTGAGGAACGCCTGCGTTGATTTGGAATGTTCTTGAAGTGACATTGTTTATTCGAGCTTTAAATTCTCTGTTGGAGATGAAACTTGTTACATTTTTTTTAATCAGGAATACCCTGGTCGTGCAATTTATACTCGAGACCTCTATGGCAAACTTTGTCGTAGACATGGCTCATGTCTACGAAAGCTGATGTTGTGTGCTCTTTTCGGTGGAAACCGTGAGCTATGTCTTTCGTTAATCTTAATAATTGTTGCGAGGTTGAATGATTTTTTTAAAACCGAATTGGAAAGGCGGAATTGCATTTGAGATTGTTAGGAAATTATTGAGCCCCTCCAGAATCAGCTTCTCAAATATCTTAGATAGAGTGGGAAGGAGGCTTATGGGTCTGTAATTTTCAGGAATTTTTGGATCTTTCTTTGGTTTAAGCACTGGTACGACTACAGCCTTCTTCCACTTTGTGGGGAAGTAATTGAGCCGTAAAGCAGCATTGTAGATTGCTGTTATAGCCGCAATTACTTTTTTGTTTGGCATTTTAATGCTAAGGTTGCTAATTCCATCTATTCCTGGAGATTTTCTGACTTTCATGTGTTTGATTATATTCATGGTCTCTGAAGGTGATATGTACTTAGTCGCAGCGGCAACAGTGGTTCTCTCTTGTTTAAAGAAATCCTCTATTTGGTTGTTGAAGGCAGAGTTTATAATTGGGTGAGGTTTGAAAGTGTTTTCCAGAAGTTGAGCGATAGCGTTCGTCTTTTCTTCGTCTGAGAATGCCGTTGATGTTCCTAATTTTAATGGCGAAATTATGGATTTTGTTCGAGATAACCGTTTTACTGTTGACCACAGATGTCTCGAGTTTGGGTGAATTTCTGATAGGTACGTTTTGTAATTGTCATATCGAAATTGCTCTAGTCGTTGCTTTATTATCCTTGTAAATTTATTTAGTTCCTGTTTAACGTCCCTTCTTCTTGTAATTTGCCAGTATCTTCTCAAGTTATTTTTGGATTTAATTAAGTTCAATATTTTCAACGGGATTGGTTTAGGTTTAGAATTAGGCAGCATTATCGTAGATTGTTTTACCGCAGAAGTTATGGATTTTGTTAGATTATCTATCTCCGAGTCGATTTCTTGGATGGTGGTGAGTTTTTGAGGGAATTTATAGTTGATGTTCATCAAGTTGGAGAATTTATTCCAGTTGGTAATACTTCTTTGAGTTGAGCCTGACTCTTTGGACTTCTGTGATGAGAGTGATATGATCAATGGATTGTGGTCGGAGTCTAGTTCTGGTAAAACACTGTGATGGGAAGCAGGAAGTTAATGTCCTTTGTTAAAGTGATATCAAGAATATCTGGGATGATATTTGGGTTTGACGGGAATCTTGTTGGTTCGTTAGGACCCATTATTGCCACGTTATTGGAAACTGCAAAATCCTGCAGTTTTTTGCCCTGATAAGTCGTAACGTTACAACCCCATATGCTGTTTTTACAGTTTAAGTCACCAGTTAGGATAGTGGGACAATTACTTTTGAAGATTTCGTGAAGAGCATTTTGGGGAATTGCCTTGTTCGGAGGTTTATAGGCACAAATTATTTCAACTGGATGATTATTTAATTTAATTTTTACTCCGACAGATTCTAAGTTGGCTGAGAAGAGAGTGGAGATTGGTTCCTGTTTTACTTGCTTGTTCAATAATATTGCTACCCCACCTGAAGCAGCATGTGATGATAATCTATCATAGCGATAACACTGGAATCCAGGAATGTTAAATCATTCGCCTTGGATTAAATGCGTTCCTGTGATGCACGCAATCTTGATATTGTGATGACGTAAGAAAATTTTTAATGTGTTTTCTTGTCGTTTGACGCCGTTTGCATTCCAGTTGAGGATATTTCCTTTTTCGAGATTTTTATCCATTGTATGTCACAGTTCAAATTATAATTAACAAAACTACTATTCGATATGAAGTTCAAACAAAAGATTTAGGATGACCACGATGCACAAATTCTTACCATTATAAGAATTGTGATCACTGCCACAATAAATAATTTACGTATGACTAGATTGTTTACAAAAAGTAAAATAAAATTATTTTTTTTTTTTCAAGTCTTTCATTACATTTTAACACTTGCTTTCCTCTTCAAAAAATAAAAATAAATATTTCGCGGAAAAGCAATTCTTGGATAACACAAAGGATTAGGACATCTTGTAAAAACAAGCGAATTCTTTCTTTCATTTCTAAACGTGATAACGTATCTCAAAATTTCTTTATCTACTTTAAAAAATACAAATCATTGTTACGAAAAGTCAAAAGGCAGGCTAAAATCATGAAAAACGATCAGGATATTTTGAACTCGATTAACAAAACAAAAGCAATGTGGAATAAAATAAAAAATACGACTAAATCAACTAGAAACCCTGTAGAGAATGTTGTTTTAAAATATAACGATATAAATGTGAACGATCCGGCAACAGTGGCTAGTCTCTTTAACCAATACTTTTCGGGAATTGCTGCCGATCTCACTAAGTGTCTTCAGCCACAAAATTCAAAAACACACAGTGCACCCAAAAGTTTAGACACGATGTTCGTTTCCGAAACTTCTTCCTATAAAAATTCTCAAAATAATCGGTAAACTAAAAAATAAATATTCGTCCGGTTTAAATGAATTCCCGGATTCTTTGTTAAATCATGTGCGCATTCCATTGTACACACGTTAACTCACATATTTAATTCACCGTTATGCACCGGGACATCTGCAGATATTTTCAAAACAGCTAAAATTAAGCCACTCTTCAAGAAACGCAACAAAAATGAAATTCAAAATTATCGGCCCATTTCTCTATCAGTTTTTTTTAATATTCGAGAGACTTTTTTTACGTACGAATGGAAACTTTTCTCACTAAACACGACGCGTTTTCAGATTGCCAACATGGATTTAGAAAATCAAAATCAACGGAAAGAGCTATATTTTCTTTTCTTAAAGATGTCGCCTCATCATTGGATCAAAACGAGGCACCTATTGGATTATTTTTAGATCTTTCAAAAGCTTTTGACGTCATTGATCATGACATTTTACTTTCCAAACTACCTTCATATGGAATCCGTGGTATTGCTCTAGATTGGTTATGTTCGTACCTTAAACAACGATCTCAGAGAGTTGAAATACCTTACTGGAATGATGGAACATTACGTACGCATCTTTCCGACTCTTTGCCCGTTGCATGTGGAGTTCCTCAAGGATCGATTTTAGACTATTCCGTTCCTACTTTACGTAAACGATATGCCGTCGACGATTCGAAACGGAAGAACGGTTCTCTTTGCAGATGATACGAACATCCTTTGCAATAAAGAAGCCGTAAATAGTAGAATATCAGATGTTTCAAATTGGTTCCGAAATAACAAATTAATTGTAAACGAAAAGAAAACGGTTTTAATGCAGTTTTCGAATAAACAATTATGTTCTCCATTGAAAATGAACGGTGTACCATTGACTGATGTTAAGGCAACAAAATTTGTAGGTCTCTCAATTTAGTCAAACCTTAAATAGAACGTCCATTTAAATTAATTGTACACAAAATTAAGTTTATTATGCTACGCGTTCACAATTCTTACAAATTCAGTCAGCCTTCATACTGTTCGTTGTGTTTATTTCGCGAATGTTCATTCCCGCCTGAGATATGGCATAATATTCTGGGGAAATACATCTTATAGCTCCCAGACTTTTAGATTACAAAAACGAATTGTACGAATAATAACCAATTCCCACGCACGTTATTCATTTAAGCCTCTCTTCATTAATCTAGGAATTTTACCATTACCTTGTCTGTTTATTTACGAATCAGTGGTTTTTGTCAAAAATGACTTGCTTAAGGGCGGGAATATATTTTCAGAAAATGCCGATGTCAATTACTATAACACTCGACGTAGAAATCATATTCATCAGGTGACAGTACCAACAGCTCATTACAAAAAATGCACATACAATGCATGTACATTATTTTACAACACTTTGCCAGATGACATTAAACGATTAAATTCGATAGAAAAGTATAAATCACAAGTGAAATCGTTTCTGCTGCATAACTGTTTCTATACAATTAGAGACTATACTGAGCATCACAAGAAAAGTAATATTAATTTTAACAACGATACATAATGCATTATTTACCATTTGAACTGTATATATGTGTAGAAACAACCTGTAACAAGTATTGTATTGCAGCCTCCGGGTCAATGAGCCCCATCTCGGTCAGGTTTTTCGTCCAGTTTCCCTGATCCATTGAGCAAATGCTGAGATGGCCCCTTGTTTTGCTTTTGGACATAAATGTAACTTCATTTTCTGTGCACGTCTTCTAGAATTCGTGGAAAATACAATTATTTAAATTATCGTTTCCATGTTGTCGCGGCAGGAAGTATTATTCTGATGGACAACATGGATAAGAGCCAAAATTTATTGCCTTTTTATCCTTGAAAATATATTTTATTACATGGGAGTTTTTTCAAAATTAAAGTAGTATATACAGTGTAGGGATCACAGAATTTTGAAAATGTGCACACAATTTACTTTTCCCCATAGCACGTCATACGCAGATTTTAACTGTTTTTTTACGTAAAATAAATAAATAAAAATTATTTGGGGTTGGTAAGTAGTGATAGATTGTTATTGAGAGGTACCGTGATATAGACTATTATTGTCAGGTAATAGAATTGAAGCCCGCGAAATGAAAGTTTTAAGATACGTAGCCGGCTATACATCGACGGATAAAAGAAGAAATTATGATATTAGAGCAGAATTGAAGACCAAGAATATCAAAGATATAATAAAACACTACCAACAAAGGTCGAACGAACATGTTGAACGAATGCCAGACAATACAAGTATGTTCCAGAAGGAAGATCATTAGGAAGACCTAAGAAGAGATGGGGAGACCAGTTCTATGGATTCGGAACGGTTTAGGAGGCTCAATCCTTGCAGTTGTTTATGATAATGATGATGATCGTGAGGTACGCTGGCACCAAAGGAAAAAACTAATATTTTTGAGCTACGACGGGATATTCACAAATTCTTAAATGAAAAGGATAAACGTGTTCCTCAGATCACAGACAAATGAATTTATCACCTGGCCTTTTTGGCAGATGTTACGTCCATTCTGAATAGTTTAAATATGCAAGTACAAAGAAGTTATCACATAATATCTGGTTAAAAGAAATCTCTGGATGGATTTCAAGTGAAGTTAATCTTGTAAAAATAATATAGTGCTAGCAAATGGACGATAAATTGTATTTATCCGGCAACCATCTCATATTAAAGAAGAATAGAGCAAAAAAATTAAAAAGTAGAATTATATTGCAAACTACAAATTGTAAATAAAAAATTTCGGCGAGTTGCGGGAGTGATATGACAAGGATTGGGAATTTCTGTAAACCTGAAATGCACCCGAACTGATTTTTTTTACTTTTAATTTAAAACGTTTTACGTTAAAATAAAATTGATTTCTGCACACTAATGGACACTACAAGCGTCATTTGAAAGCTACACAGAACGGAATTTTATAGACTAACGTAATATTTCTCAGACATCATAAAAATTCTTGTCCTTTGGCCCGATTACATTCCACTGGTATACTGAAGTGTTAATGAAGAAATTCACTTGGAAGTAGTAAGGCAGACCTGCCAAAAAATGGGCTCCAGGGACCCCGCCCCCACAACCGCCGAAGACACCCGAGTTCCCAATGGTCGCCGAGCAGTACTTGAGAAAATAGAGCTCTTTTCATGGAAGGCTAGGTCCATTAGACGAAAGGTGACTCGCCAGGTGAGGGAACATGAGAGAGAAATAGGGCAAGGTGAGAGTAGGGACGACTAGTAAACAGAGAAAAGGAAAAGGGAAAGAATAAGTAAAGGTAGAGAGGGGAAAGAGATAGAGAAAGGTGGAAGGAAGAGAGTGTAAGGGAGAGAGTGTTTATAAAAAGAGAGGGGAAAATAAGCAAAAGGTACGAGAGGGAAAGGAAAGAAGGCGAGTAAAGAGGAAAAGGATGGGGGAAGGTAAGTGAGAAGAAAGGGAAATATGCGAAGAGGAGGGAACGAGCGGAGGTGAGAGGAAGGAAAGGACAAGTAGAAAAGCAGAAGTGGCCCCAGCCATTCCCGGCCACGAAGTTCTGAATCCAGGTTGTCGAATTGGCCTCAAGTAAGGAGGCGTGTCGCTGAGGGCGCGGCGGGAGAAAGGGGCAGGCGAAGAGCGTGCGAAGGCGGTGGCCGGTGAGCGCTGTGCGGGGGGCGGTGCCCATGCGGGGCTGGCGCAGGGGGCGGGGCGCAGTGTGGCGTGGGTGGCGTGAATGGACGCGACGCTGCCTAACGAGCAGTGATGGGACGTGAATGAGAGTGCGCTGCGATGAGACGGCGCCAAGCGGGCGAAGCCACGCCCCCGCCGCCTCCGCCATTCAGCCGTCCGGCGCTCCGTCGCCCCTACAACCACCGACGTCGCCTCTGACGTCGCCGCCTCCGCCCCCGACGCAAACCCCGACGCAGACCCCGACGCAGACCCCGACGCAGACCCCGACGCAGACCCCGACGCAGACCCCGACGCAGACCCCGACGCAGACCCCGACGCAGACCCCGACGCAGACCCCCACGCAGACCCCGACGCAGACCCCGACGCAGACCCCGACGCAGGCCCGACGCAGACCCGACGCAGACCCGACGCAGACCCCGACGCAGACCCCGACGCAGACCCCGACGCAGACCCCGACGCAGACCCCGACGCAGACCCCGACGCAGACCCCGACGCAGACCCCGACGCAGACCCCGACGCAGACCCCGACGCAGACCCCGACGCAGACCCCGACGCAGACCCGACGCAGACCCCGACGCAGCCCCGACGCAGACCCCGACGCAGACCCCGACGCAGACCCCGACGCAGACCCCGACGCAGACCCCGACGCAGACCCCGACGCACGCAGACCCCGACGCAGACCCCGACGCAGACCCCGACGCAGACCCCGACGCAGACCCCGACGCAGACCCCGACTTCACCTTCCTTAATTGACTTTGTCACCACATTGTCGAAGGCGCTCTGCTTGACTCCGACATTGCATCGTCTACCCAGCATCATTTCCCATCGACACCGGCCCTTTTCCTCACACCCATAAACGATGTCTCCAAGACAACGTACGTTACCTTATTGCCCAGCGTCCTTGATGGAGGGGGTTGATGATTGGGTTTTGATTTCCGACGATAGTAGATTTTTAATACTAGCTTCGTAGCTGAGTGGAGTTCAACCACTCTCTTCAGTGTAATTCTAACTGACGAAGTGTTTTAATTTTATTACGAAAATTAAAAATCAATTATTTTTATTGGAAAGTATTGAATAGTAAGTTATGAACAGAAATTGAAATAACATATGATTTTTATTTCAATGTCTTCTGATACAATGGAATTTGCCACTACATAATTCTATTAATTCTACATTAGTCAATCCTAACTGTAACATCTTTTATAAACTACATTTCTAGACACACATTTGTTTTTTAAATTTCATTTAATTTAATACATATATTTCAATTACTATTTGACTGCTATGAAATGCCTGTGGACTCAGAGAATCATCGGCGATTGCATCATTTTCGTAGCTTCTCATATCCATCGCATCCATTTTCATAGCTTCCACATCCATTTTCGTAGCTTCTCTCCCATTTAATTCCACATCCATTTTCGTAGCTTCTCTCCCATTTAATTCCACCCACAATGTATTTAACGACCGCGCGAGGACAAAAAATGTCTACGTGAATTGAATGAACACGCTGACGCCCGCGACCAAGCGATGTATTAATCCACATGGGGCAACTCCCCCTCCAACTCACACCTCTGAGAAACGCGGACCGCCAATATTATTCAGACAGGTCTCAACACTTCATACAAAACCATATTTTTGTTAAAATATCCTGTATAATATGCGACTCAAATACGGATATTTGTGTTAGATATAGTCCACTTTTGATTAAATAACTCTATAGTGATTTTCCGTGCTCTTCCATATTTTTCTCATTTCCTCAAATTTTCATTACAAATAAAATCAGTACAGTTAATCTAACAGCACAATCCATAAACCAATTTTCGAATATGAAAACGACTGCGGCAAAGAAACATGACTTGAAGATACAGAATTGGAGTGTCAATGTTACCATGAACAAAACACAAGTATTCCACTTTGGACATCATTATAAAATCGCCATAGTTTCTACCACAGAAACCCATCTAAAATACAACAAACAATATGAAAACCCAGACCACACAGTATAATATACACGCGAGAGGAAACTTTCAATGTAAATCGGTGTGCACAGTCTACCTAGATATTTTTCCAACTCTAAAAGCTATCTCAATTGGACTTTCATTCAATATTCAATCTGAAAAATCATATCAGTCTCTCAACTTCCCTTATGGAAAATAATATTATTTAATATGCATGCGTTATTCAATACTACTAACAAAATGTTGCTTGTTGGCTATCTAAATTACAACAACACAAACTGACGTTGTCAAGGCATGGACTCAGAAGATAGAATCTTGTCAAATGCAGTATGCAATTTCAACCTAACAATTCTTTCATCCAGCAAACCGCATGTCGAGCCAACTTAAATAATACAATTTTTACGGAACAAGTCTACAAAACATACACAATTTGACGGAACAAGTCTTAGACTCGGACCATATATCGGCCATTCTCTCCATACAAAGAAAACCCCAAAACGAAGTCAAACACAAATAATAATTTCGGATCAATTAAAGTAAAAAAACTCTTCATGATTTATTCAAATGAAAATATTTAAATCATATTTACATCGACCCTAGTAACTAATACAATGAAAGCCGCCTTACACTGTTCACAACAGAACTCTCGTAGTCTAATGCTCATTAGGAAACTTTGACACTTATCGAACTGTCATTAAGGGGAAATCGACAAAAAGCAAGAGACTGAGCACAATTAAGAACGTCTGATGCAGAACGTGAATTCAATCTAATTATCAACGTAGTGGAACAATAGTTATTAGATGAACTAAAAAACAAAAAGCATTAAAAAAGTCCAACAAAAAATGTCATGGACATGATATGATATCAATATGGCAATTAAAAAACCATATACAACAGCCTTTAATCCGACGTTAATAAATGGGTGACCGCCGCGCTCACCTTGATTCAAATTGTTTCTATTGCAAGTTATAACAAAAGATTCTTGAAACTCCATCTAGCGTTCTAGAAATGCATTAGGAGTTTGACAATGAAGTACTGCTAGCAACTGCACATACAGTTGCCGGCGGAGCGTTGCTTTTGTTGGTACTTCTGTAAAAGAGAGCACCATGCTCACCATTGACTAACGGCGTTAGTAACTCATTATCACATTCCAATGTTTTGAGTTAGGTCATCTCATCAACATTGATCTATACAGGGATAAACTCTGCTTGTTATTATTGAAACTGAATGGCTTTTCTTACGGTTATCCTTTTTATTTCTCCCTTTTGGCGTTTTTATAAATAAAAATCAAAATCAGAGCATTTCCTTTGTCTCTGGAAGATGTAAATTGGTACATACACTTCAACTTGGTAAATAGTAGTAACACAGATCTTTGGTTTTGGTGTACATAGTATACCTAAACTGCATTACCTTAAAAATAAAACATGGTATTACATTGAAGACAAATCTGAAATATTTTGTGTGAAATTGGATACTAACGAGCAATGTATATAAAGCAATTAGTTTCCCCTCACAGTGTTACAAACCATATTGATACTGCAAAAGGTTACACTTCGGACGGAGGATGAGAGTGAACAAATTCGTAGGCATGGGCATTGAAGGTATTCGACACATCCTGCTTACATATCATCCATCACACTTCGCAAACGAAATGGCATTCACATTGTACGCGTTGGCAACTGTATTGCATCACAAGCATAGAAAACTAAAGTGATTCTCAGTCTCTTGCGTCCCTCGAACTTGAATTTCTGTCAAGAGCGCGAGTGAAAGTGGTTTTTTCCTAGGGCTTTTTCTAACAGACAGCCGGTTACCCTTTGCGTCCCGACGGGACGCATATTCTACCATTCACTAGACACCAACACACTTCGCGGGATCCTGTTATCTGGGGTCAGCAAATCGCGAGGCCCTCCGCGACAACACATACTACATGAGAGACAAGGGAGAAACAACCATGTCCACGGGACTGGAACCCACGACCGTTCGGACCGATCGCAGAGTCACCAGACGCTCTTAGCCATCTCGGCCTACTGGAAGTTAATATTTTATATTTCATGTTTCATTAAGTTTCGATTTTTTTAGAAGTGAGAAACAGCAATCACATCCGATACAAAATTAACTGAATGTGCCCTATTTGTTTTAAAATAAAAAAAGGGAATCCCACTATACGATGTATAAATGGAGCTGATTTAGTGCCGAAAACCTGTCGTTACTACTTGTAGTCTTTGTAAAAAAAATATTTAAATAATTCTGAGAATTCCAAAAAGTATTCAGAGAACGTACTTATTTCTTTTGATATTTTTATTTTTGTATTATTAGTTTTATGTTTACATTATTATTTATTTTTAATGTTGTATTGACTTTAAATCAGTAAATATTATTTCGAAAGATAATTCGAAAAATTACATAAGAAAGAAAAACTTTGAAAAAAATATCAATTTACGTCAGGCTTATACAGAAGCGTACGCTTCTCACATCCAATGGCGACGTCTAGAAGAGGGTCGACACCGGAAGTTTAATTCAAAATTCGTGTTTTTCGAGTGAGTGTTGATTCCATGTTCGTCAACTACTGAGGTCATTAGTTCCGTATGCGCAATAAATGTGCAATTCAGAGAAGTGATGATGTTCCTCCCTCATCCAAACCTGTAATCCACCGCTGAACGAACAAAACGCCAGTTTTTTTTTTATTTCATCCTTCAGATGTCGCCCATGTACAGTACCAACCCAGCCGGGACAAACTGTAAACTCCCGACTGGTCTCTCGAGATGTGTGGTACTGCAGTGCGTGTTCGTATGTCCGAAAGGACGAGAGCAGGTGAAAATATTACGAGTGATCCATTGTCCCGTTGGTTAAGAGTACTGTTCCGTAATTTGCGTGTTATCAATGCAGAACTACCGATCAGGGTAGCAGACCGTTAGAAATCACCTGGCAGTGATTCAGGACCCAGTTATGTAATTAATTGTAAGGATTATTTTCATCAATCTAATGTTTTATAATGAGTTCCAGTCTCATTGGGGGCGGGGTGCTTACTAAACTAACTTCGTGTTCTAAAATTGCAATATTCAGGTGAGTCACGTAACTTTAGCACCTCCTGCATGTTTTGAACTATTGATGTTTTTGCAATGTTATTTTCACGGAAGTGCATGAGGGAATAGGGCAAATTGCTAGGATGGATCCGTTCAAAACATCCGTTAAACACGAGTGTCAAAAAATGAAAATTACTCAAAGAAATACTTATCTAACATATGACAATGTGTATATCATTGGATTTGTTCTTTTACGCTCACGATGGACTAAAAATATGTATATTTCCAGTTGTTAAAAACGAAGTTACCTCAGTATCTCCTAAAATATAAGTGATTAAATAGAAATGAATACATAAATCAATTAAACCCCATTCCCTCATGCACTTCCGCGAAAATTGCATTGCAATAACTTCACCGGATCAACAACGCCAGGAGGTCCTAAAGTTATGTGAATCACCTGCATTCTTAGTACTAGACTTACATCTACTATATATTTCTACATATATACATATTATATTATAGTCTCGAAACTTTAAAAAAGTAAACAATTTCAAAAAAATTAAGAAAGTAAGAAAAAATACAATAATAAATCAATAAAATCACAGTAATACACAAAACATAGATACTAAATTTAAATTATCTTTCAGCTTTTGATTCTTAATAAGTTATTAATATTATTAGTAATTAATATTAACTAATGATCTGATGTTTGAAGTCTGCCAGCTCGACTGACTTTTGCTGAGCGTCACTGACTTTGCTGAGCGTGACTCCTTTTCCACGCACACGCTCTGATTTCAGTGTTTGTTATTCACCAGCACTACTCACCACAAAGACTGTTGTTCCATCGAAGGCACTGTGGGTGGAGTCCGAAAGGTCTCAAACCCTACATCCTTGACTGATTAGTGATTCCGTGAGCGTCAACTGCTAAGGTCATTAGTTCCGTAAGTGTAGTGCATTTTTTGCTCGGGAGGGGGCGGTGATCTATCTCCGTTGGAAGGTGAAAACCCAGCTTCCCGACCTATCGTCGGCTAGCAGGATTTTCCCCAATCAGGAATCTCCCACCAGCTGGTACCACCGCCACGGGACACGCTCTTAGCTCCCGACCGGTCTTCCGGTGTGTGGTAGTGTTGTGCATGTAACTGTGTGCGTGTGATAAGACAAGGAGTGGAAAGGAAAGATTGCGCGCGATCCGTGACCCGTTTCATCGGGTTCGGCCACTAGTGTGGTCCTTTCCAGCATTCGCCTGGTATTGATCGGAGAAACTACGGAAAACTATCAATCAGAGAAGCCGGCCGCTAGAATTCCTCCTCCAAACAGCGACAGAACATGACCTAGCTATCTAGCTAGTGCTGAAAATTTTGCAACCCTCGAAACTCAAACCTATTTTTGCCCACGTGGTGGGCACACTGTACCGGCCAACATAGGTGCGGTCCACTGTGGCCGCTGCAGAGTTGCGTCGGGGGCGTGGCCAGTCGAGAAATGAGGAGTACGGGAAGACGCCACCAGGAGTAGGGCAAGCGGTGGCGCATGGTCACCGGGCAGTGTCGGCTAAGCGGTCACAGGAGGGGCAGTTCCCCTCGATGCCCTGCCAGGGAGGCGGGAAGTAAGAGACTCGCTCAGATGCGTCGGGGCGTATTTACAGGGCCTCGGCCTGGGCGATAGTCAGTAGGACATTTCTGGAGCAGCAAGACTGGAACTAGGCTTGTATTTTGGACTTCATTTGGATTGTGGCTTTACTGAAATAAACTGATGGTGAAAGAACTCTTGTTTTACTTTTTACATAACATTTCCACTTCAACATTTCCACTTCAACATTTCCACTTCAACATTTCCACTTCAACATTTCCACTTCAACATTTCCACTTCAACATTTCCACTTCAACATTTCCACTTCAACATTTCCACTTCAACATTTCCACTTCAACATTTCCACTTCAACATTTCCACTTCAACATTTCCACTTCAACATTTCCACTTCAACATTTCCACTTCAACATTTCCACTTCAACATTTCCACTTCAACATTTCGAGTTATTCCGGTCCACTTCAACATTTCCACTTCAACATTTCCACTTCAACATTTCCACTTCAACATTTCCACTTCAACATTTCCACTTCAACATTTCCACTTCAACAATTCCACTTCAACAATTCCACTTCAACAATTCCACTTCAACAATTCCACTTCAACAATTCCACTTCAACAATTCCACTTCAACAATTCCACTTCGTATATTTCGAGTTATTCCGGCATTCCAGCTCAGGGCCGATGTGTTACTTCTATTGGACCACAATCCTGGGAAGCACGTGGGCGCAGCCTGTGGGATCCCAGGGCTGTGGCGGGCCGCAGCGCCAGCGCTTAGGGCATGTGGAACTGGTGTGGGACGCGTGGCGGGGGCGGGGCGGAGGCGTGGCAGGGGTAAGGTAGGGGCGGGGTGGAGGGCCGGGGCGGTGGCGGTGGCAGGGCGGGGACGGGAGCGAGGCGGGGCGGGGCGGGCGGGGCGAGGTGGTGGTGGCGGGGCGGGGTAGGGCGCGGCGTGGCGGGACGGGGCGGGGCGGACGCGGGCTGGGCGCGGGAGCTGTCGCTGTGCCGGGGAGGCGCGGGGCGAGCGCGCGGAAGCCCGATAGAGCCGCGGCCGGGCAGGTGTTGCAAGTTCCGTCAGGTGTCAGCGCGCCGCAGGCATCTGATTTCGACGTTGACGCCTTTGCTGTGGCGCCAACCGCAACATTCACCCTTCCCCTCTCCCATCTCCACCCCGCTCGCGCTCCTAGTGTCCCGTCATGCTTGCCACACCCGGCGAAGCTCTTCCTACACCGCACACACTATTCGATTGATCCCCTGCCTGACCACACTAGCGGTGAGGCAAAGATAGGCTATCGCTCACAGATGTATTGTTTCATTTAATGTTTCTACGTTTTGTATTACGTGCATGATCGAAGCTAATTTGCTGGTTTTGAATGAGTGTTTCGTCAAATAGTCGTACACCTACGACATGAATATTCGTACTTAAATATTATTCATAGTATGTAATATTATTTTGCAGAAATTTATGCTTGATCTTCCTTAAAACATCTTCCTTAAGACATATATACTAATGCATAACCTTTAAACGGGGTTTATTCTAATACTCTATATATTCATTTGATAATTCAGTCATTACAGAATATTCCTAAGTTTGTTGACTAAGTGGTGAGTGGGCGAGAATGTTTAGCTAAACGAAAAATAGTTAGAAATGTGTATCTTTTTACAGATGTGGACATCAATGCACTGTTTTTGCATGATATAACTAGTGAACATTTGAACAATACAGAATTACTTGCATTATTTGTAAATATTGCTTTTTTCGAACATTCAGAGATTTCAACGAAAATGGGTCATGTGCCAATTGTTAAACGTCTTTTGCTCTATCCGAGAAAAAATAAAAACAATTTGAATATCTTTTAATCAGATTCTGAAAACATTAAACCTTCGTTTAAAGTATCCCCAAAATGAAAACAAGGGTCAAATTCTCAGGACCTCGAGTTCGGGCAGAACGATCGAGGAATATCAGTTTTGAAGAAAATCAGGATGATTTGAGCGCTAGTATAAGCGGACCGACTGAAAGGTTCATCTCCAAACCAAACCAATTTTTCGGTATCAAGGACCCGCAAAAGGTAGTTTCCGACCGGGAGCGATAGCTCAGTGATGACACTGCAGCAACTGATGACACTGCAGCGTCGATGACCGAGAGGTTCTAGGTTCGAGTCCTGACGGCGGCAGGATTTTCGACACTAGCTTTTCAGATAGGTCGAATTCAGTCGCTGTCTGGAGGAGAATTCTAGGGGTCGGCTGCTCTGATCGGAATTTTCCCGTGGTTTCTCCGATCAACACCAGGAGAAAGCCGGAGCAGTACCCTACCAAACCGGCTACGGATCTCGCGCGATCTGTCCTTCCTCTTCCTTGTCCTCCCTCTCCCTTTCACTTACACTAACACTAACATGCACTACACTGCCACATATTCCGGGAGACGTGTCGGGAGCTTAGAGCGTGTCCCGGCTGGGGTAGTGCCCCGTTGGTGGGATAGTCCTGGTTAGAGGGATACCCCACTATCCGACGGTAGGTCGGCGCCGGATCTCGCCATTCAGCGGGGGAAGATCATCGCCGCCTCAAGAGAAAGAACATGCACTACACTAACGGGACCCTAAGCAGTTGATGCGGCCGGAAACAAGAAAAAATCAATCAATCAATGTAGTTTCTGACTGCATGTGTTAGTGAAAAAAATATTACTTCATTTAAGATCAACAGGGCGTCACAATACGAGTTTTTCACATAAAAATCGCCACTTTCTGCTGCCACATTACAATATTTTCTCATTATTACGTAATGTTATGGCGAAAAATAAAAATACGAATCGATACCAATTTACACTTATTTATCTTCCCCAGTTACATTCATGTATCTCCCTCCTCAATTTCAAACAGTATTATCTTTTCTTCAGAAAGTCAAGACTTCTGAACTCGTCAAGTACTTCGTCAAGTACTTCATACTTGTTAAGACTTTACAGCAGCGGATGATAATATTAACTAATTAAACTACCCATGTGGTATGCGCGCTTCCTGCAGCGGTGGCGAGACTATTTAGCAAGATGTAAATGAACAATGACAACGCGAATGCAAAAAAATATTTAATGATAAAATTCGCTGAAATTTATTGTAATTCAGCGAATCTTAATTCACATTCAAGCGATTTCCGAGATTTAATAAAGAAATTATATCATGGCACAAAGGCAAAATTAAATGATCACGTTATAATTTTGAACGCAATAATTGGAAAACGACCTGATGAATGGCTGGGGAAAATAAAATGAATCGACACCTATATATACAATTAGACTTCTCCTCTGAATGGGCATAGCAAATTATGTCATTATACAATGGATTTGGTGCCAGAGATTTGAAACCACTAAAATATGTCATGTTTATGGCGACTTTCATCTAATCTACGGTAGACGGATGTATTTGCCCTGCTCGGTTTCTAGATATTAGAAATGGAGTTGGAAGAAGATGACAACAGTTCATACAAACTCTAGAGTTGATCGAATTGTTGTTGAATCCAGCCACTTGCTGAAGAGGATGTCTGCATTTAGTACAACAAACGTATTAAATGGTAGTTTTGTCGGTAAGACCATTACGAAAAAATAGATAATTCCTCGATTACTGTAACAGCAACCGCTACAATAGCAACTGCAGAAAATGCAGACAAATAAAATGCTTCCATTAAATACCTTTCAAGGTAAGTCAGACATCACTGCTCCAGCTGTATCATGGTTACATAAATAAACAGCGCCTACCCACAACAGAATGCTATGACCCACAACAGAATGCTAAAGACATGCATTTCCAAAAATAACCAAGCTTTGAATCTAGGAACATGTTTTAAGTAAATGTGAAACGGCTCGTTTTCTAAATGAAAGATAAGACAGTGTTCTGAGAAAAATATCAACCAGGCTCGAAAACCACCGACATTGTATGTACTAGGACTAACATATAACTCTTAAACGGATTTTCATATAATTAACTTTTAACCGGAAGAAGATACATGCATTCAATAAATTTTTCAGTTTATCAGACATTCTGAATAAATTAAAAGTCCTTTTTTTTTTTGGAATTTATTTTACAAATAACTACATATTTCTTACATGTTGATTAATATTTAATATGTTTACATGTCGAAAGGAAACATTTCGGACGTGCGTTTGCAATATATGTTACAGAATCATTTTTATTACTAATCAATGCTACTGCACTTCTATTACCACAATATCATCGCCAAAATATGTCAAACTTATCCTCTCTGCTTCTTGGATACCAGAAGGATGAATGACTGTTTACGAAGCAGAAGTAATTTCAACCACGTGCTTGCTCATGTTTCAAACACCACATTCGTAACTCCATCGCTAACTAAAAAATATGTTTTATAGATCTGTTCACTTGATCACCGGCTCCCCGTAAACAACACTGTATATGCTACAAAGAGATTTTTATATTTTGAAATAAATTCTAGTGTGTAGTGAAGACTAGTGTAAAATTACTTCTGTAAAAATAGAACTTCCTTTCAGCTGTTCCAAATTCATGTTAAAATCAGATCAGCGTCATTCTACGCTTGGAAAATGCTTGTATAGTGCAATTTCAAACACTATGAATTTTAATTTTACGCATTTTCTACTTTTCTTACTATTTTGGAACAAATACATTTATGTACACATTTTTCTTTTTATTGCAATAAATTTCGTTCCATACTTACAAGCACCTTATAAACGAAGTACATGAAATACGTGTCGACAGAGATAGAGTTAAAATATAATAACAACGAATAAAAATTCAGAAAAAAAAAAATTAAATTTTTCAGATAAAACGAAATTAAGGTTTCAGAGTAGCATCCAGGAAGTGAAACTAAACATCCAATAACTAACAGATTGCCTCAAGAAATAAATGTCAACATGGGAATTATTATATGTCAAATCACCAAACAACATACGTCAACGTTCTTCGTAGGTCTAGAACCATGTCGAACCAATGAAATAAAGAAGATAGAATTTCTACTAATTATCAAATAAGATTTGAACATCCACGTATGAAGAGAGAAATTTTTCAATGCAAACCTCTGATTGCCATAACTGGAGTAGCAATCGTCATTGCTCGTCTCACCGTGTTAAATGTACAGGTAATCACTAAACATTACAGTAACCAAACGAAATAATAACAATAGCCATACACCTTTTTATGCGATAACCATCATTCTGTAAATAACTGAGGTTGCACTCTTTTTCAACACGAAACTCAAAATGAAATATTCGCACACTCGGGTATCAAAAAAAGCCTATCAGCAAAAGCGACAACATGATTTTATTCATCAAGGTCAACAACTTCTACAATTTAAGCCTTTCAAGTTATGGGAAACATTAAAATTCAAACACGCAATACAAGATAGACACTATTTTGAAGATTCAAGAACTATCCAAAACTTGTGAAATAACTTCTGACGTTAATAATCGTTCAAAAGTTTTGAGCAAATCTTCAACAGTCAGAACAAATAAATATGTTACTAGGTCTTGTTTTAATGCGTAATAATTATTATTTTTTTGGCCGCTAATTGGCCGCCTAGGACCACGCGGACACACCTGCGCTTAGCGAGGCTGTAACACTTATCCCGTGGCAAGTGAATGGGACTCTTTTTCAGGGGGGATCAGCATTAAGCTGAATCCAATTTTTATCCCCCAGGATTGATAGTCCTGGGGGGATGAGATACGGAATGATGATAATTAGGAAACGAATTTTCATGTAAATACATATTTTACTAGAACATGATATCTGTATTTAATAACATTCTTTCGAGCTCTCAAGACACTTTGAAATAATTAAAACAATTTTTAGTGTTCATATTTTCACATATTTGACTTATTACTACATATTCGGTTAAATTTAAATATATTTATACGTCAAAACGGAAATTCTCTGACGCGAGCTGAGAATATGCTGTTACTGCAATCATCTTTCTTACAAAGCAAGGCAATGATATGACCACCGGACCTTCTTCATAAATTGTCAAACTTACACCCCTTTCTACTTTTTAAAACTGGCATAGGAGGAATCAAGGATGAGCTGGTGTACGTGAATAAGAAAAAAATTCAACCACATTCTGACTCATGTTTTGTAGGCCCCATGAGTAACTCGATCAAAAACAATTAATTTTGTTGATCATTGTATTAACGCAATGATGGAGTGGGAAGAGGGGGTACATTGCAGTACCCCCCTTCCGGGATCCTCTACTGACTACAAAGTACTACTATTCACTTGAGCACCGGCTCAATATTGTATATAACACGAACGAATTTTATATTACGAATGAAACTAGTGTACAAATATTTCTGTAGAGGTAGACCTTTCTTTCGACTACTCCGAATCCACGTTAAGAACTGATCAACAACGTTCTGTGCTTCGAAAATGGTTTCACAGAAGAATTTTAAAATTATAATGAATTTTTATTTTACTATTTTCTATTTTTTCTTACATATTTCGGAAAAAATTAATACATATATATGTACATATTTTACTATTTTTATTACAATAAATTCCGTTCCCTAATGGTAATGAAGGATGAATGGACAACACACCCATACAGACATACACAAGCACATTCATGCCCGAGGTGGGACTCGAACCTGTGACCCTTCCGTCCGAGATCGCCTCGCCACTACTGCCTTAGCAGTGTCGGCTATCCGGATCAGCAATATAATTATAATTATATTTATACAATTATTATAATTTATGTTATAAATTTTATTAACTACTGTCCTTCATATTTCCCAAGCTATGAGAAAATACTTACTATATAATTGCAAGGTGGAAAGTGTACCAATTGGCACAGCATAAACAAGAATTACGGGGCTCTCTGATTACGCAAATATTACTATTATTACTATTATTATTATTACTATTATTATTATTACTATTATTATTACTATTATTATTATTACTATTATTATTACTATTATTATTACTATTATTACTATTATTATTATTATTATTATTATTATTATTGCCCACAAAATCCCGTAAAGGGCAAAGGCCTCCTGCTTTAGCAGGGTTAGAGTAGGTTGATATTCAATTTCACTTAAGTTCACTCAATTTCACTAAAACTGATTAATAGCACTGTGGATTATCATCAGCTTTTTGCTGTTCATAACCCAGTTGCCTCCATGTTGTTCTCTCTTCGGCCAGTCTCGTCCAGGTGGGACCAGCTGCTTTGCATAGCTCGTCTGTCCATCTTCTCCTCTGTCTCCCTTGGTTTCTCCACCCATACCGAGGGTCCAAATAAATGATCATGAATAACAAAATATATGATACTGACTTGAATAATACAAAATAAATGATATTGAATTTCAAACACGCATTTCACTAAAAAGTTATATTTTCATACCAGGCTACATCGTACACTACAGAAGACACCTAGACGTTATTGATCATGGAGGCATAACAATCATTATCTGAAGCAAAACCAATGCAACACACATTGTTAATTTAAGAAAAATAATCTCCTGAGTCGTTGCAAGTAAAGGCTAATTTGGTGGTGTAGTGTACTGTTGACCGACGTTTATAGTGTCACCGAGAGTGCCATCTTCCGTCCACTCGTATCAAGATTTGATATTGGGGACATCACAATTCCAAGGATCAACATTGGAGCTCCAGATTGGACGCACGCTCTAGACACCGAAAGGCAAAGAACTAAGAAACGAGATTTGCAAAACCAGAGAAACGATCTATCATGTGGCAAAACACCGCACGTGTGCATAAAATTCCAGATGTTAAGAGATATTCATTGCTAACGTTATGGCAAATTTCAATACGGCGCATTTCAAGTTCTTAAGACTCTCCTGGTACAATGAATTTTGGAGCGTATGTCATCAAAGAACTTTAAACTCCTACCTCATCAGGAAGAAGTCATTGACAAAGAAGATATTTACACTTAACAAGATACTTCATGTTTGCAAATTGTCAAAAACGTGTTTAATGATAATATTTACTTCACATGGAATAAATTAATTATAAAACTTCTGCGATCGAAAATTTTAAAAAGAGACCTGATCTTTAAAGAAGAAATAAATCAGAAATCAATTGTATAAAAATTAATTGTTGCAATACGCAAGTCGAATGATGTGTTTTTACGAAATTGTTCGACGGTGTTCTGTCCCATTTTTATAACAATCAAAATTCCAAGAATTACTCTTTCGCCCTTCCCCCTCTCTGCAATTCTCTCAACAGACTTCCATTCATCCCCTTCTCTTGACTCAGGTTCCCTTGAGGTTACAGCTCATTACGTCAGGCAGAAGCAGACACAGAAGATAAACACACTTTATCTGTGCTGTTGCTTGACATGTAATCTGAATACGAGTATTCAGTGTACTCAATCTGGACATCTTCACCCTTCCAATTCCATCCCCAAATCCATAACCATAGCACCCACAAAACCCATAGACAAACAACCAACCACCTCTGCACCTGAGTTAAAAAGACATTCCCACAATAGCCAATATACCTATATCACCAATAAAACAAGTCACTTAATTAAATAGCCCATCCACCCTGTCCACCATCTACAATTTCTCTTTTATTTCCGCCAAATATAAAAATAAAAAAAAGCCCACCAGCCCCAGCAATAAAAACCAACAATAGCCCAATCAACAATAAAACCAATTTAACTCCCCCATAGCATCCTCTCCCAGTCACCGGTTTATCCGGAGGAATGGAAGGATTTTTTAATTTATTTTAATACTATTTTTAAGAAAACAAAAGTGGCAGAGCCCAGTGGTGGGCAGACCACTATAAAAAAATCTCGTATTAACAAACTAACGTACCCGTGCGAGAACACTCGCATGATAAACCTCTTCCCTATTTTCCCATTTTCATATTAAGCTTGTAATATATCTTTTTCTTCACGACCCTGTTATCCTCCGTCACTTCTTCTATATGCTTTCTTGTAATTGAGAATAATACAATACACCTTTGTCAGTACAAACTATTCTTATTTAACGTATTTGCTTAGCAAAGAGGTACACCAGTGTAATTCAATTGTAAAGAATGTCAAGTAATTAGTTTAATTTCACATACATTTGCTGATTCTACAAGCTCTGAACAGGTGGAGTAGAATCGAAAAGCTTCGAATCAGCAAAAATGTAATAGACTGTTCAAGAAGATCTCATCACGTAGATTACGGTATGAGGAACGTTTCTTCGAGGCCTTGGGCCTGAAAATGTTAGTTTATAATACTCTAAAACGCTCTGTTAAGGAGTTATTTAACAATATAGATAAAAGATCCGGCCGAGTCTTGCCGGTTGCATTTGACACGAATATTTAAATACATTTTTTAAAGCCAATCTCTCAAATTTTTAAAGACAAACTGCAATTCATCACGTCTCCGTAAACTTCACTTTCTTTAGAGACCTAATTCATAAAGATTGGTTACGTGTGAGAGCCGTAAAAGGTATGTATACTACTGAAATAAAATAGGCGACGGTATACGCATCATTGGGAAATCATATTCATGGTTTTTATAAAAATTATGACAAATTTGGTTACGTTTTTGAATGGTTTTGCGAATATTATAGTAGTATGATTTACTAACATGTGTGTGTGTTTTTATTGTTATAGCAAATAACTGTTACTTAGGTTGAAGATCGGTAAAATCTGTACCCGAAACATATGTACTTCTGAAAACAATGTGTTAACAAATAAAAATCATGTTATACAATTTTTAAATGTTAATGAGTAATTATAAGCGTAAAACTGTCTTTCAAAAAAGTGAATGGCCAATTACAATTTATTATTATATTATACGTATTGTGCAATTGGTTTCACTGAAAACTACTCTTTTGTTCAAATTTAGAGGGAATTTTGCAATATCTCATTTCACACCTATAATTTATTTGCATAAGGTATCAGAATATTACCTGTGGTAAATTTCTGTTTAAAACCATATTACACTTAGTTCAAGACAAAAGAATATTTCTTATTAGTTTATAAGACTAGATTGTAATGTTTATGAAGATGAATGTAAAAAATTATAACAGTAACAAAGTAGGTTTGTTTCACGCTTCACTTTCACCTTATTTTATAGGATTCTCTCACTGAACTACCCCATTAAATTTCGCCCTCGCATATGCGAAAAGGTATCCACTGCCAATAACCGCCTCCGCTGTTCCATACGCCACTGCCACAGCTATTGCCACTGCCAACGTCGCCACCACCACCACCACCACCCCACCCCCACCCCACCCCCTTGCCGCCAGTCTGTTGTCTAATCGATAGGCCGAGCGGCGCCGCCCACGATCTCCAGCTGCCTCTCGGCGAGTCAACACTCCCTGCGGCAAATCAAACAACGTCCAAGACGCCTGTGGTCAGGCGGAGGCCGCTCCTTTCCTTTCGACACGGCCACGCCACTCGTGCCGCTGCCGCCAATGCCGCCACCGCCGACAACGCCGCCACCGCCGACAACGCCGCCACCGCCGACAACGCCGCCACCGCCAACAACGCCGCCAACGCCAACAACGCCGCCAACGCCAACAACGCCGCCAACGCCAACAACGCCGCCAACGCCAACAACGCCGCCAACGCCAACAACGCCGCCAACGCCAACAACGCCGCCAACGCCAACAACGCCGCCAACGCCAACAACGCCGCCAACGCCAACAACGCCGCCACCGCCAACAACGCCATCAACGCCAACAACGCCGCTACGCCAACAACGCCGCCAACGCCAACAACGCCGCTACCGCCAACAACGACACCAACACCACCAGGTCTTTAGGTAAATGCGTACGTACATGGAAATCTCTGCTTTCTGTAAACATATTCTATTGTCATCAATGCACAGTACGCTCGCTCACTACGCGCGCCCGCAACGAACTTTACGTCATATTAAACAGTGCAATCAGCACTATCCATTGGAAATGTTTGAAGAAAAAATTTGGAGCCTTTTTGAAAATACAAACTTTGATGCTCATTTTAACAGAAACATTTCGAGTTTTCGAGAATCTTTATGTACCATTATTTAAAGCACATGTACTCATTAATTCAAAAATGTGAACAAATTGCTGGCAATTTACATATTAACGATGTGAGAGACAAAGTCAAAAAATTACAATTTTGTAATTTTTGAAAAAGCAACAACAAAAGAATATAGCAATCCGACGTTTATGTCACCGTATAATGTTTGTTTGTCACTACTTCCATTAAAAATTTAAAGAAAAATTTGGTGCAGATTTTGAAAAATCTTTTTTTGTTATTTTTTAAATCGCAAATATTGCACGCACTATTGCACGAAATCTACAAAAAGTTTCAAAAAATATACATGACCTAACGAAACAACTGATTATGGGCAAAAATTCATTTGAAGAGAAAATCTCTATCTTCAATTTTATAGTTGTCGGAATTTTATAGTTATAGGAAGACGCCGAAAAAATTCAAACTTTCAACATTTTTGAAAATTCAGTTAATTGTGAAAGTCTAATCTATGCCATCTATACATGTGTATTTTCCTCTATTCTTGCAATAAATATAAAGAAAATATTTGGAGCGTTTTTTTTTTGAGAAAAAATTTAAAATGTCTAGTAGACTTTATTTTGAAGCCCCCAAATTTTGAAGAATGTTTTTTAAAATCTCAAAGATCCGACTCGAACAATATGTGCAGGGATTTCTTGAATTTGAAAAAAAAATACTACTTATGGTTTAGGCGCTAATGGTGTTAACAGAAGGACGGATAGACAGCCCTTTAAAAAAAATTGTTTGGTATCAGGGGACCCCAAAACGTGTATTTCCTTTGAAATCTCGAAATCGATTTCCGCAGCACTACATAACTTTATCTATACTACGTATATTACTCTGTATACGAGAAAGTAAAAAATGGAAGTCATTTTTGAAAGAATCTTGTTTCCAAATTGCATACACTTCAAACATCATTTCTCGAAAATTACTCATCTTTTTGAAAAATTCTATGTAATCTTATTTAAGAATATATGTTTGAAGAACAGATTTGGATACACAAAAATCTCTGTCTCCTTCTTTGTAGTTGTAGAAAGACATCAAACAGGTTTTGTACTTTTGCCATTTTTGAGAATACAGAGATCTACGGAAATAAGACATATGACTTTTTTAAGCGGCCTTTATTCCATGCGGAAACAATTTAACGCAAAAATGTTGAGTCATTTTCCATACACTTACAATCCATCATTGCAGAATTGCGAGTGATAAGAGTGCTGCGTATATTGGTGTAAACGTATGACGCTTAACATTTTCTTCTGGCGGGGGTCTTCAAATATTTCTTCATAACCTGAACAAATGGTATCTTCTTTTGTTGTTGGTGCCTGTTCTTGCTTCTGTGCAAACCCAATTATCCTAATTTCATTAAGAAGAAAACTATTTCGTCGGCTTCGCTTTGCCTTACGGTTTGCATACTTTTGGTACTGATTTCCTTCCAATCGTCTTGAACGGAGAGCTCAATAATAAATTTGATTTTTACTTTTTAGTTTTTCTCTGCTGAGTACTTTTTTGTTTAGAATTGAGGATGACAACTGAAGGGGAAACACACTTGTTTCTAACTGATGTTGCAGGAGTTCGTCATTGTAATTCAGTGTCATCGCTATTAACAGAGCGTGTTTCAGCATTTTCATCAGTAGCTGTAGCAGTTGTTTGAACGTTATAACTTGTTACAACTTTCAAACATTATAACATTATTCCATTGTCTGGAACACAACGATAAGTAACAAAACTGGGAAGGAAGTCGTGCTCTAAAAAGACATGTCTACATGGCTTCAAATCCATTGATCCCTTTTGTTCATTTAGCAGCTTTCTTATATGCTTCACCAAATAGTTCACTTAATGGGAACTCTGTGATGACTCAGTCAGGGCAGTTTAAAAGTTATTTGTCATACATCTGATTGAAGATATCCTTCTAGAACAAAGAATAATTTACCTCATATTTGCATCTTGTGGCTGTTACGAACGGGGGAATTGACAATAGTTGAACACTGTACTACCTACAAAATACCTCCGCTTCAATACTTATATGAGGAATGTGGTAATCTCAAATGAGATGCTCAGGATTTCAATCAGTATACACGACATAATGGTGGAAGAGATTTCACTCAGAAAACAAAAAAAATCTGGAGGGAGCAAATTTGATTTTTTCGCTATTTTTTCGAGATTATTATAAAAAATGTCAACATGTACTTAACTGATACCAATGATTTGGGCGAACCTTGTTATTGTGGGCAAATGGAGATATTTATACTTTTTCAAACACGTTCCCTTCCTTTCCAATTAAAAATTTTCGCCCTCTCCGTCTCCCTCTTCCGCCCTCTCCGTCTCCCTCTTCCGCCCTCTCCGTCTCCCTCTTCCGCCCTCTCCGTCTCCCTCTTCCGCCCTCTCCGTCTCCCTCTTCCGCCCTCTCCGTCTCCCTCTTCCGCCCTCTCCGTCTCCCTCTTCCGCCCTCTCCGTCTCCCTCTTCCACTCTCTCCGTCTCCCTCTTCCACCCTCTCCGTCTCCCTCTTCCGCCCTCTCCGTCTCCCTCTTCCGCCCTCTCCGTCTCCTCTTCCGCCACTCCGTCTCCTCTTCCACTCTCTCCGTCTCCCTCTTCCACTCTCTCCGTCTCCCTCTTCCACTCTCCCCGTCTCCCTCTTCCACTCTCTCCGTCTCCCTCTTCCACTCTCTCCGTCTCCCTCTTCCACTCTCTCCGTCTCCCTCTTCCACTCTCTCCGTCTCCCTCTTCCACTCTCTCCGTCTCCCTCTTCCACTCTCTCCGTCTCCCTCTTCCACTCTCTCCGTCTCCCTCTTCCACTCTCTCCGTCTCCCTCTTCCACCCTCTCCGTCTCCCTCTTCCACTCTCTCCGTCTCCTCTTCCACTCTCTCCGTCTCCTCTTCCACTCTCTCCGTCTCCTCTTCCACTCTCTCCGTCTCCTCTTCCACTCTCTCCGTCTCCCTCTTCCACTCTCTCCGTCTCCCTCTTCCACTCTCTCCCGTCTCTCTCTTCCACTCTCTCCGTCTCTCTTCCACTCTCTCCGTCTCTCTCTTCCACTCTCTCCGTCTCTCTCTCCCACTCTCTCCGTCTCTCTCTTCCCCCTCTCCTCTCTCTCTTCCACCTCTCTTCTCTCTTCCACCTCTCCGTCTCTCTCTTCCACCCTCTCCGTCTCTCTCTTCCACCCTCTCCGTTCTCTCTTCCACTCTCTCCGTCTCTCTTTCCACTCTCTCCGTCTCTTGTCAACTCTCTCCGTCTCTTTTCCACTCTCTCTCTGTATCTTCGTCTCTCTCAGTACCCGACTTTTTCTCCCTTTCTCTGAGTCTGTCTCTCTCTTTCTCCATCTCTATCAACTGAATTATTTTAAATTTCGTGTTTTTCTTCTTTCAATATTTCCAAGAGACTTTAGCATTTACCATGTTTGTAGGTCATATCTTGAAATATGTATTTGTTCGTCTCGAAACAGGAGGGTAGTAATCTGCTCGTTACGTGTTTTACGTATTTCGAGAAAATAGAAAGCTAAAAGTAAATATTTTAGGAGGCTTAAGTCCTACGCATTACTATTTTCAGAGAACAAATCTATCTTAAGCGAGTATTGTGTTACCGCTTCTGCCTGTTTGAGCATTCAGTTTTATCTAAAAATACCAACTTAGTGCATCTGTAGTCTTCTTTCTACATCTTCTATTTCCTCCGCAAGCTGACCTTTAACTTATTGGGTCCATTATATAACCTCTTCAAGGATTTTTCCATTTTCCTTAGTTTAAGCTTCAGTGCCGGAACAAGGGCGTAGACTGCAGCGGCATTAAGCATTCTAGGTTACTTCTTTTATTCTTGGATACAGTATCGCCATCATCTCGTCAGTGATACGGAACTAGAAAAGAACATGTATTTCTCTCTTGATTCTCACAATAACAAGCTTTTTATTCTATGCCTTTTAGAATGTATTATTCCTAATTTTAGTTCATTATTTGACTCCCTTCGTATTACAAATATTAGTGTTTCCCTTTTTATTTTGTAATATATCCTTATATATCACTGTTCAGATAAGATAGACACACGTAGGAGCAATTCTTATATAGATAGATATTCGAATTGCGTATAATCAGTTCAGTGTTGTATTTCAATTGTTAGAAACTACATCGTTTTTCTGTTTTGGGATGCAGCACAGATTCATGGACTCTGCTTTCTTCAAATACATTACAACGAATGTGTTTATTAACACAACCTTTAGTTGATCTAATAATAACATCCGCCTCTTTCAAACTACAATCCAATCTCAGGAGCACATAACCTAACAACTATTTACTTTTATTGCGCTGTCCACAATTTGTGTAAATAAACACACAATATGCATTTGTAATGAAAACCGCATGAAACATTGGGTATTCTGTGCACAACCAGAGAATGCAAGGGGTCATGATCGGTGCCCTTTCCTTCATTAATGGTAAGGTTTACAAGTAATATCTTAATTTTTGCTCTTTTAGCCTGAAAAATCATCTCTGGAGACAAGGAAATACATATGTATTTAGTCATTTCTGATTCCTCCTTTGGAAGGCAGAATCTAATTTTAAATCATATCTCCTATATTATTTAAGTAGTATAATACCTTTTGCGGCTCTCATAGACAATCAATCTTCATAAATAAGGCCTCTATAGAAATAGAATTTAACGGAGACGTAACGAATTGCATTTTGACTTCAAAACTGTGAAGGTTTTGTTGAAACAAAAACCCATCTAAATATCCATTTCAAATGCAACCCGCAAAACTCTATAGCATTATCAAAAATCTATATAGTTAAATAACTCCTAACGAAGCGTGCTAGGGCCTTAAACCTGAAAATATTGAGGCATGAAGCCTGTAATGCTCATTTGATCAGGTTAGTAAAAGGTCTAGATGTTACATGCAAGCATGCTAAATTTACTACGAAGCACATCGATTTATTATTGATAGAAAATAGGTGGAAATATGGTTGGTACAGTATATGAGAGTCCAGATGCTGATACTTCGTCTCATGTTTAATTCTTTATATTAAATAAATTCCTCTCCTATATTATTTCAGTAGCATCGATGAGTTTTGAGCACACGCAACCGACCTACATACATGAAGTCTCTAAACAAAGAAAACTTCACGAAGACGTGACGATTTGCACTTTCACTTTGAAAATATGAAAGATTTGTTGAAAAAAAAAAATCTAAATATTCATGTTAAATGTATCACGCAACACTCGGGTAGCATTATTAAAATATACTTAGCTGAATAACTCCTAGACGAAGCGTTCTATGGTCTTAAAATCTGGAAGTTTGAAGCCGATGTCCACGAAGAGACGCTCCTCGCAACATAACCGTTAACACGAGAGCTTCTTGGACATTGTATTACATTTTGCTGGTCCGGCGTTTCTCGATACTACCCCACCTGTTCAGAGTCTGAAACTATGTGAAATGAAATTAATTACTTGATATTCTAGGCGATTAAGTTGCACGGATGTACCTCTCAGTTCATAACGTTAAATAATATTTAAAAGAGTAGGGTTATGCTTGCCCAATCCTGTATTTTTGCATGCACAATTGTAAGTAGTTTTTTCGAGAGTAAAAAGCTTTTATCATATTTTTGTGACTATCAAGAAATGCGGAAAGCTAGCTGTCAAGGAAGATAGTATAATTACTTCAAATTATGTTTTGAAGGAATTGTTGTGAATTGTTTCCAGAACATGCCTATATTACTGAATAAACCTTTATTCAAAATTTGTATCAAACAATTTCATTGTTTATTTTTAATCTAAATTCTGTACGTACATTGAAGGTTACCTTTTCAAATTGTTTAAACAAATAAACGTTTCGTTAACAACTATCAAACTTAATAGGGAAAAGAAAAGATAGGGAAGAGGGTGGAATTTAACATGCAAGAGTTCTCGCACGCCTACGCTAGTAAGCAATTATTGCAGGTAAATACAAAAATATTAGCATTTGAATGAAAACCAAATATTAAATAAGATATTACAGAAATCAATGTAGTGCAATACTTTTTTCTATGTGATAGAAATGCTAATTTATTTGAACAAATTCTTTGAATATCTAAATTGCGTTATTCTACAACAGCTTTTGTTAAAAAATCATAATTTACAACTTAAAAGTTTTGTGTAATTTAGCCTGTAGCTTAAGTGCGCCCTATTGATTAAACAACGTAATTACAACGTTTAAGAATACACCATTAACCATTATTAAACTTCTTTTTCAAAAACAGCTCCATATTTACTTTAAATATTCTCGTCAACCTGAATTAAGTTTTTTATGACACGTATCTGAATTTAAACATTCTCACTCATGGAATTAGCTGTTAACGAAGACAATTTTTTAAAATTTATTTCAATTATTTCATCCGATATACGCTTTTTTTTTACAAAAACGGTGTATTTTGAAACATAATAAGTCATGAACGGTTAAATATTTTTTGATAATTTCTTTTCAAGATTGTAATTTGAATTATACTTTAATGCCTGTATATAATTTTTCCCCTAGGGCTTTTATCCAGCCGACAGCCGGTTGCCCTTTACGTCCCAAAGGGACGCATATTCGACCATACACTAGACAAACACTTGCGGTCTCCTCTGATCTGGGGTCAGCAGAACGGGAGGCCCTCCGCGACAACACACACACAAAGTCAAGGGACAAACAACCATGCCCAAGGCGGGACTCGAACCCGCGACCCTTCGGACCGAAGCGCTGAGTCGGTACGCGCTCTTAGCCACCTCGGCCATCCAGGTCGGCGTATATAAATTTGAAGACTGATAATGAAGTTGTATGTACTTTGCAAGGATTAGAATTAGAACTTTTAAAAATCACTGACAAGAATATCGACTAACAGGGCAATTAATTATTGATAACCTGTATTTTTTATAACAAGTTCAGGTTTAGGCACAATAATAGACTCTGCTATTAAATAAAAAAAATTAATCATAAAGACATCTTGAAAATTAAAACAGTTATTATACAGTATTAGTTATATTATATAGTGATATTTCAAACCCGGCCAAACACTAGAAAAGATAACTTCAGGAAAAAGTCAGATCAAGATTTATTCGCTCACAATACTCCAGGATCATACGTTACAGCTACGGCATTGGATTTCTTGTCTTCTTTCACCTTTCTACGACCTTTAAAGTATCTTTTCCTACTTTTACATTCAAGTGTGCTCAGATTTGTTAGATATTTGATGTTTCCTTGTGTCACACACTCACTCCTGGCAATATACTTGTACCAGGTTTGAAGCACATCCTTTCAAATTTTTCGGACATGTCATGTGCACGGGCAATCAGAAAATGACAAATAAATATAAACTAACACACTGTCGAACAAACGATTTTAAGCATTGAAATGTACACACATCCCAGTGCACAAGAAACAATGAAAAACCAAAACTCCAATTCTTCACGGAAAAAAGATATTTTGAGGCAGACGAGTACCTTAGTCAATTTTCCTAGTCATATTGCCGACGAATGATCTTTAATTTCGCAAAGTAATGTTTTTTCTCAGTCTGTAATTGCACGAAGTTAACATTGCAAAATCACAAATTTGGAGATAGTTTTTGTGTTAAATGAAATCCGTTCTAAATATATAGATATTTTAAGAAGGTCATGTATGATTTTGTTAACGAGTATATAACTTCTTCTTGATAATGTAATTTACATAAAAATTTCTCAAAAACCGTTCCAAATTTTGTCTTTAAATTTGTTCCACGAATAGAACAAGGGACGCTTAAAAAATGACCTAACTCTAATTTTCGTTGAACTTTCTAAATTTTAAAAAATGATAAAAGTCAGAAATAATCCGAGAAAGTATGCGCTCTTGTACCACACTTATTACGAGCAATTATAAATGCATAACAAATAATTATTCATATTAATAACATTTTATTAGAAAATGTTAATTAATACTAATATATATTAATTTCTGTTAATTGATGCTCTAGTGAATATTAATTTCTTTCATAGTTCTAAAATGTATTTTACTGTCAATATGGTTGCAGTCATCGTCATGTTTTAGAGAAAAAATATCAAAGAAAAAGTGTTTTGGTTTAAGATTTAGAACCGACGTTACTGAGTGTTGCATTTCATGCCCCGAGTTGTACTCTCTGTTTAATGCTGTTCCTCTGCAACCTGGCAGTATGACTTTTCGCAGGACGCAACATTCCATGTTAGAAGTCCAGCATTTGCGTGCGACCGTATCGCCGCCGATTTTTCAGGTTACACTTATTTTATAAAGTTTGGCTCTTTTCAGCAATTCATATTTCGTCGAACATTGTTCTAATGAGTGTTGGAAACGAGTTCAGCAAATCACTCGGGGGGGGGACTATGTGCCGTTGTGTTGTGATATTCAGTAGAAAATTTCGTCATCTTTGCATATTACAATGTCTTGTTTTAGTACAAACGAAAACAGATTTTATTAGTCAAACTTTCTTTATACTACATCTCTCTACTAAACATTACATACCATTTGCACCACAAGTTGTGTAGTTCCTAAATACGAGTTGATGAAAATCTAACACTAAATGTATTTATGTTTTCTGCTACTGCAGTAAGTCTGATCCCACTCATGGAAACTTTTTACCTGAACGTAAAACTTACATAATCACAATGAGAATTGCAAAAAATAAATTTGCAAGCTTATATTTTTTTCTCCTATATCACACTTCTCCGCGAAACCGCCAGTTTGCAGAAATGACGATATTGCACGTTTCCACTTCATACGGTAAAAAGTTTTCAATAAACCAAATATAAGTTCCACGAATCATCAATAAGAACGAGAATATTAAAAATAAAAAATAACATTTTTACTAACGACAAAAATTTTGAAAGTGTTCTAAGAACGATATATTCTAGCATCGATATTGTAATTACATGGAAATATACAAGAAATTAGTTAACAATACACTGTTCAATCGAATCGATTATTTTCTCATCACTAATGCATTAAATTTCACTGTTCTAAAATTTAAGATGGAAAGGAAAATACGTTCATAAACACTTCTTGAATTTGCTCCAACACAGCTTACACAGTCCCTAGCGATCTTGCCACGCAACCGAAAACCTTTTAAATTCCTGCATTTTTAAAAGGAGCAGCACCTACAAAATATTCTCGCCAGCTCAAAACAGATACATGGTTATTTGTTTCATTATGATCCAAACGTTGCGCTGAAACGTGTAGAGGTGAAAGGCCGCCATATTAACGACCTTCTGACCTTTCACCGGGCAGGAAGGTTGTGACATTTGGAGGGAGTGCTCTCTCCCACGTACGCCGAGATGGCCGAGACCCGACGCACGCGCCCCCTGGGGTACCCACGCAGCCCGCGAAACCCCACGCGCCACCCCAACCACCCCACCCCCCTCAATCAAAGTCAATTGGAAGCGAACAACGAGGTCAGCACTTGAGGGTGCACCAATTCAACACCCGCCCCACCGCAACTCTTTTATCGGCCCTTATCTCGCCTAAGAGGAGCACACGACAACTCGCCAAGAAAGAGGGGGCAAGGAAGGGAGGGCAGTTTTCTGTGTTCGGCTGGATGGAGAAAGAGCAATGCACAATTCAGAATAGCGCACTTCGAGGGGTTTGTAAATAGTTTATCTGGTGAACTTTGCCCTTATCACTTTTGCGGAAAGCTTTCTCCCGGCTGCTCGTAGTTCCTGCAGTGAAGACGTTTATTACTTACTAAAGAACAGTGGCGTTTGTTGCCCAGTGATCGTGTCTTCACGATGTTACGGGTTAAAAATAATTCAGGATGTCTAGATTGCATGGTACTAAATAATTCCTACTATGGCGCTACGAAGTTGACTTTGTAAAATGGTCTCTTATGGCGGCAGTAATGCTACCCTTCTCTTTCATTAACTAGTCTTAAAAATTGACAAATTCTGTGACAAAATTAACGAAAACATGACACAATAGCAAACACTTTGGTGAACGAGCATACTCATAAAACCCCAGCGCTTAACTTCCGAACAAAGTACGATGCTTAATCGGAGCACGTGGCAACAGAACTCTTGCTGTTCCAACAATCGAATCGGCCTCTTAGTAATTTAAAATAATACTTCGGATAAAAACAATCATAAATATACGGCGTGATTGTTACATAAATGTCAAAATAAGAATATTTTGATAAAAAGTACGTGAATCATAATTTACAACAAGGTTTGAAATATTAATTCGGCAGCATGTTTCTTTGTCAGAAAAGTGCCTATCAGTCGCATATCAATAGGGGGAACTTCAACAATGGACCCCAGCGAAGATTTTTTCTCTATATTTGTTGGGGCAGGGTGTCCTTGTTTCATCATCTGAGGCTTTTATTATTAGAAACGTTCTTAGTACAAGCGATAGTTTCCTCTTTCAGCGCCTACCGGATGTTTACAAATTAATTCTAGACCGTCACCCCTAAAACACGCATCGCGAAAACTCCTGTGTCCTCTTTAAAATCTACTCATAAATACGTTAAAACTTTATTTCAGTCTATGTCAATGTGGAGAAAAGATGTGCAATCAGCTCAATGTAGTATATGTTGAATTATTCTACGAAAAAAGGGCGTTGCAGTTTGTGTCCACGTAGACTGCAAGTATAAAAAATGTTCTAAATTTATATGACCCTACCATACCTCAAAAAGTGAAAATATTTTAACGCTAACTTACAGAAAACGATTGGTATAGTTGTAAAAACATGTAGCATTTATAACATTTTCCTTTAATTATATTGCAATTTATTCTAGGGTGGGCCGTTGAATCTTCATTGGAGAATACCGTAATGGCATTGTTACGCAATTGTTGAGGCCTTGTACTACAAAGTGTACATAAGATGCGCTAAAATCATTCGATTTTGTCGAATATAAGTAGCTACTTCATTTGCTTTCGCAGAAGCCAATTTTGCAATGCTTGTCCTGCTAGCCATAAACTTCATAAAAAATTTACTTTGAAGTAGTGGTGCTAAACGCGACAAATTATGTGAGGTTTATTTCTCAATTCACAATTCAGAGGGCTCAACGAAAATTAAACCTGAACCATTCTTTAACTCTTTCTTGTTCACTTCGTGGAAAAACATTGCAAACGATGACGTTTCGTGTAATGTACCCCACAAAATCAACGACGCCGACCTACACGTCGGCTAGCGGTATTTTCCCTAACCATGTATCTCCCACCAGCGGAGCACCACCCCAACCTTGATAAGCTCTAAGCTCTCGACTTGTATGGATGTATGATGCATGTATAATGCATGAATAATGCATGTAAGTGTAAGTGTGATGAGAGCAGCCAGGCACTAGAATTCTCCTTCAGCCTGCGACTGCACTCGGCCTAGCTATGAAACATGTGTCGAAAATCCTGACCCCCTGGGACTTGAACTCTAAAACCTCCCAGTCAGAGGCACTGTAGTGACATCAGGTGGTGCGCTCAGATACCTCCGATAGTCATTTGGGTTGACCTAATTAGGTATTAAATTAATCGGTTTACATTATGCCCACCACACAAACGTGTTGCCATTGATACATTTAATCACAGCTCTAGATGGGAAGAGACTAACAGGAGTATTTGGGAAGGTGAGCCATTCCACATCAAATCGCACAAGAGTTGATATGACTTTTCTTTAAAATCTTTAAAATATTTTTTCTCAAACCCGGACATCAAAAAAGATACGTGTTTTTTATTTGTCTGAAAATTGATTATTTGAGTAGTTACGCCTATATTAAATTTTGGAATTTACGTGTACTTCACTTAATATGATCAATTGCTGCTCCAAATATAATGTAAAAATGTCTGCTTTGTTTAATTTAATACTTCGAAATGTACATTTTATTAACTATGAAAAATAATTTTTTAAAAAAAAAAAAATTTTTTTTTATGAGATAAAAATTTGAAAGAAATATAGGAGTATTTCCTGTTCAATTTTTCTATAAAATACAATAAGAAAAAAGTGGACAATTCACACGTACAGTTTAAAAAATGAATTGCATGTATGAAAGCGCGCCCTGCTTATTAATGCACGAACGATTTGTTTTCGGTCGGTCTGTGATCCGAGTACTGATTGACTATAAAAAGAATGGCCTGATTAGGGTTTCAAGAGTTATTAGTATTTTAGATGTTCACCCTGCCTTGAGAATGGATGGGTGACAGCAAAACGAATTCTAATACGAACCATTCCACGTCAAATCGCACAAGAATTGACACATTTTTTTAAATGAGACTTTTTTTAATAAATCTGGTTCAGCGATGACGCATTGTTTTTTATCAGTATTTCATACAAGTGCCGTAGAACCATTAAAAGAATGGCCGTCTGCCTCATTAGGGTTTCAAGAAATATTAGTAACTCACATGTTCACTCCGTCCCCAGAAGGGATGGGTGACAGAGAAACAAATTCAACCACTGCTTCTCGTGTCAGCGAAACGAATTTTATTGCCGAGTCCCTTTGTATCCTAATAATTGGGTGTCCCCCCTGACCTTTCTCGTGAAATACAACCCACCACTTGTCGAGAGACTTGAGTAAAAGTCTCTGAACACCAGATGCAATACGCATCTTATAAAGAGGAGAGTGCTAGAGTTTGTTATGTGAATCGTGTGTTCACTGTGCAACATGAATGGGGATCGGCGTATGAGATACGACAGAAGTTTCAATCCATTTAATCTTTCTGATCACGATTTTAAGAAAAGAAAATCGCCAAGACGCGCAAACCATGATTTACTCATGAAACGTTATTTAAAGAAGTCAATAGATTGGCGAATTTGAGATTCATGTGGGGGGAAAAGGGTGTAGGTTACCAAAAAGACTTTTTGTTAGTGAAGAGAACGTTGAGATCGATAGTTTCCGTGGCATTGACGAAAGTAGCAGAAAGTCCAGTGAAATAAGTAAAACAGTGGAAATAAAGGAAATGACAATTTAAGCTCTTCAGATACTTCACGTGACTGCGAAATGTAGAGAAGATAAACAAGGGTTTAATTGCAATAGGAGAAACCCCCGTCAAGAAAACAAAATTGCAACAAAAAATGTTATCACCATGAGAAATTTCAGAAAGTACAAAGTGCTATCACAGATACATTTTATACACTAAAGATCCTTCGACGTCCATTGAAAAATCAGACAATAAAGATATTAAGAAACTTACCGATTACTTTCACTCAACAGATGACAAGACGTTGAATTTCAAATTTTGAAAGTGGACATAAAATAAAATTAAACACCTTTGCAGCAACCAAAAAATTTGGCAGAAAAAATGGAGTTTTGTATGGACCTGAAAGTAAATTTGGTAAGACGTCAGAACTCATCATTGTGACGAAAGTTCAGAAATTCTAAGGTAGCGAGTAATGTATTTGAAGTGAGTTGTAAAGAACCAGAAAATATTCAAAATTTCAAGAATCCGTCATTTAATAACCAAATACAATTGTGAATCCATCCTCGTCCTCATCCTCATCCTCATCCTCATCCTCATCCTCATCCTCATCCTCATCCTCATCCTCATCCTCATCCTCATCCTCATCCTCATCCTCATCCTCATTCCTCTCCTCATCCTCATCTCTCATCCTCATCCTCATCCTATCCTCATCTCTATCCTATCCTATCTATCTCATCCTCATTCCTTTATCCTATCTCATCCTATCTCTATCCTCATCCTCATCCTATCCTATCCTCATCTCATCCTATCCTCATCCTCATCCTCATCCTCATCCTCATCCTCATCCTCATCCTCATCCTCATCCTCATCCTCATCCTCATCCTCATCCTCATCCTCATCCTCATCCTCATCCTCATCTCCTCATCCTCATCATCATCCTCATCCTCCCCATCCTCATCCTCCCCAGCCTCATCATCCTCATCATCATCATCATCCTCATTATCATCATCCTGCTCCTCAGAAGTCCTTTCCAGCTGAACTAGCTGCCCTTAAATAGGGACGTCAGCTTCCTTCAGGCAGCAATTTAAGCTCTCTGTCTCCCATTGTTCATTCAGATGGTTTATTGCGTGTGTTAGGTAGATTAGAAGAGGCCATCATTTCGTTTGATGCCCAACACTCCATCGTCTTACCCCGCGACCATAAATTTACCAAGTTCTTAATCAGTTGGGCTCATGTTAGATTGTGTCATGCCAGCACTTGAGGTGTTATTGCTAGTATCCGACAAAGTTATTGGGTTCTATCTCTTAGGAGGTTAGTGAAAAGTGTCCTGCACAAAGGATTAAAGTGTTTTCGATAAAATCCGAAATCTTTACAGCAGTTGATATGACAGTTACCCCAAGTAAGAGTTCAGTCTGCACCCCTATTTTCGAGTGTAGGAGTAGACTACACAGGTTTCTTTAATTTACGGCCGGGTGAAGTTAGATCTAAAACTATCATTAAGGCATATGTAGCCTTGTTCATTTGCATAGTTACCCGGGCCGTTCACGTGGAAATCGTTACTTCATTTACTGCCAAGGCATTTATTGCCGCCTTCCAAAGGTTTGTAAGCAGACGTGGTCTTCCTTGCCGCGTGTTTTCAGACAATGTTACGACATTCAAGCGTGCAAATAAAGAGATAAACGAGTGCAAGTTATTTGAATCCCCTGATTTTCGGGAAACAATTACAAATAATTTAGCCTCATTAAATGTAGAGTGGCATTGGATTCCAGCCCGTTCGCCAATGTGTGGTGGTTTCTGGGAAGTCATTGAAATATCATTTGAAAAGGGTAATGGGATATGATCCGTACTCTTATCAGGAATTTCTAACTACAACATTTCAAGTTGAAGCTATTCTTAATTTCCTTCCAATTTCTAGACTACAGGACGATGCTGATGATCTCAGTTTTTTAACTTCTGGTCATTCCCTGATTGGCCGCCCAATTGTTGCAGTACCTCGTCTGTCCTACCAGGATACCCCGTCAAATTGTTTAACTAGATGGCATGAGCTTCCAAAATGCACTGCTGCGATATGAAAACACTGGTCACGGGACTACCTTCATACTTTGCAACAGCGCCAAACGTGGCGTGAAACATGCGATAATGTAACAGTTGGTACACCTGTGTTGTTGGTGGACAAAAATGTCCCTACAGGTCTGAGGAAGTTGTTAATTATATCCAATTGCATACAAATTATTTAACCAGTATATTTAGTGGTTTTGTTTCATTTCTGTAGTATGTACGTCTTGTATCTTATTTGTTTCATGGGGTACAAATAGAATCTAATACGTCTGTTATTATAAAATCGCACCGTGCCTAAGAAGATATCGAGTTGAAGAATATCGTGGAAAATGTTGAAGAGTACAAAACTGCAAAATACGTAGTTACGGGAGGTTTACTATTCAGAGTGAAAGATAATGAACCATTCATAGTTGTGCCAAAATAGATGCAGGGTGAGATCATTAGGAAAGCTCAACAACACGATCACTTTAGTGTTGATAAGACAGTGAAAATATTGCAAAAATATTGTTTTCCTAAGATGAGACAAAATGTTGAAAAGGTTATCAGTAAATATGTTGAATGTATTTTAGTAGATAAGTGTAACAATTAAACTCTGTCAAACCAGTTGACTCCTTTTGATTATCTTCATTTGAATTGCTTGTTGGAAAGAGAATGAAGCTGAAAGATGATCCAGAACTTCGCGGTTCAATTGAACAAGAATTTGTAGAATTGTAGTGTAACGGGGCGGTCGCATATGGTGAAATATATCGCGCAGAGTAATATTAGCATTGGAGCTCGTCAAAGGTGGCCAGAGAGCTGCTAGAGACAGTGCTCGAGGCGCTTTTTTTTCCTGCAGACGGAAACAAAGAAGTCTTCTGTTGGGGGACGGCGGAGACGAGCTAACGTGCGTGGCTTATCGGACGCGCCGTCGTCGAAGCGCCGCACCACAAAACTCGACAAAAATGTCGCGTATTCCAAAACCACCCCGCGCGCCGGGCGCGGCCTGAGAGACGGGCTGCCGAAGGGTGCATTCCGATCGGGGAGAACGCGGGTGGTTTGCCGAAGGGAGCTGGCGTGAGGGCGTCACGCGTTGCGCTCATAAAAGGGGGCCCCACTATTCCGGCCGCGAACGTGCTCCTGGGCAACATCGCGTTGAGGACGTTCGCCCAGCTGATGCTCAATCGTCGGCCTAGACGTGGCAATTGCTGGGCTCCTTTGACGGCGCGCGCTGCCACCCCCGCCGCCGTCACGGCGCGTTGTGGGCCTCATCACCGCCGTGCGAGGCCGCCGCGACGGCGCGCCGTCGCCGCGGAATCGTGGCCGCCCGCTGCGCACCCAGCGCTCCCGAGGGTCGTGTGCCGCCGAGGCTGGCCAACGTAGGCGCCCAGAGCCACCGACCCGTCGACCACCCCAGAGGGCGTCAGGTGTGATGACTCGCCTTCCCGAGGCGCCGCGGCAGCAATGTCACCAGCAGTTAGATTAAGTATTAGGTTTAAGATAGTTTAACGACCACTAATTTAATACCATGCCTCACCTAGGGGATCACTTTTGAAACAAAGCACGCCAATTAAATTCTAAACACAATAATAATAATAATAATAATAATAATATATTATCTTTATTATCATTATTATTATTATCGTTATTGTTGTTTCCATATTAATGCACACACAAGCCCGAATCACGCATGCTTTCTCCCCGGTGAGGTGAGTGAGTCAACCCTGGGATGATTATCACGAGGTAAACGATACCTAAAAAGGGGAGTCACACTACATAAAAAAACGAAATAAATTAGAAGAAACTGCAAAGGAAAGAATTCAGAAGATTCAATAAGAGAATAGAAAAACTTACAACCGTAGACGAAAGGAAACTATTTTTTATGATACAGGACAATTGGTAGCAAATAAAAGAAATCCATCTGGTACGAAGTTAAGTACTTAATTTTTGGGACCTTACAGAGTAGTGAAATTATTACGTAATGGCAGATGCGTGGTAGAAAAAACATCGTCTGTAGTTGAAGGCTCCAATACCACAACTACATTAGCTGATAAATTATTTAAAAGGTAAACATTGTTCTAGAAAAAGCCAGCTTCAATCCGACTTTCTGTACTGTAAGTTTACTTCTAAATAGTTTTGTGTATTGATCTGTCAAAACCCTTCAGCCTCCAAATATCTTCCCAAGGAGTTTTAAAGTCATGTTATAATGTTTCATACGTATAAAAATCTCGGTTGCGCCGCTACATCTGATTATTGAACTGCCCAGAAAATGTTTCAGGTATTTTGCTGACAAATTCTCCTGAAACGAGCTACAATGTATCAGAAGAATTTTTTTTAGGAAAGGTAGTCACGGTGGCTTACCCTAGTACATCACACTTTGAGAGGAAGAAAACGTTTCTTAACATGCAAAATCCCATGCTTTAAATTCTATAAAATAGGAATAGAAAAGCGAAGACATGTCTACATCATACAAGCCCTTGTCTGTTAGAGGAGCGTCCTTTATAATTCACTTTCATTCTATTGAAAAATACTCTTAATAACTCATGGATTTACAATTTTTATCGAGAACCTAATAACAAAGGCTTATGTGAAATAATGAACGCAGAGTTAAAGACTGGGGAAAATTTCAAAAATTCCGAACCAAGCAGAAGTTCATTACGTTTTCTTGCACAACTCATAATGAGAGATACGCGACCCTAATTGGCTATAAAGTACACAAGTACAATCTGTAAACAAAATATTTAATACAAAAAGTTCTCACGTATGTTGCTTTCTAACCATAGGGGAGACCACAGCTGGCTGACACTCAGATCCTGACAACGGCTACGTAGCTTACATAAGCCCTAGCTATATGTCATGTGCTCTCCACGATCTAACAAACCTCCAACAAATGCCTCAGTGGATCAGAGCAACGATACTGGCGTCGATTTCTGAAATGTGTTTTAAAACGTGGAACTCATAGTTCTGCAAATGTCTTCTGCAATAATATGAATAAATATTTTTCTTCTCTCTTCTTTCCTTGAAACCTTCAATCAAGTTCTTCATTTTCCGGCATCCGTTTTTTAGTTTTTATTTCCCTTGTCGCATCTATGGCGATCTATAATCAAAAATCACTTTCAGTTCTGGTTATAACTTTTCAGTTGAGGTATACATGGAAGTTTTTTTTTTCTCCCTCTCAAAATTCAAAATTTAAGTAGTATATGACTTAGTGTAGGGATCACAGAATTTTGAAAATGTGCACATAATTCACTTTTCCCCATAGCACGTCATACGCAGTTTTTAACTGTTTTTTGACGTAAAATAAATAAATAAGTATATTGGCACAGTATCGATCAGCTTCGCCCTCTGTCTGCCAATTATGTCCACAAAGTAAAACTATTTTCTGGTATTTTAATTGACATATAGAGCACAACCGATTTCCACACCTCAATTTTGTTTCAAAAGTGGCTACTTAAAATTGCAGAATTGTGGTTGTGGACATAATTTTCACAGTAATGACCAATCGACATTCTACTTCCTAAACATGTCTATTTGAATCTCATAACTAGTTGAATCTCAGAGACAGTATTGCCGGTGTCTGTGCAGCGACTCTGACTGGAAATCCTAGGGTTCGAGTTTCGGCGGTGGCACATTTTCGCCACTAGCTACTAGGTCAAATTCAGCCGCTGTCATAGGAGAATTATGGCGGCTCGCTGCTTAGATTGTCAGTTTTCCGTGATTTCTCAGATCAGTACTAGGTTAATGCTTCTTTTTCCGAGGGTAGGTGGAAATCTTCAAAAGACATTCGACCACATGATCGTGTGAGATTCTTACTCACTAAAACCACCTCAGACCGGAGACGACTGCTGTGAAATATCATCACTTTGTTCCTGGTATGTACTATTCCAGTATGGGATATGTGCTCTTCCAGTAAAAACGGCGTCGAAGACCGAAGATAATGTCCGCGTACAGAAGAGCACTGAGGGTGGCTGGAGTTTACCGCATGGTCTCGTTTGATGCAGTGTGGTGACAGGAATGCCTCCAATCGAGCTCCTAGTGGCAGAACGACACAATCTCTACCAACACAGCGGACAGAACACGGGAAAGGAAGACCTGACAGGCCACGCAGAAGAGAGAGGAGAGTCCACGATACAGTGGCAGAGACTATGGAACAGCTCGCAAAAAGGGAAACGGACCCATCGACTCATCTGAAACGGAGAAGTATTGGAAGGGATTAATCGACATTCGACATTAGTCTCGTCAAGGCCATCGAGCCTTTTGCCGCCTTATCGCTGACGTACTGTATGTGATCGCTAACCGTCACCTCGCGACAGTCATAAATCCTAAGTACTTCAGATAAGGACCCGAGTGGATGTTTTTTGTCTCCCACTGAAGGTAATGGATTCCCCCATCTTAATACTTGTGACGAGAATTGCCTCAGTTTTGTGGTCCGCTAAACGCAAGTCGACAGAAGTTAACCATCTGCGGACACAAGTTACGGCTTCACTGGCCATTGCAACCACTTCATCTTTGTGTTTGGCTACTAAAGTATGAATTCTTTTATGTAATATTGACATCAAATAAAGAGACACGCACCTTTTTACTTACCTGAACATTGATTTATGTATTTACGACGGAACTAAATATTGGAATTTACGTATACTTCACAAAATATTAATTGATGCTCCAAATATACTTCATTTAAAACTTCCTGGTTCGTTTCGTTCAATACTTTGAAATGTATATTTTATTCCTGTAAGTACATCTCCAAAAATTATTTCTTTTAAAAAAATTAATTATTTTTAGAAAATGAACATTTCTACATGTCGTCGATCAGATTAAAATATGAAAAAAATATAGGCGAATTTTTTGTTCAATTTTATGTAAAACACAACAAGAAGAAAAGTGTGAGTTCTGTAGACTTACTGTTCTAAAAATCTATTGTAAGTATGCAAGCAGTTGTGTTCTTTCAGTGTTTGATCCAAGTGCTGAAGAACAATAAAAAAGAATGACCGTCTGCCTGATGAAACTTTGAAGAAATATTAGTATTTCATATGTTCACACTGTCCGCAGGAGGGATGGGTGACAGCAAAACGAATTCTTCTAATGTTTTTCGTCGTGTCAGCGAAACGAAGTTTACGGCTAGGTCCCTTTGCGTCCTAGGGGTGGGGCGCCCTCCTCACCTTGCTCGTGAAATACAACAGACCACCTATCAAGGGACCTTAAATTTTTCTGAACATCAATCAAATTACGCATCCTATAAAGGGAAGAGTGTTAAGAGTTTGTTCTGTGAATCGTTGTACACTAGGGAACATGAGTGGCGATCATCATATAAGATACGACAGAGGTTTCAATCCATCCATCTTTCTGATCACAATTTTAAAAACAAAAATGTATAAGACTCCATGATTTACTAATGGAACTTGATTTAGAGGAGTCATTAGATTTGAGATATTGTGATTCATATCGGAAAACATGAGTCGGCTTCCAAGAAATCTTTCTGTTGGTGTAGAGTGCGTCGAGATCAGTAGCTCCCGTGGCATTAACGAAAGTAGCGAAATGTTCAGTGAATATAGCGAACACAGTGGAAATCAAGGAAATGACAATTTAAGCTATTTATATAATTTGTGAAGTGTCTGTGAAATGAACGTAGAAGAGATAAACATTAGTTTAATTGCAGTAGAAGAAATCTCCGTCAAGAAAAGAAAATTGAAACATAAAGGGTTTCCCCATGAACAATTTTAGAAAGTACAAAGTACTGTCGCAGATATTTTTTTTTCATGTTGGAGATCATTCGACGTCCATTGCAAAATCATCCAATGAAGATATTATGAAGAAACTTACCTATTCCTTTCACTCAACAGATGACAAGACGTTGAAAATTCAAATGTTGACAATTCTTGAAATTTGGACGTACAATAAAATCAAATGACCACATGATAAGAATGGCTACAAATTTGGCCGAAAAATGGGAATTTTGTCTAGAACTGAAAGTAAACTTGGTAAGGCATTAGAACTGAGTTGCGAGTGTGAAGTGAATTGTGAGGAATCCGAAATTTTCAAAATGTGTCAATAGGTGAGTCAAGAATCCGTTATTGAATAACGAAATAAATCGTGACGTTTCACCAGCTAGAGAAGTACTTAAATTACTGCTTCATTCAAAGGAAATACCGGCGAAAGAAATGCGTCTGTTGGAGCACTCTTCTACACCCTGGTTCGTGAAACATTCATATTCTTGAAAATTACTCAGATCCCATCTTCATTTCTTCTGGAGTTGCCAACCATATTCTAAAGCGCTTATAAATTTTTTTTAAATTAGCTCATAAAGTTCACAAAATCATTCATTTTTAATTTGAAAAATCAAGAAAAAAATATATTGCGCAAATTCTCGAAAATTAAACATGCTTTTAAGTTTCGAATGGAATTTGAACGGATTTTCTATAATTAGAGTAATTCAAGAATGTTATACATTGAAGTTAGTGGCGCGTATCACTCTGAAATCACCGTCATTCTGAAAATAATAAAGTTAGAAGTAAAGAAAAATATTCGTGTTAACTTATTTTTTCCATGTAATAAATGGAAAAATATAGAAAATAATTAAAAATAAAAGATCAAATTTTGGTCTTATTTGCGCGATTTGGCGTGGAATGGCTCAGTGAGTCGTCTGCGAAACCGATAATCTCGGACCTTCCGACATCTCTATTCGAAGAAAGACTTCAAACATTATATTCCACTGTAGGAGGCCGTTGCATATACAACATATTATACAAACATATAACAATTCCCGACAATTTTGAATTCGTTCCCACCTTCCTTCTGAGTGCTGCTATTGTTTTCCTTCTAGAGCTTTTAACATACGTAAAATGATAATTCTGCTTGTATAATACATATTATCATGTAGAGATAAAAGGGAATCTCATGCTTATCATCTAATATAACTAACAAAATCAACTAACACAGGAATTTATTGTTTATGAAATGAAATAAAAATAATGACATCAAATTAAATATCTCTACACATGATCTGGGCTATCCGGGTGACGCCGCGTCGAAGGCTGGGGTTAAAACAGTATTTCGACTTAGGCACGTTATTTTGTCAGAAGCAATTAAATGTAACGGTACTAAAACGAAAAAAATCTTATTTATCACTTTATTATTAATGATTTTCGCATTCACGAAGTACACATTTATGTTGCTTAACATGCATACAATTAGTAATATATAGCAGTAAATTTGGTATTTTCCTTTAGTACTGATTTTCAAAGAGAGACCTCATTTTAGACTTATCGCACTAGGAAGAAACGTGAACAAACAAAGTGGTTGCAGATGTAAATCCATAGACCGCAGTGCACAGCTGGTTTGTGTGTGTGTTAGCTCAGAGGGATAGACGATTGACGTGGCAAACACGAGCGATGCATCAATGGAGCGAGTGGTGAGGCTCGGAGTGCCGGTTAAAATGATCGCAATCTGCGTCGACCGACTGCTGCAGCTTTGCCACGGCCACATAAATCGCAATCGATTAATCCAATGCCCCAAGCTAGCCTCGACGCCAATAAACTATCAAGGGTGATAAAGTTTCTCAACAGACAAAACGAATATTTGTGTTTTGTGTGCCTTGGACACACTTTTTTTCTTAGTTGTCCTGGAAAGCGTTCAGTTACAGGTTTTAATTAGTACTTTTTTGAAGTTGTTCAAAATAGCATTCAATATTTGATTTTACTATCGTTTTCAAATCTCTATTGATTTAACCACATTTATGGCTGTAAAATTAGTAGATGTTAAATATATAAATAAAAGTAGTAGACATGTTACACGTCGTAACATACATTGAAAAATTGTACGTTCACACGAAAGATGGTACGTGTGAAAAATTTACAAATATGGGACATTTTTGCATTAATCATTTAATTCCATATTTATTATTTCAAATGGAAGTACAGTAATCAGACCTATGTATTGTAATCAACAAGTAAAACAAAAAAAAAACAGTGTGTAACTGGACAATTCAGATCTGAACAAAAATTGTACGTAACGTTTTACCTTGTAGAAATGAAAATAAAGCATTAAAAAGGAATATCCATAATCACAAACCTACTTTTCCAATTTTTTGTAGGATATTCTCTTGTCCGAAGGATTGTGTGGCACCTTGCATGCTTAGATCGTACTAACCCTTCACATCATGAGGAGCGATTGCCTACCATTCCTTTATTTTTATTGTTCAATTCTTTGCATTCCTGCAAAACTGGATATTGTTAAAAACTGCATTAAATTAGAGCCAGAAATAATTCTCAAAGTGAATTTTTATGTAACATTGTTAATATACTTCATTTATAGATATCTGCCATTCTTAGCGTATATTAATGAGAAACATAATTATTCCGAGCATTTTGATCGCAAACTATTTGATATTATAAATATTTTATACATATTGGGGAATTTAATCATTGTGTTAATTTTTTTATTTAATGAAGCTCTAGTAAAATTCCAAACCAAAAAATTTTAATTAATTATACATGGTTTGAATATTGGTCTATACTATTATTTTACAAGTGACGTTCTGAAGAGAGTTTCAAGGAATGTATACTATGCGGCTACCGAATGTCTTTTTAAAGTGGTTTAGCCGCAAGACAATTGGGACAAAGGGAATAATTTAGTTTACTCATATTGCAACTGCAATTAGATTTCAAAACAGTACCGGGAGCGGTGGCTCCGTGTATCAACTGATGTCACTGCAGTGCCTCTGGCCGGGAGGACCTAGGTTTGGGTCCCGACAGCGGCAGGATTTTCGACCCTAGCTTTTCAGCTAGGTCGAATTCAGTCGCTGTCTGGAGGAGAATTCTAGCAGCCGGCTGCTCTGATCGGTAGTTTTCCGTAGTTTCTCCGAACAACACCAGGCAAATGCCGGAGCAGTACCCTAACAAACGGGACAAGGACCGCGCGTGATCTTTCCTACCTCTGCCTTGTTCTATCCTCACCTCTTACACACACTGACACTAAAATGCACTACAGTACCACACATGCCGGGAGACCGGTCGGGAGCTTAGAGTTTGTCCCGGCTGGAGTGGTGCCCCGCTGGTGGTAGAGAGCTTGTTGGGGAAAACTCCGTTAGCCGAGTGTAGGTCGGCTCCGGATCTCGCCATAGAGCGGGGGAAGACCACTTCCTTTTCCTATCCTCACCCCTTACACCTACACTATCATGCACTACACTATCACGCACTACACTATCACACTGCCGGGAGACCGGTCGGGGACTTGGAACTTGTCCCCACTGGGGCGGCGCCCCGCTGGTGGGAGATACCTGGTTAGGGAAACCCCGCTAGTCTACTGTAGTTCGGCACCGGATCTCACCATCCAGTGGGGGAAGATCACCGCCGCCTCCCGATGAAAAACACGCACTGCACTTACGGGACTAATAACCTCAGTAGTTGACGCGCTCGGAATCACTAGCAGTCAATCAATCAATCAATCAAAACTGTTTTTGTGAAAAATGATGTGTTAATATCTCATAGTTCCTGACCACTCTACATAAAACTACAGACGGACGAGCAATTCCAATATATCAACGGCCACTACCACAATCATTTTAATTACAATTCAGATGTGTGGAGGTACTTAGAGCCAAGTTATTAAAATAAATATATTAATGTAATTATAATCCAGTTTAAGATTGGCAATTTCTGAAATGTCTAAATTGTATGATTGAAATGTATTCATTATCTTTGTTATATTCTTTGATATCAATCGTGTTCTGATTGCTAGACACGGATGTACACAATCTAAAAAGTAAAAATATTTTAATGTAATAATGCATCTTTTGTAAGTTTTTTATGTAAAGAGTAACATCGAAGTTTACTTCCGATTCTAACAGTCACAGAAGTTTTTGCTCTTCCCGTGTATCGATTCTCCTGGTTAGTGCCATCATTTCGTCTGAACACGAGACCGTGAAGGACACCGCTGGAGACGGAGAGAGCGACGTTGACAGGGTGAGAGAGCAGAGGCAGCAAAAGAGGGAGTTATAACAGGTGGATCAACGACCCCGAGATACTGCGGAGTTTGTACAGGATGTTCCAAACAAACGCACTCAACGTTCATTTACAAAACACTTATGCTTTGAAGGAAGAAGAGAAATTAAATCGTATGTAAGAGAAGTGACCAGTAGACCGCATTGTTGTAAACACACTCCGCCAATCCTGCAAACAAGGCTGCTTGCTTAAGACCGTGAAGCGTGCAAGTTGTATAAGCGAGGGTTAGCGCTTTTGTATTTTATTTTACTGTGGTGTGATGCTGTTACGATTAATACATAACACGGTTTTAAAACAAGGACATTCTGAATACTGAGGATATACGTGAAAACGCCAGGAATAAAATATTACTTCATGTGTGTCAAGAGCTCACACGCAGCTGTTTATGCGACCATACGACAGTGAAAGCAACATAGAACGAACACGCAAGAAATCAACACAAATACAAATATAAAAATACGTTCAGACATGGGTATTTAGGACTACTTACATGCATTCATCATTCACAAAATTTCAAAACACACTTTTCGTCTTTCTCAAAGCAAATAATTATATAGACGATGCCAAGAAGTGCAGGATTCTATTGGTAAAATTTTGTAGGAATTTCTTAATTTAAAAACGTTAATTCAATATAAAAAATTTTTAAAGTACATTTATTTTACAATTTATTCATTGAATATTTTTCATTATGAAACCAACACTAGATAATTAGGTTTCTTGATAATCGAATCCCGGATAATGGAGGGTAAACCGGATAATACATTTTTCAGAATCATTCAATTTCATTGACCTGAGGTGGCCTGTTTTAAAATATGATTTTATATGACGGAAAAATATAGTAAAGTTGATTTTATATGTGACATACGCCTTCTTACTGCTCTTGCTAGAAAAGATTGCATGTTATTATGCGAATTATTATCCAAAATTCAACCAAAACAAGAACGGAAATCTCGTGATGTTTTCCTAACTAAAACAGTCCTTATCTAATTTCGATTTAACGTTGAAAATAGTAGGCTAAGCAGTAGTAAGTTATGTTATGTAAATAGTACACTAATAGGTTTTGAAAGAGCGTATTTACTCTCCTTCAGAGAAATTTGGAGTATAAATTTTTACATTATAAAAATCTGAATTGTGGCAAATACATAGCGATACCTGATTTCATAACTCAAAAACAAATATTCTTACTCTTGTAATTTCACAAAGAGTGTTTTCAGTTCAATGAAAATATGATATAACCTTCTAATAAAGCGTGTTAGTAAAAATACAAAGTCTTTCTTTGCTTAAATAATTCAAATTCCAATTTTTCTTAATATATATTTTATTTCACATGGTTTGTACTTTTACACAGTACTCTAAAAATATATAATCTTTATAATCTGTTGTAAAACAAAAATTAATGTTAGAAAAATAAATAAATGTTGTATTACTTTTTAATATAAGAGCACTCAACCTTCTGAATTTATTTTGCTAATTCCATTGTGGCCAGATCCTCTTCATCACTGAGATACAGTCATCTACAAACATCTTTGCGTTTGTGCCGCCACATGATATCAAAGATATGTAGAAACTATGAGGAATTCCTAGAGCACATTTTCACAGATTTAACACAACAGTTTACTAATTATTTTTTAATGAGATGACTATTGGGATAGAGAATAATCAATACAACATTGGTAAGACAATATACACGCAATTCTAGTAAATTCACATTATTATCTTAAGGGTAGTGTTTTTTTCGCACAAAGCAGTCTCCAAGAACTTCAATATGCTTGAAGATATGTGGCAGAACAGTGAAGTTTAGATTGTTTTTCATTGCATGCCTAACGATTGATTGTCTGAAGCTAATATAGAGGTAGACTTCGGTGTACTGCCCTCAATGATTCCAAACTGAATTTCATAGTGCAGCATACTACAAGTTGTTTTCTCAACAGAGAGAATTGTCTTGATTTGTAAACTTAGCAAAAGCTGAGACATCTTGTGTAAGGACAAAGCATGGGGCAAAGCAAGTTCTCGAGAAGTCTGTGAGAGAGTCTGCCATACAAGTCTGAGAGAAAAAGAAGCACCTACGGACAAAGCATGTTTGCGAGGAGTCTGAGAGAAATTTCGGATTGTTATTTTCCCTACAGTGATATTCCCATTTGTATTTATCCAAAGGAACGATTTTGTAGTGTGAACTTTTTCCGTGATTTTATGAGAGATAAATATATTTGACGAATGAAAAATATGTTTGCATTTCTCTTTCATCAAAAGAATGACTATTTCAGGGACAGCATGGTTTTAGGAATGGTTCCTCTTGCGAGAGCCAGATATCATCGTTTCAGGATATAGCAGATGTATTTCATAATAGAGGGAGGGTGGACGCCGTAATAATAGATTTTGCGAAGGCATTTGATGTTGTCCCACGCGATAAACTGATTCATAAATTAATCTTATCGGGTATTGACACCAGAGTTGTGGCGTGGATTGATGAGCTTCTTTGAGATAGGAAACAAAGTCCGAGTTGGACAACTATTTTCAACTCTAGCAAAGGTAGCTTCAGGAATATCTCAAGGAAGAGTTATTGGACCTCCTCTGTTTCTCACATTTGTGAATGACCTGCCGAACAATTTATATTCAAAGGGACGGATATTTGCTGATGACTATAATATGTCGAGTTATTCAATCAAAAGAAGACGAAGATATTTTTCAGGGTGATCTAGATAGATTACATTTATGGGCAAAAAACAACAACAATAAATTGTTCGAAAAGCAAAACCATCACGTTTAGTAGGGGCCGCAAATATAGTGAAACTCAATATTGTTTAGGCAACCAAAATATTCCAAGAGTACTGTCTTGTAAGTACTCAAAAATAATTTTTGATAGCAAACTGAGTTGGGAAAATCAGGTAAACTGTGTCGTAGGGAAAGCCTGGAAGTCCTTGCATTTTACTATGCGAGTACTAAAACAGAGTACTGCAAAAGCGAGAGAATTAGCTTACTTACCTCTAGTTCGTCTATTAATGGAATACGGGGCGGGTTGTTGGGACCCTTATAGAAATTCACAAAAGGAATATTTGAATAGAGTACAGAGAAGAGCGTATAAATTACTTTCCGAAGCAATAGGAAGAATGTAGAATGGGAGTCTCTAGAAATCAGGAGGGTCAAGGCAAGACTCTTGTGCCCTGTACAAAGCGTATGCCGGTTATCCAGCTTGGAAAGATAACTACATCCGACTCGGTAGACCCATGTACTTTAGAAGAGAGAATCACAAGCACAAAATTCAGTTTAGACCACAGAGAACAGATATTCGGAAATTTAATATACAATTAACAGTACTCATATTCATGTATGATTGCAGATTGTTGTACTTAGGGACAGTGGCTATTGATGTACCTCGGTCGCCCCCTAGGTACACAAGGGTAGTATAAAATTAAATTCATTTGGTTTCAGAATGTAATCTGGTGATTCCACGAAACAAAGGAAAGAAAAAAAGGCCTCAATCACCTGCAGAAACTATTCATAGAGTAGTTTTGACAGTTTCAAGATCGCATGTCAATTAAATTCAGCAACAGGTCAGTTATAGAAAACACGAATCTGAAAACTTTATTGGTTAATATTAATTTAATACGGCCGTTTACTCTACTATCTGGATGGACATTGCAATAATAAATCTGGAATTGAATGATTAATGCAAAAATGTCCCGCATTTGTGAATTTTTCACACGTACCTTCTTTCGTGTGAACGTACAATTTTTCAACGTACGTTACACGGTCCATTACTAATTTTACAGCCATAAATGTAGTCAAAACAATAGCGCTTTGAAAACGATGAGTTACTATAATTGACTAGTGTTATTTCAAAAGTAAAATCAAATATCGAATGCTATTTTCAACTTCAGAAAAGTTCAATTCCAATAGTGCATTCAATTCGAATATGGGGGAATGTATCCATCCCAAGTAGGATCTAGGTTACTAATAATTTGAATTTCCTGAGAATACGCGTTGGGCCTCTTAGCGTTATCTAGAAGTGACCGGCGAACGCTTCCGCAGTACATAGACTATTTTAATTATGAACAGAAATGGTGTTGCATGTGAAATCAGTCGACAAAGATTTTAAACTGATCGTCTACACTACCTAAAATGCACACAAAACGGATCGAAAATATACATCAAAACATGTATATACCCTTCAAGTGAATTTGTAATGCATCGAATGTTAATTTTGTACATTAATGCACGCTTGTTAAAGCTTTCTAAATTACCTACGAACAAACAGCTCATGGACAAATTACGCACCACGAGATGATAGTGATCACGATACGACTGTGTCTTTCGGAGCACCCTTTAGAGACGGTGCGGGAGCTCGCCGTGGAGAGGGCGCGGCGGGGGGGCGGACCGAAGCGCGGGGCGCTGGCGCGACGCTTGTAAACAAGAGCACAAATCTCTGCAGGCGTCTGGGCAAACGACCGGCAGGGGGAAGCCGTCATCTCCACTACTCAACGCCCGCCCGTCCTCCCACCGGCCGCATGTCGTCCACTACTCATCGCCCATCGCCCGGGGCCAATTGCCCATTTCCCACTGCACGTTGCCAGTTGTGCACTACACATTGCCCCCTTACACATTGCCCCCTTACACATTGCCCCCTTACACATTGCCCCCTTACACATTGCCCCCTTACACATTGCCCTTTGCTCATTGTATGTTGCCCATTATACATCACCCGTTGACCGTCTTCCGTTTTTGCCGCCCCTTCGCCTCCGTTTCGACACTATCCTTTTCTTTCTTACAACCGCAATCGCAACGCTCCTCTACTGCGTCACCCCTGCCACAAGCGCTGTCCCTCACCCCACGCCACGGCCGACGACCACCGACATCATCAACATCACCCGCTCCCGGCGCCTCCACCCCTCTCAGCCAACGTTGGCGGCGCCAGCCCCTCTTCGCAGGCGACCTCGGAATTCAGACTTTTTATTGGCGAGGAGCGTAACCATGCCAGAGAACGCGAGATTAGCGCTGCACCCTCGGGTTCGGAAGTTGAAGAGAGCGCCAGCTCAACGCCAAGGGTCGATGAGCGCGGGGGTCGTTGCCCGGGTCTACATTGGCACGGTATTCGGAAAGCGGACAACTCCGACATTTAATGTTTGTATTTCAAAGTGCACTCTAAAGGTTTAAATAATTACCTATTTGGTATTGGGGGAAATTTATTGAAAAAAATGGATCTACTGGAATTCTAATTGGAGCAAGAGATTATAAATTGGAACAGTAACTGTTAAATAGAATAAATGTATTAAACAAAAACACACCAACTACAAGCAGAATATACTGTTATAAGATCTATAGCAAAAATTGTTCGAAGAAACCAATGCACATAAACAACTTGGTGTGGAAATGGCTTCACAAAATGTGCATTTAATTCAATATTTAATTAATTTTATTTTAAATACTTTATAAGAATTTAATATCGCCTAGTACACACATATTTGGGATGTAATAGGTAGGCAAGGGATTTACAAACTCGAAATTCTGATATATATTTTGTAGTTTCTTATATATTGACAATGCATGAATACCCAATTTTTGTATCACTCAAAAAGTATTTACATTTGTTGGATATAATTTTCTATATATTAGTGCAACTTGAACCAACAAGTGGTGCTACAACATCACATAAAGCATAGCTCGCACTTTCTCCCATAATTTCTAACGTTTCCAATTTTCGTTAATTCAGAGTTCAACGAAAATGAGTTAATCGAAGTATCTACACCACTACATAAGGCAAGATTACAAGTATGACGCAAGTTATAATTCTATACATCTATAATAACCTACATACGAATCACAATCAATGACAATAAATAAAGTTGTCTCTTTGAAAATATCTTTTCAAAATCTCTCTTTAGAAAAGAAAAAGATCATAAGTGTCCCATATATTGGCCCAATATCCAAAAAGATAGGAAAAGTATTCAGCAAATATAACCTCAATGTAGCTTATAAACCTCATAATACCCCTCAAACACCCTTTTCCAGAAATAAATTTACCAGACTTGTTTACAACATTACGCGCTGAGCCAGCGACCAGTGCACATCGTGCTCTGCACAGCTCAGGCCGTTTCAACGTGAAACAGTGATGTATTAGTGACTTCGTGCTATTGGTCGTGCTATTGGTTTTTCAGTATTAATAGCAGTTTTCAACCACCAAGCCCTGATCTAGGTCAGAGCATAGGAGGAGCCTTGGCGCTCCTGTATAATAGCATAAATAGAATTCGCCTACAGCAACAACGAACAAGGAGATCAACACGTCCTCGCAGATTCAACAGGCAGCTCCTTCATTTACTCAACGGCCCCAACAGACAACAAACCCCCAACACGGAATCGGAACCCCAGCCGCCGACCCAACACAAGACTCCAGTAAGGTCAGTCACACCGATGCGGCCAGCGGCCTGCCTCGCGGCCAAGCAAGCCAAGACCCCCAACACCAAAAGCAGTGATAAGACCAGGGACAGTGTAAAAAGAGGCCGCAGTGGCAGTACCTCCCGCCAGGCAGTCCATCAAAAATACAATCCAGCAGCAGTGAACATAGTGTACCTGCTGCAATAGATTTGCTCCTCTTCAAAAAATAGTGATCAAAGATATAACTACCTAGACGACGAGGAAACCCACAAAGTCGAGAATATAAAAATACTCCCCCAAATTTCTGAAAGACATTTCAAACACTTCACACATTTCAACAAAGATTAAAAAGCAAAAATCCGCTCAATTCAACAAAGAAACGGTTAACTACAAAATTAAGATTTTTTTAGGTACATAGCGGACTTCAGAAAGGCCATGAAAATCTTATTAAGCACAAATACACAATTCAACAGTTACAAGGATTCCATGAACAAGAAATTTTCAGTAGTTTTCAAAAACATTCAGTCAGTAACTCAGCAAGGGGTATACGAAAATGTTATTTCAAAATACCCGTCATTGATCAGAGTCACAAGATTATACAAAGATAATGTTCCAAGTCCGGTTTTTGCAGCAGATTTTGTTGGTCAACAAAGTGTTGAGGAATTGCAAAAAATGAATGAAATATGTAATCTGTCTAATACAAAATTTGAAGTGTTTGAACTTTCACCATACAAGGAATACATTTAATAATGAAATTATATGTGTATTTTAAGGAAAAGACAATTACAGAGTGGAATGACCACAAAAAATTTAACACCAACATACCACAATTGCAAGGGTTCCTGCACCGTTCGGACATTCGGCCCGCAGAATGTAATTATTTTTTAAAAAATTCAGACACCAACAAAATCAACTCTAAAACTACTATACCAAAAAAGCAATAAACGTACACACCCAACAACCCTTCGACACAAAAAAATTGAATCATTAAAGACCTTAAATAAATTATTATGGAACTTCTCAAAAGGTCTTCTAAATAAAAAAAATATTATGCCTTCCCTCAACACGACACAAATTCTACGCACCTTTCACCATCTAGCGGAGAAAGGAGATATTATATTGGGCGACGAAACAGGCGATTTGAATTTAGCTCAGAGACTTATTTTAGGCTTGAGGATCTTTTCATGTAATAAATGTACTCCATGGCACAGCTGGCTTTACTTCCCATCCGAATGAAGGCGTACGAAGGATTTTTCGCCCTTAAAAATCCACGGCTTCGACTGGGGTTTGAACACGCAAACTTACAGTACTACAGCCAGTTTGCCCCTCAGACCCAAAATTGACCAAAAATGCACGGAGATGGGTCTGGACAGTATGGAGGGAGACCGACAAGCTCCCACCTGCATTTCTGCCGTGATTGTGTGGGCCGTACGACATTGCATTTTCGTGGAGCAGAATGACCCCCACGGGCCTCAAAAAGCCAACCCAAATACGGCACTCCATCGGAAAATTCAGTGGGGGGTTCTCGGTCGCCCTCCATACAGTTCAGACTTCTCTCCTCGCGATTACGCCATATTTGCTCCCCTAAAAGAGGTTTTGATGACAAATGGTTCACCTCGGACTACGACGTCAAGCAGTACGTGCGGAATTCGTTCATAACGCACCCTCGGGAATTTTACGTGATACCCGACAGCCATCCACTACCTTTTGTCGCATTGGGGCAAGTGCGTCAACGGCCGAGGCCGTTACTTCTAATATATAGGTACTGTTTTTTGTTCCAAGACCTCCGGCTCGTTTCTTTTTGAATGGTGCTTATATAAAGGGGCATTCTTTTGCACGGAGCAGGCAGCGAAAAGCGGCATGTACAGGGCCTGCCACCGATGAAAGGGCCCCGCACGAGCTCTCTGAGCTGTGCGACGCGGGGGAGCAGCAAGTCCGTGGGAGGCAATCGCCGCTCATTGAAGCCGGTAACCGCGTGGAAGGCGCGGAAACGCGTTTCGACGGGCCGCGGCCGGGGCCGGCGAAACGCGTTTCGAAAACGTCGCGTCTTTACGGACGCTTGAGGATGCAGTGGTGAATAAAGTGTAAATAGTGTAGTGCAGTGTTGTGTGCCAGAGAGAGCGAATGTGTTTGTAAATATAGCTTATCAATGAAGGTGTGAATGAAAAATAAAATAAAATTGAAGAAAAAAGAACAACATTAAGAACTTTTAAGCAAACAGAACCAAAAAATGTTTAACTGATCATTGCCCAAAATGTCCATGTAAATTAATTTTAATTAGGATTAAGTTAAATTTAAGCAGTCTAAGTTCCGTTTCCTGCCTAATTGGCTGCATCTCATTTTACTCTTAATGCTAAATAAATTTCCGCCTACTCAGGGAAACCGGAGAGGGGAAAATGAGTAGTGGTCACTGCCGCGCGTGGATCTGCGGTCGTAGCATCGAGGCACGTGCATTATGCCGCGGAGGGAGATTCGGAATCCATTCCAACGGCTGGATGCGTTAGAGAGGAACCAATTGGTCATTGCAACATTTCGCGCAGCCTTTGGATTACCATTGCACCATATTGGCAGCAGTGAATGCAAGATGGCGCGCGCAATGCATAGTAAGGGTCTGGAAGGCCCGGCCAGCCTCACCAAGGAAGGGAAGGCAGAATGGTTAGTCGCAAAATGAGACGGTCGGTGGTTTTCCGGTTTCTATGACGGGGATTACGCTCACACCGGCTCAGCAGACTCTCTCATTAAGGCTAGTCGCAAAATGAGACGGTCGGTGACGTGACGTGTCGTGACGTGTCGTGACGTGACGTCACGTGACGCAGGGCGACTCATCATGAGTTTCTGTGAACCACTACTTATTGGACGCGCGCTCGTGTGCGGGTCCAATAAGCAGTGGTTCGCGGAAACTCACCATTAGTCACACTGCGTCACGTCACGGACTTGCGTCCCATTTTGCGACTACCGTTACTGTTCGCCAACGGAAGCAAAGGTTGGATCTCTCTTATCAGAGAGATCTGGACAGACACAGAATGGCAGTGAGTGGCATTCACCAATGAATCCCGTTTCTGTCTTGGGTGGCGATCACTGGATGAAATATGGTTGCAACTTATCTAGTGCATTCGATGTTTTATTCAGTTTTCATATAGTAACAACATTCCATACTACTTTGTACATATACGTAGTTCATTTAAATATTCAAATATACATTCAAAATCTCTATTGAAAGAAATAAGTAATGCGTTTAATTTCTTTAATAGAAAGCCTTGTGCCATAAACAGTGTCGAGAGATCCAGTAACTTCTCACACATTCGTTATCCATCCTTGCCTATTTGCCCGTCGACTCTGGGTGCACGCCTTCTTAATACGTCTAGCGTCTATATTGTTCGTTCTTGATAATGGCCGTGTCGGCACTAGCATTCTCGGACACAGAGATCTCGGCACGATTCTCTCGTCACCGAGAACAATCGGAACCTTGGCCGGCTCTAATCACGAACTAGCGGAATTTTCGAGATCTAATCTTCCGGATCCACGCAGGTAAATCCGAGACTTCGGGCCACCCACACTACTTCGCGATGAGTCTTAGCGACTTTACGTCATCTGACATCTGGATGGCGAATATCACCAATTTAACTCATTTGGGTGGATGGAAAAGGATCTTTTCGTTGGCAAAACAAATTCATAGATGCCATCCATCAGGCGGCCAAATGAGCGACATCTTAAATTGAGTAACCGTAAATGATAGCTTGTGCCTGGATGTTAAGACATTATCTTACCTAAAATATGCAGGCAAAAAGTATTTATTTCACTAAAATATACATTGAAAAAGAAACTTATTCTGGCAAAATTGTAAGTAAATAGTTATGTAGGCCCTAAATATCAGTATTTACACGAAAGTATTGTAAAAACGTTCAAATTGGATTTAAAATGATTTATATTTGTCTAAATCAAAAATTTACATCAGCAAATTTTGATAAAACTAAATTACTAGACATGTTACAATCCGCCTATCAGATTACTTTTCAGTTTCACCACTGAAAATTAATCTTAGTGCCACACTAAATTTTAGTGTGCTGACTCTGTTTTACTCGCGACGTTGTCTCTAAGAAATGCTGTTGTTATTACAGGATTCAAGATTCCACATCAGTGAAAACGCAATTAGTTTTCGTTCATCAGTAATAAGATGAAAAACAAGGAAATAAATTATATTGCATATGTTATTATATAATGATGTATTAACACAATGTAATAATTTTCAAAAAGTGAAATAATTTGAATATTTCCGCTATCGTCTATATTTATTTGCATTGTTTTAGAAAAAATCCAATTTGAAAATTTTTCATGTGGTATCGGGAAGGAGAGGTCTTAAAAGATAAAACTGTGATCAGGTATTAACAATCTACAGACATTAACCCATAACAATTAGAATTGATTCATTTCGTTTATGAATAGTTTTATATAATTTAATCTTATGTTCTTTGGTGCAAAAATTACTATTGTTCATCATTTTCTTTTTTATGAAAAACTTCCGGCAAAAATCGTCTGAAACTTTTAATTTTATGTCAATTCCGGGATCATTTTACACTTTTATTAGATTATTCTGAACATTCCTTTCTTGTTTCTTTTAAGTTATCCATCACATTCTGAAAGTACGCCCATTCTTGTAGTGCAATATAATCCTCTTCAACGTGTACGGAAATACTCAGCATGATGTTTACATTAACTGGTCGTTCACTTCAAATCGATTTAGTCACTAGAGTCGCACATATATACATACATATATACATACGCCTTGTAAAAGGACATTAACCCCCGTCCAGTAAATTCCCGTTGCAGTTGAAACCGTTCCAACATCCGCCGAGTCTTTTTTTTTTTACAGAGATTTACATTTCAAAAACTTCGTTCTTGGCAGACATCAGAATGATTCTGCTAAGCCGCATAGAAGCCCTTACGTCACATTTATATTAATATTTCAAAAGTAATGTTTATATACGGTGAGGTACAAAACTTTTGTTTTTTAACTTTTGAACGGTTGATGTTATTGCAGTGCAGTTCTCACGAAAGTGCGTCAAGGAATGGGGCTAATTGACACGTGTATTCATTTACATTTTATCACTTGCATTTTTCGAGATATTTGAAGTCACTTTGATTTTTTCAAATGGAACTATACCTATTTTTCAGTGCGTAATGAGCGTAAGAAGACGAATTCAATGATATACATATTGTCATATGTTAGATAAACATTGTTTGAGTAATTTTGATTTTTTTGCGACTCCTTTTTTACAGATATTTTGAATGTAACAGTCCGCCACAAAAGGTCACACAACGCTCTACCAGCAAACGTGCCCTGGGGGAAGGGAAGGAATCTTAGTATTTCATACGAAATATATTACAAAAATTAAAAAAACTGTTGCAAGTTTTTTTTCGGAACTCTGCGAAAGTCACCTTCCCCGAAGGCGAGAGTTGCAAGGGCTGATATTCTATTGACCTTGAATTAAACATTCAAAATCACAATCAGAAAGTCTAATTTTATTTTTTCCTCTTTTCATGGTTTATCCTTTGCTGGTGAGAAAAATATATAGTTCCATTTAAAAAACCAAAGATGATTAAATTTCTTGAAAACCAAAAATATTATAGACAATTTCTCTACGGCATATTACTTGCCTTATAATTCCGCATTGTTCACCAAAACTGCATTTCGATGTCCTGTGCAGTTTGGAAAGTTTTGGGGGTGGTCAATAAATGGTGGGACATCCTCTATGTGTGTGTATAGTGTGTGTGTGTGTATAGTGTGTGTGTGTGTATAGTGTGTGTGTATAGTGTGTGTGTGTGTATAGTGTGTGTGTGTGTGTATAGTGTGTGTGTGTATAGTGTGTGTGTGTATAGTGTGTGTGTATAGTGTGTGTGTGTATAGTGTGTGTGCGTATAGTGTGTGTGTGTATAGTGTGTGTAGTGTGTGTGTGTAGTGTGTGTGTGAGAGAGAGAGAGAGAGAGAGAGAGAGAGAGAGAGAGAGAGAGAGAGAGAGACAGAGAGAGAGAGAGAGAGAGAGAGAGAGAGAGAGAAAGAATAAGAGTTATGATTATATTCCGAACAAATAGCCAGCAGGCAATGAAAAAGTTCGCGTGACTCCAATTTCACTCAAGGAAGTATTTAAACGATATAAATTTGGGATCTTCAAATGAATACAGGAACGTTAAAGTACTTAAGGCGCACTTACTGTACCAATTTAGGTTTGTACTCCACAGTGAAAACAGTTACGTCTACAGCTACATATCTGAATTACTTAATACTACAACATTCTTAGATTGAATGACGCTACAAAAGAGAAAACGATATTTCTTTCAATGAACTATAATCTTTTGTAAATATAGTAAAAGTAAAACACGTATTAGAGAACAGATATTCTGGTTCTCGGATGTAAAATTAAAACCAATATTTATCCGTGACGTCACAAGCTTTAGGGAATTGTATGAACGAATGTGCATGCTCTCCGTTAACGAGAACGCTATTTTCAAGTTGTTATAGGACGACAAAAGAGCTGCTGGTGGGCGAGCGTTGAGCAGCTAAGAGCCTGCGAGATAGGCAGAGGAAACAGCCAACAAAGGACGGGTGAGGAGGGGGAAACGGCGAGAGTTTAATGGAATCGAAACAACTTTCCTGAAACGAAATTGAATTTGAAATACTTTAACGTACCGGCTCTCCCTACTGGGACCTAAATTTCAGATATTAAAGCATGTGTAATTTTAAGTTATAAATTTTAGTCCACACTACAGTGAATATTAATTCATAAACGAGTAGATTGGAATAAAAAACGATTCTGTTACATATTTATGTTTCTATTTCATCGTTTTGTATCCAAAATTATGTTATAAGGTAAAATCACAATAATCCGTTAAGGTCTGATGCAAAGATGTCTATAAGATTTTCTTTATGTAATTCTCAAATTTCAAAATTCTATGAAACTATTTTGTCCAAAATTAAGATAATAATGTTGCAAAACTATTTGTAAATGATCCTATAATTAATATTTTACATGTTTATGTCGATGTAGAATAAAGTAAAAACTATAGTGCTGTACACAGTAAAAGAACACTTTATTATATATTTAATATCAATTTTGAATAACTTTATATTAAATATTTTATTGTATTACATTGAATTTTTTCTACATGGAAGTTGAATCTTTGTAACGAAATAGGTGAACCACTAAAACTAATCTACATTCAAATTAAAGGCCAGTAATACGTATTCGTTGACAGTTATGAAAACACTTCCAGACACGTGCTTATTAACATGGCAAATTTAAAAAGAGAAATAAGAACCACTTATGACCAACAATGTACAACGAGGGGGGAGAACAAATGTGAATGGAAGAGTGAGAGCAAAATTTAAAAATAAAAAAACCGAAATAAAGGAAGGAAGAAACAAATAGTTCGCCGGCCCGGTGGCCGCGATCGCTAAGGCAGTAGTGTCGTAGTGATCTCGGACCGAAGGGTCGCGGGTTCGAGTCCCGCCTCGGGCATAGTTGTATTTGTGTTCGTCCTTTCACCCCTTATCATCAATCACCATATCGTTTCATCCACATAGTTACCATACTGTTAACAGCAATAGTGGTCGCTAATGACCTTAGATGTTGAAGCGACCTTAAATAAACCAATAAAAAAAACAAATAGTTCTACATCAAAACATGTTTTTTTGGAGTATTTGTAACGGCTACGCAATTTTATAATACTTCTTGAACGTTTAAAAATGATTCCTACAAGCAATTCTTTTCCACACTGAGATTAGAATAAAGACCCTTAGGTTATGGACGCTATTTACATTACAACTACACCACCACCCTCACAGTTAAACTCAACCATACCTAAAAAAAAAGTTGAACATTGTCGTTGCAATTTTCAAAAATTCAGAGATTCTCATTGATATCACTTCAAGATCTACTTATAAACAAACAAATTTCAATAGGAAAAAAAATATCTTAAATATTGTAGTTGTAGGAGAACGTCGATACAATATTCATAACTTTTGCAATCTTGGAAAATTCAGAGAGGTAATTGAAAATGGACCCTGCACCATTTTTAATAGTACCGTACTCTTTCCGAGAAGTAAAAGAATCCACAAATTGGAAGCCAATTTTGAGAAAATTTTGAAAATGATATTGACGCAGAAGAGAAGCTAGGTCAGAAATGAGCAGCACGAGTGTTGCAGGAGTAACGAATATAGCTTCAGTACATCGCGTACTCAAAACTCGACTTTGCCGTTCGTTTACCGTTGCAAATATTTTTTCTACAATTGGGAACGAAAATGTCTAGCTTTTCAAATGTCACTAATTTTGTGCTTTTTATTATTATTACTACTATGGTTATGATTTTTATTATTACTACTATTATCATTATTATTATTACTCTAATTCACGACTAAAGATGTTATGAGACCGATGAATAGAAAATCTTCACCGGGTTCCAACCAGTTCCTATGGAGCAGATTTAAGAATTGTTGATACCTCTACAATAGTTCGGGCTAAATGTGGGCTACTCCCAAAAACGTCTTTTTTGAATAACCTGGGAGTTAGCCAAGTTCTTACACAAATTTTGCGGAACAAATACCACAGCTCTGATAACTATCGGGGTATCATGCACTTTTACGCCACACATATGGCTTATCACCATTTCTTGTATTTAAGATATCTTCATCTTGTATTTAAAGTTCATCTCAATTTCTTGTATGATAACGTAGGCTTCCCTCAATTTCTTGTATTTTTCTTAATTGCAATTATTTTATATTCAACTCTTGTATTTAAGATGTTTCTCTTCCTACCTGGTTATGATGTTGTCGCACGGAACAGCAGTATCTGCAAGTGAACACGTTTTTTCTCCAAATTCCGGATAACAATATGTGGTTTGATAGCCACTATCGTACGATCAGCTTGAATTTGTTGGTCGTGCAATATTGAACACAGTCCAACAGGCTTCCTCAGTTTGGTGAGTGTTCGTACCAATTGGAGCATGTGTTTGGAACTTCGAGGGCATCACATACCTGCAAGAGAATGTAATCATACGACGAATTGCAACGATGTACTGTGGTCGAATTTGATCATTTACGGGGACATTGCTCATTTGGAAATGAAATCAACTAAATAATACTTGAATTTTTAAATGTACGTGCTTTTGAATATTTTCACACTCATATCGACTTTGAGTAATTTATAAAAGGTCCCATATTCGTTTTAACACTATTATTGTGTGCAAATCAGAAATACGTTTAGTACTCTTTATTTAAATCAGTGTAATACAATTTTTCAAAAATCAGTGTAATATTTGTCTTTCTAAGTGTTCATTCTCCTGAACAATGACATCATGAGTTCCTTTCATGAACTGAAATTTAATTTTCATGCAAAATCATCTTGCAGAAGAACGAGGATTTTGTTAAATTATTTGTTCGGTATTCTCAGTTGTTTTTTGCAATCTTCAAGGAACAATTGATGTTAAGAACGAATCAGAAGCAGAAGCAAATGCCTATTAATGGAGGATTACTCCCAAGGGCAAAAGCGCTCAACGCCCCTTAAGGGGCTTGGAGACGCGTTGCGTCAAGTGAGTGGACGCAACAAATTAAAAAAAAAAAAAAAAAAAAAAGAACAGTTGTGCTTTCAAGAAACTTTTGTTTATAGTTTGAGTGGCAGGAACAAAACAAATCCCCATCAAAACTCTGTATATGATTTCTAAATTAGAATTATTGTGCTCACTATCAACTGAACTGAGAACTTCGATGTTATGATGGGTGGTACTAAGTGACCCATAGTGACCACCTTCCAAGAAACGATGGGTGGTACTAAGCATAAACGATGGGTGGTATGATCTAGTAGACTTTGTAATTTAACTTCAGGTTTTGTCTTCGAAATAAACTATATCTTTGGTGTAGCACTGCTGTTTCACTTTTAACACTTTGTTGTAGGCCGGGTATAATTCACAATTTCGCATTTCGCAATTTTTATTACTCGGAGTATTTTGTGAGTTGCTCGATTTTGCATCTACAATCAATGCCAGGGCTTTTTCTCGAGAGTAACGGTGAATAGTCTTCTTTGGCACGTGCAAGCGCTTCATTGTTCTTAAAGAACGAGGTCTTGATATCGTAGCCTTTTTTATAACGAGCCACATTCCGTTTGCCTTGTTATGAAAAAAATGTTTGTGTTGCAAACGTGGGTGGCTTGGGGGCTGTGGCTCTCGAATATTTTTTTTGTACGCCTTCTGTTTGTTCTAGCGCTTAATGTGTCAAATTTTCGTTGTGTTTTATCACTTATGAATTTTAAGTGGGTTTTATGTTGTGGAAGAAAAGTCGTTTCTTCTCTTAACCAATTGTTTTTGTTTTAAAAATGTTCCTTATTTCTTCCACTTGCGTTCCAACGACGTACAATATCAATAGTAAAGAAATTGATATTACTGGTAATAACCTCTTCTGGAATATTTGGTATTCTTGATAAACGGGAATATACAAAAAGCTTACTTATGCATGTTCTATTCGCTCGGGAAACAAGACTTTCGCGAGAAAGAATTTCATACAATTCAAGTCGCGTCCCTTCTAGCGGCGTAGCTACCGAGAAAGAAAGTTAAATAATACAGCATCCGCAGGACTCCGCACATTGAAATCAGTGTCAATGTAAAGGTAGATAAATACTCTACATTATATAAAATATTTGTAATGTTACAAAGTGTAACATATTTGTTTCACTCAAATCAATTTCCTATAAAAGTTACAAACGTTCATTTCTCCCCTAATATTTTAGAAAATAAATTATGTATTTATAAAATGTTAAATTCACTTAAAAGTTAGTGAATATCTTTCCTAAGGATCTTAGTGTCAAGTTGGCACAAAAATGTTTACAATAATTTACTAAAGATTCGTCTAAGTTCACTTAGAACACAATCACCCGATCAACATCCACGCTCGACTGAATGTGCTCTACAATATACGCTAAGTTTCAAGAACCCTTATCGATTTACGTTTCGCAGAATATCGTCTATTCATACTTTTTCGAAAAATTTAATATTCTGTTCCCAATCCCGAATCGATACATTGAGGTTTCAACAACTTTGGTTTCAAGGCAAATGTCCCGGTACATGAGCAAAATGGCCATTGTGCGACGCCAAGACATTTTGGATTCGTCAGGCTGAGAAGATTCCGCTAGTACTCCACCCTTCCTAAAACAGTGTCTCTAAAATAGTTAAACGGTCACATTCTCTTCCAAAAAACATCATCGAAATTATATAATGAACTTTCAAAGATCGGTCAGAGCTCTCTGTACATCTGGCAGCTGTGAGGGCACATGGCGTACGACGGGAGAGATATACCTTCGGAGACGAACCACGAGTCTATCCAAGAGCGATGACGTCTCATGGCGACAATGAAGCAGCAGAAGCGACGGGAACGAGAGCACGGTGTAGACCGTCAGCAGCTAATTGCATTAGGTCGATTTCCTTCTCCTTCTCTCCTTCTCTCCCTCTCTCCCTACCGGGAGTGGTAGCTCAGTGCATCAACTGATGTCACTGCTGCGCCTCTGACTGGGAGGTCCTAGGTTCGAGTCCTGACGGCGGCAGGATTTTCAACACTAGCTTTTCAGCTAGATCAAATTACACTAACATGCAATTCACTACCACATATACCGGGAGACCGGTCGGGAGCTTAGAGCTTGTCCCGGCTGGGGCGGTACCCCGCTGGTGGGAGAGTCCTGGTTAGGGGGAAACCCCACTAGCCGACGGTAGGTCGGCGCCGGATCTCGCCATCCAGCGGGGAAGATCAACACCATCTCCCTAGAAAAACATGCACTACACTAACAGGACTAATGACCAAAGCAGTTGACGCGCCCGGAAACACGAAGAAATCAATCAATCAATCCAGTTTGTGGTTCCTTGATTTTGAAAATTTGATTCACTTCAAAACGTTCGTCCGTCTGTCTGCCTGGAGCCAGAGCTGGGTCCTTCTGTATTCGGTCAACGCTAAACCCAAAATCGTTCATCCGATTTTCTCGAAAATTGGTATTCCGCAATGGATTAAAATGAAATCAAGACCCTCAGAGCTTGAAACGGATATTTTAGTTTTGGAGGGTGTTTTACTTGAAACCTCAAAAGCAATTTCTAAAAATTTTTTCAATATTTTTTAAGTAAACTTCGTCCTGGAATAGCGTAAAAGACGCTTGAAAGGAAGGCCGGTTTCATAGAAATCCCCGATTATCCGAAACGCACGCGCACACGCACGCACGCACACACCTCTGGGATCGTTCCCTCTCTGCCTCCCTTTCATTCTCTGTCTACGGCGCTGGTCGGAATAAATAAAACAAATAAATAAACAAATAAACAAATAAACAAATAAACAAATAAACAAATAAACAAATAAACAAATAAACAAATAAACAAATAAACAAATAAACAAATAAATAAATAAATAAATAAATAAATAAATAAATAAATAAATAAATAAATAAATAAATAAATAAATAAATAAATAAATAAATAAATAAATAAATATATACATAAAATATAATACGTTTCGGGACCTAAAATTTAAAAAATCAATCATTACTTATATGTATTTGGGTTGATCATTAAATTATCACGCCTCCTTTGTAAAGTTTAAGTATATATCACCCAGTACTGAATACGGTGGTCAGTCAGTTTCCGAAAAATGCTCACGCATAGCAATCTAGCTAGTCTGAAAAATCCTGCCACCGTCGGAACTCTAACACAAGGACCTACCGATCTGAGGCTCTGCAGTGACATCAGCTGATGCCATGAGCCACCTCTGCCAGTACCGCATCGTTCTTGCTTTCGCAACCCTACTGCGAGGAAAAGTTCATCAAACAACGCTCTGCTTCGCTTCGCCTCGCTCAGACTTCTTCGGGCACCGCGGTCGCCGGGAGGGCCGCGCAGACAATGTACGCACGCAAGTTGGGATTAAAGTTGGCAGCATTTGCTGAACAGCGACCTCCCCTGCAGTGAGAGCGCGGGTCGGCCACCTGCTGAGCTGCACAATTGGGCTTTATTGACGCGGCAAGCATAAGGAATATTGACTTCCTTATGTTGGTAATATCACCCTGGCGTTTCTGTCAAGGTGTGAGCAGAAACTACCCGACTTTTGTTTTCGTGCGATTTTCTTTTCTTACCATTCTTACTAATACAATTGACATTGTTTTAGCGTATTCATAATTAATTGTTATGGCGTCACCTGGAATAAGAGTTATGACGTTTTGCGACCCAGTACTGTTTCGACATTCTGAGATTTGGGTCCAGACATTGACGGTTTTGAACGAGATTATGTGAAGCATGTCTTCAAGAGCCGTTACGGCTCACACAAAGAAGTCTTCTTCATACATATTAGCACACACTTTTTCTTTTAAAACAATATTGCAAGCTTTTAAAATTGTGAGTGAGGAAAAGCATGGAATTTATACAAATGGACAAAAACTAAGACACAATATAAAATGTTTGTATCCAAATCTCTGAAAAAGAACAGTATTGTTATCTGCTTTGGCGTTATTTCACAGAAAACTGCATCACAAATTTTGATATAGGAAGCCTAAAGGTTTTTGAATATCTATGGCATTGAACTAACACAAAAAGTGCCGAATAAATTCTCAAGAAGAGTAATTTAAAGGTAAAGAGTTATTTTCTTAACAATTCGTTTCCCTTTCAATCAATTTTACTTCGTCGCACATATAAATTAAAGCTTCGTTATAAATAAAAAGTTTCATACTTGAAATCAAATTAATTTTCGACAAATGATATGAGTGAGAAGCTACATCGTAAAGTGCTTCCTTCAGTTTTCATTTTACGGCAAAATGTACTAATATACTGGAACACGCTATAATGATTCGTTTTAATTATCGTTTTACATTAAAAAAGACAATCTTAAGTTTTCTATTGTATACTGATTAAAACGAATAAAATGTGCGGATATCGCAATAAATTCTCTTTTTTTGTGTGTGTGTAGTTTGTTCTGCGCGCTTATAAGAACATAATGACGAAAGCAATGTACGCACTGAGGCTATAAGTAAACTTAACACTTTCGAGTAACATCAACTACATTACAGATAATGGTATAGTTCTCCTCTTACCATTAAGTAATACTATTCACCAATTAATTTATTATTTTAAATATTTCATTCGTGCTAGGCATAAAAGCACATAACTAACCGTCGCAATGAAGATTTAAGCCTAAAACTCTAAATTCCTATTCAAGTGTATACTGAAATTTCTGAAAGTTTGCAGTATTTCTTATTTGTTGAGATTGGATGAACAGTTATGACCAACGTTAGTGTATAATCTCGTATTAATACAATGAATATCTCCCGCGAAAATTCATTAAAACGAATTGATGAACTTGATGCAATAACCGATGATGAGTTCTGGTAATATGGAGAAAGTGCGAGAAAAACTTGCTGTAAAAGAGATCAAATAATCGCTTTTCCTCCCTTACATTTGAAAATTAATTATTAAACAGTTTACGTAAATGAAGTGTCAAGAAGAAAATGGTATATTCTTTAACACTTGTCAACTGCAATCAGTATGTTAATTCAGGCGCTTAAGTACGTATGCTTGCGACGATTACGCGAGCATATAGTAAGAATGCTTGTACATTCTGCACGGACTGAAGTATAAACCGTCACAACGGCATGAACCTACGTTTAATTGGTTAACTCAGTTCACACAACTCACTTGCTTCGTTGCGCAAAAGACCTCGCAAGCAAATGTGCATGTCATTTATTTTCAAACATCAGAAATATCAGAAGGTCTGCAATTAACATTTTTCCGTTTATTTCCTTTTCCGGTGCCAGAAAAACACCCAGTACCAGGTTATCAATTTAGCAACGTCTATATATGTTATTTTCTCTATACTGAACAATATACAATAATCAGAACACAAATGCAAACGACTTGCAGGAAACAATTCCGCCTACCAATATTTTCGCCAGCAATTCCATTTTCAATTGTCGGAGACATCCGGGAAGTAGCTGAATATATCCATTGTTGTGTAATGGTTACAAATTGCAGCATATCTTGAGCGTTTTTTAATAATTATCGTTATTCTACAAAGTGCATTGTTGATAATCTTTTTTTGCACAATAGACAGGAGGACATTTTGAATATATAATTATATTCGTTACTACTAGAATTTGCTACACATCCTAACGAAGAACAATGATTATAAACAAGATGTGCTAATTGCAATTATTATTAGATGATTTCTAGCTTTATATCATGAAACCATAAATAAAGTACTTAATATTTTTTGCAATCAATGAGATATTAAAATTTAAATTACCGATTAGTTACCAGTTCTTATTCAGCTATTGATTGCCAAACGACCTCTTAATTTCTATTGACCACATTGAAGAATTCATTGCTCCCTAGATTATACTGACTCCGATGAGAGCCGATGGTCTAAATAGTAACACTAGTGCGCCAGCATGTCGAGGAACACCATCAAAACGTTCCTAGAGAAATCTACTAGTGTACAATATATACTAAAACAGCCATATTATCTTTTCTCCTAGGTACCTTGGATTTTTACGATCTCGGCCTTTCTTTATCAGAAGAGAAAGTATCGTGCGCCAGGAATCGGAGAATTTTCGTCAAGAAAACTTTAATTGCTGAGCCCTGGTAATGAAAAGTGTGTAAATTTTTTCCCTAAAATAGGAAATTACTTCCTCTAATCGACCGACCGACCGTCCGACTGAGAACAACGTCAGCGGCTAAAACGTTCAGCTTATTTTCTCCAAAATTGATATTCCCCAATCTATCTGTCTGATGACGCGGCGCCTCTAATTTGAAATCGATATTTTAATTTTGGAGGGTACTTTACATGAAACCCGGGGACATTTTCAAAACAAAAAAAAATGGCTCCGTTCATCCTTCCCCTGCCCGTCCGTGGTTAACGGAAGTGTCAAAACCATTCAGCCGATTTTCTCCAAAATTGATAGTCTTCGATCTTTTACAGAGCGTAAATGAAGGAGGGGGAAATTGAACTTTTGCAATTTTAGGACAATCGGGGATTTCTACGAAACCAGTCTTCCTTTCAAGCGTCTTTTAGGCTATTCCAGGACGAAGTTTACTTAAAAAAATTGAAAAATTTTTTAGAAATTGCTTTTGAGGTTTCAAGTAAAGTACCCTCAAAAAATAAAATATCCGTTTCAAGCTCTGAGAGTCTGAGTTCATTTTAATCGATTGCAGAATAATAATTTTCGAGAAAATCGGATGAACGATTTTGGGGGTAGCGTTGACCGAATACAGATGGACCCAGGCCTGGCGACAGGCAGACAGACGGACGAACGTTTTAAAGTCAATCGAATTTTCAAAATCAAGGAACCACAAAACGGATTCTGACTAAATATGTGAGAGGGGGTAATTTACTAGGAGTAGATTTATTCACATTTCTTATCCAGGGCCCGGCCAAAAGTGTGTTTCTGTCACAAATTCACCGTTTACCGGCACACTACCATAATTCCTTTTTTCTTACGAAGCAAGGTCGTGAAAGTAATAATTATGATGTGATCTGCTGTTGATATCCTCACCCCATTGATATTAGACTGTTGAAACTTGTGTTTCCATCACCGCGCTCTAATTACGATTGCTACCTGCTTCTAGGATCATATGTCAGCGTTTGTTTCAACGCTCACGGGTACTGGCAGTAACTTACGTTCGCCACTCTGTTGCACAGGGATGTTCTGCAGGTTTTAACAGTTCGTTTCAGGAACATTCCGTCTTTTCCCTTCCTCTTTCTTCTCATTTATGTATACTCTGATTTGAAAACCATGTATAATGTTACTCGCTTTTGTACACTATTCATGGTCACTATTGTTTATTGATGTTGCGGTGTAGAATGTTATTCAACACATTGTTTTATTTGAAATATCCGGTCAGGAGAAATTGATATACATTAATGTATTGGTTCTATATTCGCTTTTGCCTGGAGCCCATAAGATGATTCCTCGTTGGAAATTCTTGGGTTATTTTAATTTCAAATTGTTGATAGATAGCTTTCACAGCAACTGTAGGCGTCGTATGCGGTGTAACACTCTCAACTTTCGAATTTTTTCGCAATATAGAAATAGATGATACAAGAATAAAATTGAATAAAAGGAAGCAGACACAGGAATAACAACAAAGGCAATGCTAATAATGCTAGTTACAACGTCGAGAATGAAAGGTGGGAACACTACCACAACTTCAATAACGAGAACTACACCAACGATAATTTAAAAGGCAATAAAGATACAATAACGGCCAGAATAATGACCCACCCAAATAACCACGACAGTAATGATCATAATAACGACCACTGTAAGAACGACAATAACGCTGGAAATTACGAGAACGACGACAAAAGTTAATTTTAAAGGGTGAAGATACGTTAGAAGTTCCCCAACTTTTATTCAACGACGCAACAATTTTTACGTCGCGACGTAAAAAGTCCCCGCAAGTAGATGGTGAGCAATAGATGATTGCAGTAGACCGCTCAATCTTCTGTTCAATAGCCGAGCACGCAGCAACCAAGCGCAAGTAGGGAGCATTTATGACGGCGCACAGTGGGTGTAATCCTGGATGGCTGCGTTAATTCAGTATTAAATAGTGGTGATCGAAGCAGCAATTAAGAGTAGTACTTTTATTTGGGCAGCAAGGAAGCGTTAACAAAAGGGAAACCACCTTAACATTTTTTTCTAAACCTTGTATAAAGAGGAGACTAGAGGTGTGCACATCGAATTCAGCGAGAACTAACAGCGCATTCCTTTTTCAGAGGAAAAATTTGAAAGAGCAAGGCAACAAACTAAATTGTAATTTGACGTACTATATAATACAGCACTGTACTTGACGCATATTTATAGCACTCATTTCTTCCTAATAATTGTAACAGAATAATAACATTAACCTCGCATGCTCTATTGTAACACATTTAAAATCAACTAGTTACTTGACTCCTGTTTAGCGGCTCCGACATCATGGAAATTTAACACGAGATATTCATGCACCATTTTAAACATTTCTTGTAAGACAAACCAAATAACTCGCTCAATCTTAACAACATTACACTACCAAACCTAGGCATTCAAAGCGTAGGAATATTTGCTAAAATGGCAAAACGAAAAAATAACGAATACTACAAACTTCTCAACCACACTCCCATAGTCTTCGCCAGAGCACCACTTCTCGACTCCCGCATAAGCACCCGTCATCAACCATTTTCTCCCCTCGCCAATCTAAAAATAGCCTTAAATTTTGTGGGTGATTTTACATTTTTTAATTGATTTTTAGATGCTTTTTCTAGGTGGGCGCTGTTAGTTTCAGTCAAAAGCTAGTAACGCCCACGATTTTGAGAAATCCAAAAGAGCTTTAATTCGGGAATAGAGCATTTAAATAGCACCAAATTAGCTTAAAATTTGGGATAAAGTTTGTTGAGATTGGTTTTTGGGCGCTAACAGGTTTAGCTGGTTCAGTTGGAGACACACGGCAGCAGCCCCGGCGGTGGAGACGCAGTAGCCCCGGCGGTGGAGACGCGGTAGCCCCCGGCGGTGGAGACGCGGTAGCCCCGGCGGTGGAGACGCGGTAGCCCCGGCGGCGGAGACGCGGTAGCCCCGGCGGTGGAGACGCGGTAGCCCCGGCGGTGGAGACGCGGTAGCCCCGGCGGTGGAGACGCGGTAGCCCCGGCGGTGGAGACGCGGTAGCCCGGTGGTGGAGACGCGGTAGTCCCGGCGGTGGAGACGCGGTAGTCCCGGCGGTGGAGACGCGGTAGTCCCGGCGGTGGAGACGCGGTAGTCCCGGCGGTGGAGACGCGGTAGCCCCGGCGGTGAAGACGCGGTAGCCCCGCGGTGGAACGCGGTAAGCCCGGCGGTGGAGACGCGGTAGCCCGGCGGTGGAGACGCGGTAGCCCCGGCGGTGGAGACGCGGTAGCCCCGGCGGTGGAGACGCGGTAGCCCCGGCGGTGGAGACGCGGTAGCCCCGGCGGTGGAGACGCGGTAGTCCCGGCGGTGGAGACGCGGTAGCACCGGCGGTGGAGACCCGGTAGCCCCGGCGGTGGAGACGCGGTAGCCCCGGCGGTGGAGACGCGGTAGCCCCGGCGGTGGAGACGCGGTAGCCCCGGCGGTGGAGACACGGTAGTCCCGGCGGTGGAGACGCGGTAGTCCCGGCGGTGGAGACGCGGTAGTCCCGGCGGTGGAGACGCGGTAGTCCCGGCGGTGGAGACGCGGTAGCCCGGCGGTGGAGACGCGGTAGCCCCGGCGGTGAAGACGCGGTAGCCCCGGCGGTGGAGACGCGGTAGCCCCGGCGGTGGAGACGCGGTAGCCCCGGCGGTGGAGACGCGGTAGCCCCGGCGGTGGAGCGCGGTAGCCCGCGGTGGAGACGCGGTAGCCCCGGCGGTGGAGACGCGGTAGTCCCGGCGGTGGAGACGCGGTAGCACCGGCGGTGGAGACGCGGTAGCCCCGGCGGTGGAGACGCGGTAGCACCGGCGGTGGAGACGCGGTAGCCCCGGCGGTGGAGACGCGGTAGCCCCGGCGGTGGAGACGCGGTAGCCCCGGCGGTGGAGACGCGGTAGCCCCGGCGGTGGAGACGCGGTAGCCCCGGCGGCGGAGACGCGGTAGCCCCGGCGGTGGAGACGCGGTAGCCCCGGCGGTGGAGACGCGGTAGTCCCGGCGGTGGAGACGCGTAGCACCGGCGGTGGAGACGCGGTAGCCCCGGCGGTGGAGACGCGGTAGCACCGGCGGTGGAGACGCGGTAGCACCGGCGGTGGAGACGCGGTAGCCCCGGCGGTGGAGACGCGGTAGCCCCGGCGGTGGAGACGCGGTAGCCCCGGCGGTGGAGACGCGGTAGCCCCGGCGGTGGAGACGCGGTAGCCCCGGCGGTGGAGACGCGGTAGCCCGGCGGTGGAGACGCGGTACCCCGGCGGTGGAGACGCGGTAGCCCCGGCGGTGGAGACGCGGTAGCCCCGGCGGTGGAGACGCGGTAGCCCCGGCGGTGGAGACGCGGTAGCCCCGGCGGTGGAGACGCGGTAGTCCCGGCGGTGGAGACGCGGTAGCCCGGCGGTGGAGACGCGGTAGCCCGGCGGTGGAGACGCGGTAGCACCGGCGGTGGAGACGCGGTAGCACCGGCGGTGGAGACGCGGTAGTCCCGGCGGTGGAGACGCGGTAGCACCGGCGGTGGAGACGCGGTAGCACCGGCGGTGAAGACGCGGTAGCACCGGCGGTGGAGACGCGGTAGCACCGGCGGTGGAGACGCGGTAGCCCGGCGGTGGAGACGCGGTAGTCACCGGCGGTGGAGACGCGGTAGCACCGGCGGTGGAGACGCGGTAGCCCCGGCGGTGGAGACGCGGTAGTCCCGGCGGTGGAGACGCGGTAGCACCGGCGGTGGAGACGCGGTAGCACCGGCGGTGGAGACGCGGTAGCACCGGCGCCGAAGGGAGGGTGCATGGGGGCGAGTGGCGCCAGGGAGCAAGCGAGCGAGTGAACGAGCGATCCATGGGCAGGCAGCCAGCCCCCTTGTTCCTGCACTGATTTACAGAAGGCGAGACTCTCCGGTGGCTTGCGTCCTCTGGCGGGCGGCATCTGCCTCTTTTGAGACAGCCAACGGCAAAATTAATTTTTTTAGTAGGGTGCGCGTTTACATTTTCTCTCTTCATGGCCTAGCGCCGCTAAGGCTATGAAGCACCCAACTATGCGGTGAATGAATTTACTTCCATAGCCGTTGCCGAAACAAATGTGTTTACTAAGCAATCACATGATGGCCACAATGAGAGCACAAAATAATGAATAGAGACTATTGATTAGCAACCAAACTGATGAATTCACAAGGTAAACAATGTAAAGCTGTCTATACTATAGGTGTTTTTGATTGTGTTTTCCGTAAAGTGAAAGTTTTAATTTATATCAAGCATACGATCAGTGTTCCAAGTAACACACCCGGATATGAAACAAACGTGCTAAATTACTGAAAATCAGCAAACCAAATATTTTACATCAAAGAAAAAGAAAATTAAATTATGATCCTTATATCGATAAAAAAGTATTATTAACTAATTTAAATATTCAATTAGTGTTCATTAATAGTTTTAATTATAATTCAAAACATGTTTATTAATGGCTTGGCTTAATGCTACTTTAACTTATTGTCACCTCCTAGATTTTCACCACCCACACACTAAAGTAAACTGAAACCTGAACAATACTGGTCCAGGTACTTTACTGTTTACTATACAGTCAAACAATGGTATTCACGTAATTTCAAATGTTTGTAATCCTCTGAGGATTGCATCACGTAAATGATACATGTGAAACGATGAACGTGAGCAGTTGACATACATACATACATACATACATTTATTTGAACTGCAATTGGGTATGACCCGGTGGCAGTTAAATAACAATAATTACAATAACAACAACTACAACAACAACAACTAACAACAACAACAACAACAACAACAACAACAACAATAATAATAATAATAATAATAAGAAGAAGAAGAAGAAGAAGAAGAAGAAGAAGAAGAAAATGTACAGTACAAGCCAAACATGCAATAATCATACTATCACTAATATTAAGTATTATAACAAATATTTCAGCTCTGTCATGATATCCAATAATTGTATGTCGGTGATTCTAAATTTAATTGAACTTAACTTATTAATTTGATCGTCTTCACTACACTACACTACACTACACACTACACTACACTACACTACACTACACTAATTACACTTACCAGCACTTCACAACACTTACTCATTTAATGTCTATTACTCTCATATTGTTCTAACTTATTTCTAAAGCTTCGGACACTTAGAGGAAAAGCTTTGAAAATTGCTGCGGGTAAACTGTTCCAATCTTTAATTGTTCTGTTACAAAAGGAAAATTTCCCAAGATCAGAAATTTGTTTTCTTTTTCGAATTTTGTGAGTGTGATCGCTTCGGCCGAAATAATTTGGTTTTCCTAGTCTAACCTGAATTTCCTTCCAAGCTGGTTGACCTACGTACGATTTATAAAATGCGCAAAGCCTCGCCCTTGTTCTTCTCGTTTCAAGAAGTTCCCATGCCTTTTTGTTGGGTTAGTTCTATAGGTAAACTTATTCGCTTTCCTCTGTATTCTATCTAGATTTTTCCGGTGCGACTTTCTGTATGGATTCCAACATGCCACTCCGTATTCCATGAGAGGGCGAACCAGCGAAAAATATGCTAATTATTTTGCGTTTGCAGAACTTTTCTTTAGAATTCGCATTACAAAATGCAGGACTTCCACGTTTTCTTTACTACCTGATTTATATGCTTCTCCCACCCTAATTTACTATCTATATGAATGCCTAAGTACTTGCATGATGTGACTCTTTGGATGACGACCTCACCTAAACGATAGTCTGGTTCCTCATAATTTCGTCCCCGCCAGAACGTTATTATTTTCCTTTCGATCCATTAATTCCCATGTAATTTTTTTAGCCCAATCACGTAAATGTTCTAAATCCTGCTGTAATATTTGTTCGTCAGCACTACTTTTGATTTTTTGGTATTTAACACAATCGTCTGCAAAAAACGCACCTTTGATTAAATGATAACATGGAGATCATTTACGTACGCTAAGAAAAGTAATGGCCCTAAAACACTTCCCTGAAGTAACAATACCCATAGTTGAAAATTGAGTGCCAATTCGAACTTTTTGTTTCCTGTCTCTAAGAAATTCGCTTACCCACTTCACAACTCTAGCATCAATTCCTGAAGTTAATAATTTCCTGCTAAGTAGATAACGCAGTACTACGTCGAATGCTTTCGCAAAGTCGATTACAATTGCATCCACCCTCCCACTCGCATCAACTTCGAGTGAGAGATACTGGTCTATAATTACAAACTTTCGTTTTATCACCATTTTTAAAATTTTTTTTAACCCCCAAAAACCATTTTCCCATTCGCGGCGAATGTACCCGGCTATTAAATGCTCCATTATTTTGCATACTACTGATGTGAGAGATACTGGTCTATAATTACAAACTTTCGTTTTATCACCATTTTTGAAAATTGGGACCACTATAGCTGTCTTCCAATCGTCTGGTAAACTTGCATTATTAATAGAAACATTGAATAATCTTAACAAATACGGCAATACTGCCTCCCCACCGAGTTTAACAAAATCTGTCGAGATGCCGTCTGATCCGCGTGATTTACCGTTTTCGAGTGATTTTATAGGTTTGCGGAGTTCCCATGCATGAAGTTTCAACTGGTTTTCAATTGGAAAATAATGAACTTGCTCCTGCGCCCGTTTTGGTTTGAATACCGATACAAAATACTCGTTGAATGCATTTGCTTTCGCTTGGTCGTCATGCAATGGCGCGTTATCTGCGTCTCGAATTTCCTGAAATTCTTCCTTATTCCCCTGGCATCTGCGAACATATTTGTAAAAGCCTGCCCAATTATTTCTTCCTATCTCCAATATAATTCTTAAAAATAATTCATGCGCAATTTTCTTTTCTTTTTTTAATTCCCTGTTGTATTTTTTAAAAGTTATCACGTCAGCAATGCTGTGATGTCTCCTATTAAATGCAAGTCTAACTTTTCTCTTTACACGCCGTATCGCCCCGTTATAATATTCAGGATCAGGATTACTTTTCAGTATTTTGCAAGGAACGAACGTATCTAAACCGGTTTCTACGATTGTTTTAAAAGCCCCCCCCCCCCATTGTTCCTCCATACCCATAGTCGTATTTTTCTCTTAAGAAACTATGTATACATTCAAAATAGGCTTTTCTCTATTGCCTGACTATCGTTCTTTTCACCTTAGGCCGCGTAATTACGTTTGCTTGTACTTCTACCATCACTGCTTTGTGGTCGCTAATCCCCTGAAAGACGTCGCAAGAAAGGAACATTTCTGCTGGGTAAACAAGGAAAATGTCCAAAATTGCACTCTGCCGCGTGGGTTAGTCGACTACCTGCGTTAATCCCTGCTCCCATACCAGTCGATTGACGCGCTTTTGAGTTTTCCTGTCGCATACTGCGACCCACCCCTCCGCCGGCTAGCTCAGAATGGGTTTTCAAGGTGGGCGCAAAATAAAAAAATACAATTAGAATAGCGGGGATCAGGGTCATGTGGGCCGTTGTGGATTGAATGCATTTACACAGAAACTCAAGTCGAATCACTTTCCACTTACTTAAGTATATTCTAATTAAATTGCTGTTACAGTAAATGAACATAAAACACTTTACATATATAAGAATTTTGTCCTGCTGAAAAAAAGAAAACAACTTACACTCTCAATAATTAACTACACTGTTTCCTTTCTCTCATTTAAATCAATTTCAAAGAATACTTAAAACTTTGCCTAATCCTTCCAATCGTAAATTCCCTAGTTGCAACTTTACAATTAGCTAAGTTTTTCTTGAAAGAAAAGATTGATTCTATTTTTTACAGAATATCGGTATAAAGAACCTGTACTAATACTTTCTTTCCGAAACAAATTATTCCTTCTAATATCTACAAATTGTTCAAGTTGGCACGACCTTACTGTGTCTTTTCACGGCGTAGAGAAATCTACGGCGTCGACTCTTCCAGTCGCTCGGTGTCCTTGTCCTTGCAGCTCGGTCGGGAGCAAAGCCGCCCTCTGCAGAACCGCACGGTCGCCCCTTTCCAGTACCGTTGTTCAACTCACGATGTGGCCTCCGTCTCGTTTTCCGTTGATACTCTTTTCGTATTCTTTTATAGAATGTAACTAGCTTTTAATTCCATATTTAAAAGAATCTACAATACGACAACTGAGTCTATCGTATAAGAAGAATAAATATAACTTAAAAAAACTGCAAAGAAAAGAAATGAATGGCCTCGTTAGTTTCATGCTATTCACACTCCTCTCTCTTACAAAGATTTTAAATGCGTCACTTATACTTTCATCCTTTTCCTGATGAATTGTTTTAATGCCTTGTAATATGATAATTACCTCCTCGAATGTCTTGAAGAGTTTTATCGTAGATGCAGTCCTGAAGTCCGTAGCAGTACGAGGTGCCGCCTTCTCGTGATCGGTAGGTCCTCACTTCCAGCTGTTATTCATGCGCGTTGGCGCGTTGGTTCGTAGTTTTCATTTTCGGATTGTATTCATGCGCGTTGGCGCGCGTTCAAACAGCTCCTCTTATTCTTGAATATTGATGTGCTCCGTTTTCCGAGACCTCGGCAAACGGATGGTCACAATACCTCCCCTTTCCAGTTAGCGTCGGGAAAGTTTAAGTCGCCAGCGACCACAATAGAACGACCACGACTGCAATAGAACGACCCGCCCAGAATGACGCGCCCAGAAACACGAAATAATCAATCAAACTAGCGGGTTCGTCTCGGCGTGGCCCACAGCCGATGAGTCGGTGATATTGTGGAACCTCTCGTTTGAAATATACTACATTTTTAACTTAAGATCAATTTTCAACCACTCAGATCTTATAGGACCACTGTAAACAACATTGGGGGTAAGCCCCGCGCGGGATCCGAACCCGCGACCCGTCAGGTACGAGCAAGCTACTCTCTTCAGCCTTAACGACCTCGTCTATGCAGACCAATGTATTATATTCTATAACGAATTCGTTAAATTCGGGGAGCTATCGCTCACGGGAAGCTGCCGTCACCGTCCTAATGGCCACGTTGGACAACACCTCAAATTGCAGTGCTCCGAAACCATTCAAGACAAAATCATGACGTGCAGAAGAAGGGAGTATGACAGGAGCGCCTCTGATATGAGGGAAGTGTGGGAAAGGGCAGTTTGGAAGTGGAATTCGAAGGCCCTGCCTCTCTATGTCTTCGCTACGCGAGGAAAAGGAGGGCGATACGCAGCACAGCATCTCCAGATTTCAAGACTCTTGTGGTATTCAAACAGAAGAGTCAAGACAGGACCTCTTTCTTTTCCTCCACTGTCCCAAGTCTACCACGACGCTCACCAAGCTCGAATTCACCAGGTCGAAATGAACCCGCTGGTTTGATTATTTCGTGTTTATAAACGCGTCAAATGCTAGACCCTAAGTCTCGTATGTGGTACATGATTTTTCTCTCGGGGTTGGCGGTCATGTTTTCTTGATAGATGGAGAGATCCGGTGCCGACCTACAGAGCGAGGATTTTGCCAACCAATTATCTCCCACCAGTGGGGTATTGTTCCAGATGGGACATGCTGTAAGCACCCGACTGGTTTTCCGAGCTGCATGGTAGTGTTGTGTGTGTCAGTGTGTGTTAGTGTGTGTAGTGTTGTGCATGTTAGTGTGTGTGTGTGTGTGTAGTCCCCAATTCGCCTGGCGTTTAGCAGAGAAACCACCCATTACACCAAACTACCGATTAGAGCAACAGGCCGCTTGAATTCTCCTCTAGACAGCAGCCGAATTCGACCTAGCAATGTTGCTAGTACCGAAAATCCTGTCACTGTCGGAACTCCAACCCTAGTACCTCCTGATGAGACACAATGAAGTGGCATCAGTTAATTACCCTAGCCGCGTAAGCCGGTGAACCAGCTGTTACTAGTATGGTGTGCAAATAATGTTATTTGATTGATGAGAACAGACCATAATGATACGTGTCGATCAAATTATCAAAATATGTACCATGATATTTTCCTTTGTTAAATTTACTAGTATAAAATTTAAAAAATAAAAAAAATTAAATTAATAATATAAAATTTTATATTTACACGTATAAAATACTCGTATAAATGACTGCACATACCATTTTTCCCATAAAAATGTTTGTCTGAAAAAATAAGAATTGTTTTTCAATTTTTGTGAAGTAAAATAAAATGCAAATTAGGAAATCTCTAAAACGTCCCCTTCTATTAGTGTTCATTATAAAAACAGCCAAGAAACTTTTCCCTGCTAATATTCAATATTTAGTCGAACCTCCATTGTTCCGGATTGCCTAGAAAATTCGTTTCGACATATATTTCATTAGTGTATTTGCTCAATGAAAATTGCTGCCCATTACGAACAAATCACTCTTTTCAGCTCAGATACAGTCTCGAATTGCCGCCTATTGGTATACATACGCCTGGTTAGAGTTACCCGTAGATTTTCCATAAGGTTTAAAACAGGACTTCTAGCTGGCCATTACAAAACTGAGATTCATCTTGCCTTTGCAGAAATGTGAATGGCAGCATTGTGTTGTTGAAATCTCAGATCATCATAATATTCTTCATACATCCTAATAAGTTCACAATCGAGCTTCTCTACATTTTTCTCAGAGTTCATGCGTGTGTTCAGGCACAAATATTTGATTTACCATTTACACAGAAAATTGTCCCGATCTGACACTTTCACCCCCGAAATTTCTAGCCAGCCGGTCTTTACGGAGATAATGCCACCTTTTCTTTACGGAGATAATACCAGTAACGTTGTAAACCATTAGGACCGACCACATTAAATATCTTTCGTTGCTGAAACTTATTGCACTCTAACTTATATGCTCTTCAGAAAATTACAACTTAGGCTTCTTGTGAATATTAGAGGCGATTTGATCAGTCGCTTTTTGTAACTTACCGTCTTCTACCAGTATCTGTGTAATTCACCTAGCAGTGACAGGTAATTTGCAAATCACTTACTATTTGAGAACTATATCGGTTATTGAATTTTGCTTTTCGCGAAATTAATAGTTTGATGTGCTCTGAAAGCTTTCTTAGTCCATCATATTTACCGTTTCTGCCATGATATGCACTCAGCTTGCTAAAAAGTATGAAAAACACTGCGCAGATTCCCTAATTTCTTGCCGATTTCACAGTTATAAAGAGACTCATATCTATATACGTCCGAATTTCTTTCCCTTTTTCTGACAAACTTTTTCCTCGTGGCATTGTAGGCACAATAACAAAATTGCCTACAATATACAGTATCTTCTGCACACAAAAGGAAAAAAAGCTACTAAGACGCTAACAGCGGAGTGCCTTCATTTTAATTTCCACCTTGAAAGTGTTATTGTTACACTTATTATATACGTATTTTGCCAACTAACCAGAAGCAATATCGGGTCTATTGATGCGCATAACAATTGTAAACCCATTAATTAATAAGTTATGCTATGATTTCTCAATTCTTTAATTAATTTATGGTTTTCTTACAAAAATGTTCTTGTCTCTATACTATATTCCACCACTGTAGAGGCTGTAGAAGCTCTGTGAATCGAATCTCTTGACCAGCCATGACATGACCTATCTCACTTTGCAATGTGGTGTGGATGAGGAACCGCGGTTATCAATAAGACGGTCATGTCGAGTAAGAGCACAGGCAGGCATCGTCATGACGTAGTGTACAAAAATAAATGACAATGCAAATTACCCAACAGCAATATTCTTAAAAAACACGTGAATAAGGTAAGCCTTACATTTATGTTTTGTACAAAAGTGATATGAATTGTAGAAATTTTTTGTACAAGAAATGACTTAAGCAACATGTATGAAACACTTTAATGTACAGTTGTCATTAATTTTAATGTAATAGTTGCTTATTTATTTTAATGCATAAACATTTTAATATGTACATTTAATTTTTGTGCAAGAAATATGTAAATCAATTTGTATTAAAAGTTTTAATGATAAAATTGCAATAATTTAGGTTTAAATATATTATAAAGACATATTCAAAATCGTATGAATTTAATGTTTTGCCACCGGGAGCGGTAGCTCAGTGCAACAACTGATATCACTGCAGCGCCTCTGACCGTGAGGTCCTAGGTTCGAGTCCTGATGGCGGCAGGATTTTCGACACTAGCTTTTCAGCTAGGTCGAATTCAGTCGCTGCTTGGAGGAGAATTCTAGAGGCCGGCTGCTGTGATCGGTAGTTTTCCGTGGTTTCTCCGATCAACACCAGGGGAATGCTGGAGAATTACCCTACGAAACGGGCCACGAACCGCGCACATCTGTTGTTCCTCTTCCCTGTCCTATTCTCTCCCCTTAAACACACACACTTACACTAACATGCACTACACTACCACATATTCCGGAAGACCGGTCGGGAGCGTAGAGCTTGTCCCGGCTGGGGCGGTGCCCCCCGGTGGAGAGTCCTGGTTAGGGGAAACCCCACTAGCCGACGGTAGCTCGGCGCCGGAACTCGCCATCCAGCTGGGAAAGACCACCACCATCTCCCGAGAAACGAATATAAACTACACTAACGGGACTAATGACCAAAGGAGTTGACGCGCCCGGAAACACGAAAAAACAAACCAAACTAATGTTTTGCCAATGTTTTCGACAATGTCGACAAAGTTGGACGTATCAAACTAATGTAATCAATTGTATTCATTATAATGATACATAATGATAGGAAAAGGGGTAATGAAACGTTCTGGAAGAATATTTTTTGGCAATAAATGATATATAATGTGACATAAAGGGGTCGCCTTAAATAATTTATATTAATTATAATCTATATTATTTATATTATAATATATATTATTTATATTATTAATAATTAATAAAGGGGTCGACAATTACATGCACAAACCAACGCAAACAGGCTAGGAAGCGTGTCAAAACCAAAACACGTAAAGCTGCCATTCCTAGCCCATTTGAAAACAAAGACATTCCTACTGAGCCTAAAAAACAGGTACTTAGTTTAGCTGACAGCCATGGCCGGGATCATTCCTTCATTCTCAGTAGGAAGTTACATTCCAACTTGTCAGTCTCATCAATTTTTAAACCTAACGGGAGGTTTGCAGATGTGACTGCAGAAATGGACACCCACACGACGGCACTGACCAATCAGAACACAGTCACTTTCATAGGAGGGCAGAATGACATTCAATGAATGACAGACAATTTGGGCGAAAACTTTACACCTGAAAAACGTAAACAAATTACAATGTGCCGCCCAAAATATTAACATTGTAGTCTGGACTCTGCCCTTCTGGTACAACAGACCAACACTATGCAACGCGATTAAGCACGCAAACCAACAATTGAAACTGCAACTGAGGGAAACAAATGTCCACTTTTTCAATTAATTTCCTTTCAGAAAAACATTTGAGTAGGTATGGTCTTCACACTAACCTTGCTGGAAAACATGCAGTCAGTAACAAGTTTGCCCAATTGTCGTGACCGGCCGCACAGATTTGAATGTGCCGCCACAGTAGGGCGTTACCGCCCCTGGCGGCAGCGGCCAGCGACAAGCGCAGGCCAGCGAGGCTCGACGGTGTGCGGCCGCCACGCCTGAACGAGCGGGGCGAGGCCCAACCCCCGCCCCCTACTACGCCTGCCAGTCAGCGGGCCTACGGCTCGGGGAAAATATAAGCCGGCCGTGGCCCGGAGAGAGGACAGAGAGTGAGCTGCGGAGTAAGAGTGACGAGTTGGTGATACGAGATAGTACGGTGTAAAGATTGTGATTACGACGACAGTGCTGCGACAACGGACTTCCCTTTACGGAGATTTAGCGACTCGGCAATTTTGTGGTGCATCTTCTGGTTACGATAACTCGGCTACGTTTCACTGTACATTCTCCTGGATTTTCGGCACTGTAGCTCTGTACCTGTTTTCAACCAATAAATTGTTTATTGAATTTTGTGTGTGTTGAATTTGGACACTTCACCAATACATCAACTTCAGTCGTACGCACTCTCCTGACAAAAATCCATCCGTTTCACCTCCCTTACGTTTTCCACCCCCACCCTAATTTCGAACCCTCTTACCTCCTCCACTGAACATACTGCCGTTTCTCACATTACCACTACCAATTCATCTACACCTGATGCCCAAATTTCCTTACAACCTGTCACTGCTGGGACACATTACAACCTTCGACCACGCACTCAAAGTAAAAATGGAGTAAATGTACAGTGACTACTGTCATATGTAGCAAAAAAAAAGACATCCGTGTAGGTACTTGCAAAAGATAAACATACTGCACCATAACGTTCAATCCTTTCAAATAAAACTGAGTTTATCGACGTAGCTCTAGAGAGCGATTTCCATCAAATGGATGTGTTTTGCTCTACAGAACATTGGTTATCTCCTAATGAACTTAGCATTTTCCAAATTCCAAACTTCTACCACGCAGGCATTTATTGTAGAGAGAGGGAATCCTATTGGATCCAGTTTGGTGGAAAACTGGTCCGGGCTTTAGGAGCAGGTCCGCATCTTAGACAACTTAGCCTCTTCACGCCTGCATGACCGTCGGAAGCTTGATGCGGACTTGTTGGACTTGTCGGACTTGTTGACGCCATCTTACGAGACGGACGCATCTGGTTGTGCTCTTCACATTTTGTGAATATCTACTACTTTTAGCAATTTGACTGTGCCTAGTGTATTTTAAGTGCTTTTATTACTTGTTGCAGGTTAGCTGAGAATATAATTTCAACTGATTTTTTTGCTATAACCAAGACAAAAAGATTACGAATTTTAAACGGACATTCAAACCTCAACGAACTTCAGATTTACGAAGTGGTGATAAGTGTCTAAATCTATTCACAGTTCAATTTATTTCCAATATTAAATCACCGTGCTAATTAATTTTCTGAAAGATTTATTCTATTTCTGTGAAAGTGACGATTCCGTTTTTTTCAACGTTACGAGGACAGTGTATCAAAGTGAATTTGTTTAAAATCTTATTCTATATATCGAAGACAAACTTTCAGATATTATCTTTTATCTAATTACGGTAAAGTATAATCTACTGATTGTATTAAACAGTTGCAGCTTAAGGTTGACGAAATTCTACGTAGCCACATTGCCAAATTTCGTAAGTACTAGCTCCTTTAGATTTTGTGTGTAGCATACCTTCTAGTTTTTGTATTCAATCTTGCTTTTTAATTTATTTAATACACATCAATTAAACACTTTTAAAATACAAAGCTAGGTTTTTGTTGCTCTTATCTGGGGTTTCTTGTATTTATTTCAATTTTTATCACGTACATTAAAACGCATTCGTGACATGGCTACTGCTCGTTCTACTCTTTTTACTCTCTACACTCTCAAAGCCGACCTTCTGAAAGACTTCACACACATAAGCAAAAATTTAGATCAACATATCCGAAGGTTGGAAGAGGTCGTTCTCTACACAGACGGTTGGGTACAAGTCGGCAACACTGCGAATAATACCAACCGTACATCCGTGACTGTACAAAAGACACAGACACCGCATCCAGTCACAACTCAAAACAAATTTAGTGTTTTAGATTATGAAACAGATTTTCCTCGCCTTCCTGATCCTCACCACCCTTCTCTACCATCGACAAGTACATGCACAAACCAACGCAAACAGGCTAGGAAGCGCTTCAAAACCGAAACACGTAAAGCTGCGCATCCTAGCTCACATGAAAACAAAGATATTCCTACTGAGCCTAAAAAACAGGTACTTATTTTAGCTGACAGTCATGGCCGCCATCTTTCCTCCATTCTCAGTAGGAAGTTACCTTCCAATTTCTCAGTCTCATCTATTTTTAAACCTAACGGAAGGTTTGCAGATGTGACTGCAGAATTGGACACCCACACGAAAACACTGACCAATCAGGACACAGTCATTATCATAGGAGGTCAGAATGACATTAACTTGGGCGGTAACTTTACACCTGAAAAACATGTTAACAAATTACAATGTGCCGCCCAAAATACTAACATTGAAGTCTCGACTCTGCCCTTCTGGTACAACAGACCAACACTATGCAGCGAGATTAAGCACGCAAACCTAACAATTGAAACTGCAGCTGAGAGAAACAAATGTCACACTTTTTGAAATTAATTTCTCTCAGCAAAACACTTCACCGACATGGTCTTCACATGAACCTTGCTGGAAAACATGCAGTCGGTAACAAGCTTGCACAATACATCATCAACTCCAGTCCTACGCAGTCTCCTGCCAAAAATCTATCCCTTTCACCTTCCTTACGTTCTCCACCCCCACCCTTATTTCGAACCCTATTGCCTATTCCTCTGAACCTACTCCGTTTCTCCCATTCCCACTACCAATCTGTCTACATCCGATGCCCCATCTTCCTCACAACCTGTCACTGCTGACACACTACAACCTTCGACCACGCACTCGAAGTAAAATGGAGTAAATATATAGCAACAACAGTCAGATGCGCAGAAAAACATTCGTGTAGGTACTTGCAAAAAATAAACATTCTCCACCATAATGTACAATCCCTTTCAAATAAAACTGAGTTTATCGAGGCAGCTATACAGAGCGATCTAAATCAAACGGACGTTCTTTGCTTTACAGAACATTGGTTATCTCCTAATGAACTTAGCATTTTCCAAATTCCAAACTTTTACCTGCAGGCTTTTATTGCGAGAGAGAGAATCCATAAAGGTCCTACGTATGGGGTTCCTGTATTTACGTTAGAAATAATATTGATTCTATTCCCTTGGCGGAATTAAATGTGTACTCCATTGAAAATATTTTCGAAATTTCTGTTGTGCATCTTACTTCACTAAAAGTGATAATACTTTGCATTTACAGACCTCCAACAAAGAGAACTGCAGATTATTTTTCGTTCTTAGAAAACCTGGAAATAACACTTAACAACGTCAGCAATCGCTCTTTTGAATCCATTGTTGTATGCGGAGATTTTAACATTGATTTTCTGGTCGAATCTTGCGAGAAAGAAAAGTTTCTCAATTTAATTCATTCCTTCAATTTAGACATTACAATTAATGTACCTACACGGATCACACAACATTCGAGGAAGGCAATTGATCAAATTATAATTAACAAAACTACTACTCGATATGAAGTTGAAACAAAAGATTTAGGATACAGTGACCACGATGCACAAATTCTTACCATTATAAGAAATGCGATCACTGACACAATAAATAATACACTAGACTAGATTGTTTACTAAAAGTAAAATTAAATTATTCATTGATTACTTGATGCAGGAGTCATGGGAAACGGTTTATAATACTGCTGATACAAACGACAAATATAATTATTTCTTTTCAACTCTTTCATTTCATTTTAACACTTGCTTTCCTCTTAAAAAACGAAAATTAAATATTTCACGGAAAAGCAATTCTTGGATAACACAAGGGATTAGGACATCTTGTAAAAACAAGCGAATTCTTTCTTTCATTTCTAAACGTCATGACGTATCTCAAGATTTCCTTATATACTTTAAAAAATACAAAACATTGTTACGAGGTAGGCTAAGGCTAAGATCATGAAAAACGATCAGAATATTTTGAATTCAAATAATAAAACAAAAGCAATGTGGAATATAATAAAAAATACTACCAAATCAACTAGAAAACCCGTAGAGAATGTTGTTTTAAAATATAACGATATAAATGTGAACGATCCGGCAACAGTGGCTAGTCTCTTTAACCAATACTTTTCGAGAATTGCTGCCGATCTCACTAAGGGTCTTCAGGCACAAAATTCAAAAACAGACATTTCACCCAAAATTGTAGACACAATGTTCGTTTCCGAAACTTCTTCCTATGAAATTCTCATAATAATCGGTAAACTAAAATATAAATATTCGTCCGGTTTAGATGAATTCCCGGATTCTTTGTTAAAACTTGTGCATATGCCATTATACACCCGTTAACTCACATATCGGCCTATTTCTCTTCTATCAGTCTTTTCAAAAATATTAGAGAGACAATGCACTTTATGCATGGAAGTTTCCAGATATTTTCAAAACAGCTACAATTAAGCCGCTTTTCAAAAAAGGCAACAAAAATGAAATTCAAAACTATCGGCCTATTTCTCTTCTATCAGTCTTTTCAAAAATATTAGAGAGACTTTTTTACATACGAATGGAAACCTTTCTCACTAAACACGACGCGCTTTCAGATTGCCAACATGGATTTAGAAAATCAAAATCAACGGAAACAGCTTATATTTTCTTTTCTTAAAGATGTCGCCTCATCATTGAATCAAAACGAGGCACCTATTGGATTATTTTTAGATCTCTCAAAAGCTTTTGACGTCATTGATAATGACATTTTACTTTCCAAATTACCTTCATATGGAATTCGTGGTATTGCTCTAGATTGGTTATGTTCGTACCTTAAACAACGATCTCAGAGAGTTGAAATACCTTACTGGAATGATGGAACATTACGTACACACCTTTCCGACTCTTTACTTATTGCATGTGGAGTTCCTCAAGGATCGATTTTAGGCCCTATTCTGTTCCTACTTTACGTAAACGATATGCCCTCGACGATTCGAAACGGAAGAACGGTTATTTGCGGATGATACGAACATCCTTTGCAATTAAGAAACCGTAAATAGTACAATATCAGATGCTTCAAATTGGTTCCGAAATAACAAATTAATAGTGAACGAAAAAAAAACGGTTTTAATGCAGTTTTCCATTTCAAATAAACAATTCTGTGCCCCATTGACAATGAACAGTGTACCATGACTGATGTTAAGGCAACAAAATTTTTAGGTCTCTCAATTCAGTCAAACCTTAAATGGAACGTCCATTTAAATGAATTGAACACAAAATTAGGTTCATTGTGCTACGCGTTCAGAATTCTTGCAAATTCAGTCAGCCTTCATACTGCTCGTTGTGTATACTTCGCGAATGTTCATTCCCGCCTGAAATATGGCATAATATTCTGGGGAAATACATCTTATAGCTCCCAGACTTTTAGATTACAAAAACGAATTGTACGAATAATAACCAAATCCCACCCACGTGATTCATGTGAGCCTCTCTTCATTAATCTAGGAATTCTATCATTACCGTTTAATATATTTTCAGAAAATGCCGAAGTCTATTACTATAACACTCGACGTAGAAATCATATTCACCAGGTGACAGTATCAACAGCTCATTACAAAACATTCACATACAATACATGCACATTATTTTACAACACTTTGCCAGATGACATTAAACGATTAAATTCAATAGAAAAGTTTAAATCCCAAGTGAAATCGTTTTTGCTGCATAACTGTTTCTATACAATTAGAGACTATACTGAGCATCACAAGAAAAGTAACATAAATTTTAACAATGATACATAATGCTTTATTTACCATTTGAACTGTGTAGATGAGTATAAACAACCTGTAACAACTATTGTACTACAGCTTCCGGGTCAATGACCCCCATCTCGATCAGGTTTTTCGTCCAGTTTCCCTGATCCATTGAGCAAATGCTGAGATGGCCCCTTGTTTTGCTTCTGGACATAAATGTAACTTCATTTCCTGTGCACGTCTTCTAGAATTCAGTGGGAAATACAATTATTCAAATTATCGTTTCCATGTTGTCGCGGCAGGAAGTAATAAGAGCCAAAATTTATTGCTTATTTATCTTTGAAAATAGATTTTATTACATGGGAGTTTTTTTGTTGTTTTTTTCTCCCTTTCAAAATTCAAAATTTATTGCTTATTTATCTTTGAAAATAGATTTTATTACATGGGAGTTTTTTTGTTTTTTTTTTCTCCCTTTCAAAATTCAAAATTTATTGCTTATTTATTTTTGAAAATAGATTTTACTACATGGGAGTTTTTTTCTCCCTTTCAAAATTCAAAATTTAAGTAGTATATGACTTAGTGTAGGGATCACAGAATTTTGAAAATGTGCACACAATTCACTTTTCCCCATAGCACGTCATACGCAGTTTTTAACTTTTTTTGACGTAAAATAAGTAAATAAATAAATAGATGCACTGTGCCAGTTTGTGCAACCCGCCACGGTGTTTCCTCTGCGCATGGGCCGCTACACCAAAAGTATGCTCGGTCCGTATGATTTTGCTGTTCGTGCTAGAGACCGGCAGTTTCTGTCCCTCCCAGTCGGCGCCTCGACGGCTTTCCTGTACGCCGCCAGGGACGAGGGAGGTGTCGGACTGCTGAAAGCGACAACGGAAGGGCAGTGGACAGCGCATATAAGCTACTGACCAGTCGCGACCTGGTGCTACGGGAGCGTGCGATGGCTGACCTGGTTGAGGAGGCCTCACACTGCCAACGGGTGTGCGCCGGCACAGGTGATATTTACCGCTACTTAAATGGAGTCACAAACTCACGCACTGCCCCGCATCCCTCGTTCTTCACACGGGCCCGGCAAGCGACAAGACGCCTACAATTGCGGTGGCGCCCGCCTGAAACAGATGATCTCGGCATCTCCGTCATAGTGCTTCCGAGAGAGGCGCCCGTACACGCCCCACGTCGCCGGAGGCGGCGGAATAGTGTTGATGTAGCAGAGGAAGATGGTGATGAAGTGGCAGATCTAGGAGCTGATTGGGAAGGGTTGGGAGGAATGGAGTTCAATGGCGCTGAGGAAGAAGACGCCCTCGCCCAGCCCCTAGATGAGACTCAGATCGACCTAACACTTGAGAACTTTTTCCGGCCGAGAGGAATGGAGTCTGCCTCCCGCCGTGACCAATGGCACCGCTGGCCCGCCACAACGTGCAGCAATCTCGCAATCCCCAGCGAGCACCTGGCACGCACTATCCACAATGCACGGCGGCACAGGAAACCCGCCAAGAGCAGCGAGCGAGCCGAGCGGCTTCGAGCGGCAACCTTCCCCGCCATTTGCAACTGACTGCATCGCCCCGGCGCAGTCCTGGGTTCCATCGAGCACATCACCCGACACTAGGGACGCACCTCACGCCAGCTGCGTGGAAGCAGCACGAGGCGCGGGTAGCGGCAACCGGCTGCCCCTCGCTCTCCCCCAGAGCGCCACGAGTACTCGCAGCCAAGAATGTGATCACCTGCAACGGAGCGCCTGTGAGCAGGATCCCCAAGGTCTTCCGAGTAGTGCTACATTGGAAGATAACAGCGGCGTTGAAGCGCTCGCCACGTTCCTCGGGCGCTACCACCCCACTCGTCCCCTGCCCACGCGCCGAGCAAGCTCAACTTGTGGAGGAGCAAGACGTCGTGGAAGCCACAGGCAGCCGCAATAACGCCCGCAGCCGTCACCTGATCGTCCGAAATCTACCCCGCCTATTCCAGGAATCATACGCTAAGTTGTGGCGGGAGTTGCCGCAGCAAGGTATCTTCGCGGCAGCACTTAAAGTAGTTGGTAAAGAATCAACATTCTTCTTGCGGTCGCGAGTGAATGTGAGGCCGTCGATTTACAAATTCATCCATTCGGCACGCCTCAATTCTTCCCGGCTGCTTAATCACCAACCCCAGAGGCCCAGGGATCAGCGCTCCTCCCGCCGCGGCTGCAAGCATGCTGACTACATGAACTCCCGCGCCTCCGAAACGATCCCCCACGTCATCTGGGAGTGCCGCTCCCACTCCGCGATCTGGCGGCTGCGCCACAATAGAATAGGGCGGGAATATATTTTCAGAAAATGCCGAAGTCTATTACTATAACACTCGACGTAGAAATCATATTCATCAGGTGACAGTATCAACAGCTCATTACAAACAATTCACATACAATACATGTACATTATTTTACAACACTTTGCCAGATGACATTAAACGATTAAATTCCATAGAAAAGTTTAAATCCCAAGTGAAATGGTTTCTGCTGCATAACTGTTTCTATACAATTAGAGACTATACTGAGCATCACAAGAAAAGTAACATTAATTTTTACAATGATACATAATACATTATTTACCATTTGAACTGTATAAATGAGTATAAACAACCTGTAACAACTATTGTACTACAGCTTCCGGGTCAATGACCCCCATCTCGATCAGGTTTTTCGTCCAGTTTCCCTGATCCATTGAGCAAATGCTGAGATGGCCCCTTGTTTTGCTTCTGGACATAAATGTAACTTCATTTTCTGTGCACGTCTTCTAGAATTCAGTGGGAAATACAATTATTCAAATTATCGTTTCCATGTTGTCGCGGCATGAAGTAATAAGAGCCAAAATTTATTGCTTATTTATCCTTGAAAATAGATTTTATTACATGGGAGTTTTTTTTGTTTTTTTTCCTTTCAAAATTCAAAATTTAAGTAGTATATGACTTAGTGTAGGGATCACAGAATTTTGAAAATGTGCACACAATTCACTTTTCCCCATAGCACGTCATACGCAGTTTTTGACTGTTTTTTGACGTAAAATAAATAAATAAATAAATAAATAAATACTGGAGCACGTTAAAGCAACCGCAGTCGGACGCTGCTTCTCGAAGACCAAGCCAGCGGATGGCGGAACCGTCCGGACCTGGTGCTGGTTAAGGACCATCAAGCAATCGTCGTCGACGCCTCGGTCTGCGTAGCATACCCGGGGCGCCTCGGTGAACGCTATGATGAGAAGGTAGCGAAATTTGAACATATTCGCCCCTTCTTCGCAGCCAGGAACTTTCGGGACGTCAGCTTCCTTCCCATCGTGGTAGGAGCTCTGGGCGAGTGGTGAGAGTCAATTGCAGCGCTACTCCGTAAATTTACCACTGGCGAAAAGTTGCGCGTGCTACGTGAGCGCATTGTCGCCGAGGCTATAGCAGGGAGCGCTGTCTGTTATTTCGCCACACTGCCCAAGATAACCTCATTCCAGTCGAGTACAGGCGAGCCTAAACATAAAGACAATACCCCTGTGATCGATGAGAGAGGATGGTCTGTGGATGACTTGTGCAGACGCGAATTAAATTATGTTTATAAGCGTATGTTTTTGTATTAAATGTGTATGTACTGCTTACTGTAAATAATGTAAATAATGTTCGTTGTTTAATTAAGTCAGGATGTAAGACAAAGTAGAGTTAGATTAGTTTGTAAGTATCTAGTTTGTAAGCTAGGCCATACGTTATCTATGTAAATATAATATAAGAATAAACATTATAAGATCCTAGATATGGGGGTTCTTGGACTTACGTTAGAAATAATTACAATTCTATCTCCTTGACAGAATTAAATGTGTATTCCATTAAAAATGTTTTCGAAACTTCTGTTGTACATCTTCCTTCGCTGAAAACGATATTACTTTTTATCTTCAGACCACCAACAAAGAGAGTTTTTGTGCTTAGAAAAACTGGAGATAAAGTCAGCAATCATTCTTTTGAATCCATTGTTGCATGCGGAGATTTCAGCATCGATTGTTTGGTTGAATCTTGCCAGAATGATCGATTTCTAAATTTAATTAATTCTTTCATTTTCATAAAATTATTCATTGAACTTGATGCAGGAGTCATGGGTCGCGGTTTATAATACTGTTGATACAAACGATAAATATAATACTTTTTTTCAACTCTTTCTTTTCACTTTAACGTAGCTAAAGATTTCCTGCTATACTTAATAAAAACACAAATCATTGTTTAGAAAACACATAGGCTAAAATCATGAAACATGATCAGGATATTTTGAACTCAAATAACAAAATAAAAGCAATGTGGAATATAATAAAAAAAATACGACCAAATCGACTAGAAACCTTGTAGAGAATGTTGTTTTAAAATATAACGATAGAAATGTGACCGAAGCGGCAACAGTGACTCGTCTCTTTAACAAATACTTCACGGGAATTGCTGTCTATATCACTTAAGGTCATCAGCCACAAAATTCAATATTAGACATTTCCTCAAAAAGTTTAGGCACAATGTTCGTTTCCTAAACTTCTTCCTATGAAATTCTCAAAATAATCGGTAAAATAAAAAACAAATATTCGGCCGGTTTAGATGAATTTCCGGATTGTTTGTTAAAGACCTGTGCGCCTGCCTTGATACACCCGTTAACTCAAATATTTAATGCATTCTTATGCACCGGAACTTTTCCAGATATTTTTAAAACAGCAAAGATTAATCCGCTTTTCAATAAAGGCAACGCAAATGAAATTGAAAATTATCGACCTATTTCTCTTCTGTCAGGTTATTCAAATATATTACAGAGACTTTTTTTAACGTACGAATGGAAATCTTTCTCAGTAAACATAACGCTCTTTCAGATTGCCAACCAGGATTTAGGAAATCAAAATCTACGGAAACAGCAATATTCTCTTTCTTTAAAGATGTCGCCTCATCATTGGATCAAAAGGAAGCACCTATTGGATTATTTTTAGATCTTCCTAAAGCTTTTGACGTCATTGATCATGACATTTTACTTTCAAAATTACCTTCGTATGGAATCCGTGCTATTGCCCTGTATTGGTTATGCTCATAACTTACACAACGATCTCAGAGAGTAGAAATACCTTACTGGAATGATAGAACATTATGTACACACCTTTCTCTTTGCCAATTGCACGTGGAGACCTACAGGGATCGATTTTAGACTATTATCTTCCTCCTATATGTAAGCAATATGCCCTCGACGATTCGAAACGGAAAAACAGTTCTCTTTGCGGATGATACAAACATTCTTTACAACAAACAAATCGTAAATAGTACAATATCAGATGCGTCCAATTGGTTTCGTAGTAACAAATTAATAGTAAATGAAAAGAACACTGTTTGAATGCAACTTAAATGCCTACGATCTCACTGTTTTAATGCAGTTTTCTATTTCAAATAAACAATTCTGTACTCCATCGAAAATGAACGGTGTACCATTGACTGACGTGAAGGTAACAAAATGTTTAAGTCTCTCAATTCAGTCAAACCTGAAATGGAACGTCCATTTAAATGAACACAAAATTAAGTTCATTGTGCTATGTGTTCAGAATTCTTTAAAATTCAGTCAGCCTTCATACTGCTCGTTGTGTATTTTTCGCGAATGTTCATTCCCGCTTGAGATATGGCGTAATATTCTGGGAAAATACAGCATATAGCTCCCAGACTTTAAGATTACAAAAAAGAATTGTACGAATAATAACCAAATCCCACCCACGTGATTCATGTAAGCCTCTCTTCATTAATATAGGAATTTTACCATTACCTTGTCTATGAATCAGTGATTTTTATCAAATATGATATGCTTACGGGCGGGAAAATATTTTCAGGGAACGCCAATGTCTAATTATAACTCTCGACGTAGTAATCATATTCATCAGGTGACAGTATCAACAGCTCATTATAAAAAATTCACATACAATACAAGTACATTATTTTACAACACTTTGTTACAGGACATAAAATATTAAATTCGATAGAAAAGTTTAAATCCCAAGTAAAATCGTTTTTGCTGCATAACTGTTTCTATACAATTAGAGACTATATTGAGCATCAAAAGGAAAGTAACATTAATTTCAACAGTGATATTTAATGTATTATTTACCATTTGGTCTGTATATTTCTAAACAACCTGTAACAAGTATTATACTGCAGCTTCTGGGTCAATCTTTCGTCTCGATCAGTTTTTCGTGCAATTTCCCTTTTCCTTTGAAAAAAATGTTAGATAGCCACGGCTTCTGAACATAAATGTAACTTCATTATCTGTGCACGTCTTCTAGAATTCAATGGTAAATATAGTTATTCAAATTATCGTTCTCCAGAATGTCACAGGAAATATTATTCCTTGACGAAGTAAATGATGAGAGATAAGAGCCCAAATTTGTTGCTGTTTCACTTGAAAATACATTTAATTACTTTGGATCGCATATTTTGTTAACAATGCTTGCAAAAGACACTCATTTTTTCTGTATTCAAAATTCAAGTAGTAATGGCTTAGGGTAGGGATCACAGAATTTTGAAAACGTGCATAGAATTCACTTCTTTCTATAGCACGTCACACATAATTTTAGCTGTTTTTGACGTGAAATAAATAAACAAGTAAATAAATAAATCCTTTTACAATGTATAGCTGCCTAGAGAAAACAAATATAGGACGTATTAAAATATTAAGTAGAAATCAAGGCAGCTGATGAAATCTACTTTTATAATATTGCCCATAATCCATTGATTCCATGATTCCTTGAAGTGGCTTCCAACATTTCTTTGCTAATATACAGCAAATTTCGCTTAATTACATTATTAAACATACATATTTCTTTTTAATGTATCTGTTCATGTGGCCTTTAAATTACTTTATATATATATATATATATATATATATATATATATATATATATATATATATATAAAGCCCACAGCGGGTCACTCAAGTAACCTTGTAGTATTACTAGATCTGTGACTTGTTATGACAATGTCACACCAAAAATTAGGAATAGTTTCATATGTCCTAACTGTCCTATAGGAGTGGGTTCGTCTTTTATCCTGCTTTTGTAATAAAAGAAACATATGCAAGTTAATATTTTAACTATGAACAGCGTTCTGAATATATTCTGTTTAAGTATTGGAATACAAATCTACTCTAGCATTTACACATTGCATTGAAAGATTCTATCACTTGCTCTACCTTTAGCAATTACGTGATTACCTAACAATTACAGTTACGTTTTAACATTTGCATAAACACTTTACATAAAAAATTTTAAAAAAAAAAAAAATAACTGTACACAAGACAAAAAAAAAAACCCTTTGCATACACTTTCAAAGAAATTGTCACATGAATAGTGAATGAAATATATACAAGACGTAGTTTCACTTTCACACTGATTATTACTTTATACAATTTAGCCAGCAAAAAGAATATTGTTATGCAATGAAAGTACAAACAATTATAACTCTTTTACTAATTATTGGTTTTGAACAATTTGAAAAGTATTAAACAATAAATTGAATGCACACGCTAAAAGAACAAATATTATCAATAATAGAAAAATGAAATTAATAGGTTTTTTACCATTCTTTTACAGGAATTAGTTATCTGGCTTCCTTTTACGACTGCAATATTATATAAGATAATGTCTAAATGATTTTAATGAATTTAATTCGACTATCTACGTCTGTAAGTGAGGTGAATCTATCTCTGTAGCATAATTCTCGCTTCTTTAAACAGTTTTTTTTATGAGAATTTCTAGTGAATTTTCTGACTCACAAAACGTCTCGAAGAAATATTTCCACAGCTTGGAGCGGCGACGGCGACCCAGATTCCTTCAAGGTCGTGGCAACCCCTTGCTTCGGTGAACCCGTGCTCTGGTGAATTTATACCACAGTCCTTCGAATTTTATATAATCTGACTGCAATATCTTCGCGTAATGAATTTCTTACGTGGTACGCCAAGTTGAAAGATAAAACAAAAAAAGGTTTTTCAAGCTTCTAATCGTCGAAATACGGCGAATTCTCCTCTCCGTCCAGCACGACAATTGCGGTTGATCAGATCGGCGACGGCAGCAAAAGAGAGAACTTCTCCTAGCGATGCCTTGCTCTAGGGCCGATATTTTCAAGGGTGATTTTGATTGGTCCTCGATCTCTTGTACGCGAGTGCGTTCAGAAACTTTTAGTAAATTCTCGCAAAGGATTCCATTCTCGGGTGCATCTTAAAAATCAATGTAACCGACATATGGGCGGTTACTATATATATATATATATATATATATATATATATATATATATATATGTGTGTGTGTGTGTGTGTGTGTGTGTGTGTCAAGATATTAGTTTTTTAGTAGTTTTGAGTTCAATGTGAGAATTTGAGCCACCTCCCAATGAGCGGTGCATGTGTGTCGGGGGGGATGAATGCGGAGGCGAGCATAGATAGGAGGGAACGTGGGAGTTTCTGGGAATGGGGCGCTACAGCGGTGTGGCGGGTGGGGAGGCTAGCGAGCCCGCAGAGAGTGGGTTGCAATGCATGCTCGTAATTGACGGGCTAGCTCAGTATCCGCTAAGAGGTAGGCAATGCGTGCGGGCCCCATCACCGTCCGCTTCACTTCCACTGGACAGCGCGAGGAAATTCTCTGCAATAAGGACGTACACAGGACAGTCAGTGTGGGTAGCAAGTGATGAAGAACGAAGCTCAGAACAAACATTTTATTCACTGTTCATTTTGTTGCAATTGCCATTCCCCTCTCGCGGAAGTGAGCATCGGACTATGAAAAAGTTAAACGTTTAGAAATTAGCAAAACAAAATTATTTATGAATAAAGAAAAATGATAATTCGCCACGAATATTTATTGCTCTCCGATTTTAATGTTTATTTATCTCTACATTTATTATTTAATTTATGTAACGTGTAAAAATCATTGAAAACTGTGTGACGTGTGAAGAGGGAACGTACAAACTGTGCTGCTCTTCTGAGGCTGCAAAAGTTTTACCCCCGCTCTTTCAATATACTTAATTGACTGAATGAATTGCGAATGATTGTAGAACGAAGGCAGCTAAGAGCTTTTTTAAAAATGACAAGAAATATGCGCTCGCGTGTTACAGTTCTTTCCGAAGGCAAATGAGCAATACCATTTCGATCTTCTTCCTTGTCGTTCCTCACGTGAAGGAATTGACTTACAATTGGAAGAACATTGTTAACGATTATTCTCTGGTACTATTGGCAAAATAATTGCATTTGCCACATCATATTCGGTTCATGAAAATTTGAGCAGGTTGTGAAGCTACATTATGTGCAGAAGCAAAACTGGTGTCATCCCAGCATTTGCTTCATGGATTAAAGGAAATGAGACAAAAAGCTTATAAAAGTATTAAATTCAACATACATAACGATTCCTACATGTCCTAGGAGTCTGTAACATTCATTCTTAGACAAGTTGCATGTTGCGGGTAGATGCCAAAATAGGGCTACTGTTGAGTGTGTACGGTTAACTCTCACATGAGCCAGAATGCGCATAAAGCTGAATGAATAACGATTAATGGATCATTTAGAACTTCATTCATCTAATTTTATCAGCCGTAGGACGCTGACTGAAATAACGTGCCGGTCGAGTCAGTGGTGGTGGTGGTGGTTGTGCGATTAAAAATTATTTTGGTATGAAAATGGATTGGTTGAGAAATATGTGCTACATAGACAACGCTGCATATATGAATTGAGAAGATTGATTGTCGGAGTCTCGACGTCAACTCGAAAATACGTAGCAAAACATGTGCTGAGATTTTAATTTTTTTTATCTTTATTCGAAAAAAATCTGAGACGCATAATTAGTATGGGTGACGTTCGGTGATAATGTGTAAATTTAAATTAACGATTGACATAGTTAAACTTTAAACTACTCCCCTTGCTCACTAGTCTCGAAAACTTGTCACAAGTAGTACGATCCCTCTTTCTTAGATATTTGCTATTCCTCGCCAGCCTAATGAACTATACTTTCCATAGCAATCCCGAGATAGCTAATGAGCATTTCATCTGCCTGAAGCGCGTTTGGAAGCTGTTTCTACTTAGTACATTATCCACCCATTAGGATAATGGTGAGTATTCACCGGCTAATTCAGTAATTAGTCAATTTTAATCTTTATCAGTTACAGTCTTTTAACTTATTAGAGGGTCGTTATTTTGGCAAAATTACGAGTTCATCGACCTCCGCCTCCTATTTTTTAAAAAAGCTTATGAAAACAGTTCGACATTCTAACTGATGTAACAAAACTGTTAAGTCGTCTTTTCTAAATGGGTGTCAAGTACATTTGTTTCAAGTACCTGCTTTCCGGACATGCAATTTGGAACGTAGACGACAGATCGAGAGGACAGACTGTCCAGCTCGGAGTGCCGGGCCTGCGTACCAGGTCTCGGCCATTTGCTGTGGAATGCCCATAGCGTCCGCAGGAACGATTATTGCACGCGAGTTCCACTCCGGAAACTATTTCGCCTCTATTCTATATAATATTACATCCATCTCATTCTATTTTCATTGGCTTGAGGGCTTACTGGAATTATGACAATTCAAATTAGTACAGCTACAAGAGCACATAATTTCTCGCATTATTTCTAAATTTGTAAGTTTCGAACATTTAGTGTTCAATTAAAATGAGACCCGCGCCATTCTTTTAAGCGTCCATTCTTCTATCCATGAAAAAAGTTTCAAAAAAATTTGGAGCGTTTTCTGAAAAAATTGTTTATAAATTTCATAATTCCATACACAAAATACGAAAAATCTTCAACTTTTTCAAATAATTGTACATGGGCGTTTTGTAAGTGATGATTTTTTTTACACCCGACTTTGTCGAAGGCAAATATTTTTATCTTCAATGTTGTAGTTTTGAAATGTTAATTGTTTTGCAATTTTCTGAACTATGCAATATCTGTCGTATTGTTTGGGACTGCACGCGTCAGTAATTGTGACGGCAGCTCTCTCACACACCCAGGAGGACAAGATGGCGTAGGCAGCTATCCGCTACGCCCTCGAATCATTGCAGCCAATGAGGTCGCGCGGATTCCAAGGCGTGGGAGGTGAGGTGCTCTGGAGTGGCAGTTTCGCTGGGGTGCGAAAGAACCAGGATTTCAAACGGCTTCTGCATGCTGCTGTTCCCTACATTGTTCACGCAAATCACTCGCTAAATGACGCTTTGATATCAATACCAGTTTCAATTTCAGCTTAAATTATGGATTCTGGAAAGGTGATGTCCTGAATTAGAAAGATTTTTCACATTTTCTAATTAACTTCTATGATGAAATGTTATGAGCAGAACCGTTACTAGAGACTGTTCAGATTTGTTTTTGGTCACACATAGATTGTTCTTGTAACTCATTTTACATCGCCAGTACTTACTATCAGTCAATTTGTTTAACTTTCTTTTTTCATTTTATAGTAGATAATACGCATTTATCTAGTCTTTACTTTATCGATTCTTTATACACATGACATTGTGAATATAGAATTGCTGCGAAAGAGTATTCAATATAGGAAAAGCCTGCAGATAATATCTTTATTTTTAAGGAACAAAAGAAAATCAATTAACGAAGGACACAACAATTATAAATTTCTAGAGAAAGGCTATTCTGGAAGAGCCAAGTAATATGGAATATCAGTCTTATTCCACTGCCAGGAGGTGCAGTCAAATTAAACAGTAGTAAACTTGCTCGTTTCATGCTCTGAAGTGTCACCCGCTTGTTACGTGCAACAATTAGATTCTAAACTCAATAAACACAATAAGAGGTGATTTTTATTACTTTACGCTTATTTTATAGCTTACAGTGCTTCACGTTCAGGTTACAAGCTATTGATTTCAAAAAAGCATGTCAGGTTATATGCAGCACTAAATCTTTCCATTTAAGTGTATCATCTGAGTTGGTGTTCATACCATCTGTAGCAGACAACGATGATGCACAATGTATCTTCTGTAATAGGATAGATGGAGAGAGGTTTGGGTGAAATGTTTGTCCTGTTCCCTGTGGGTCTACCTTGACTGTTCTGGAGGAGAGTAGGAAGATCACATAAGTGATTTTTGCAAGTAAAATATTAAAACTATCAAAATTGCTATTTTTTAATGTCAGATTATCATTACATAGTTTTTTATCAACCTTGAATTTTGTCATTTTTTTTATTAATTTTATTTTACGTCAAAAACAGTTAAAACTGCGTATGGGGAGAAGTGAATTGTGTCCACATTTTCAAAATTCTGTGATCTCTACACTAAGTCCTATACTACTTGAATTTTGAATGAATGAATGAATGAAAAAAAGGGAAAAAAAGCTCCCATGTAATAAAATCTATTTTCAAGGATAAATAAGCAATAAATTTTGGGCTCTTATCCATGTTGTCCTTCGGGATAATACTTCCTGCCGCGACAACATGGAAACGATAATTTGAATAACTGTATTTCCCACTGAATTCTAGAAGCCGTGCACAGATAATGAAGTTACATTTATGTCCAGAAGCAAAACAAGGGGCCATCTCAGCATTTGCCAATGGATCAGGGAAACTGGACGAACAACCTGATCGAGATGGGAATCATTGACCCAGAAGCTGCGATACAATACTTGTTACATATTGTTTAGAATTATACTATCCAATGGTAAATAATACATTCAATATCACTGCTAAAATTAATGTTACTTTCCTTGTGATCCTCAGTATAGTCTCTAATTGTATAGAAACAGTTATGCAGCAGAAACGATTTCACTTGGGATTTAAACTTTTCTAGCAAATTTGGTTGTTTAATGTCATCTAGCAACTTGAAACTCCTATTTGAAACTTGAAACTCCTAATCCTCATTACCCGACTGTTTCATATTATCCTCCAATTGCAAAGTTCAAAACAATTGCAATTACTAGCAATAAAATTATTGCTAGTAAACAAGTTTGTTTTTTTACATTTTCAACACAAATATTTAATTGAAAATAGTGGAAGTTTGTGTTCGTTTTGTATACCGTGCTCTCAACAGTTTGATTGTAAAGTAATTCTAAAGTGAATAAAAAGTGTATTCCACTTTTGCACTGCACTTTTGCGTTCTAAAGTGAATACAAGTGTATTCCACCTTTGCACATTGCAGCATAAAAATGTTCATTTCATATTTGCTTCTAATACGACGCACAATCCATTGAATTTCAGTGACATACCCAAGGGGGGGGGGAGATCAGGGAGCTTGAGTCCTCTCAGCGCCAAAAGTCTAGGATTCAAATTTTAAAAAGGCTTTATCAAAGGCTTATTCAATAGCGCCGAAATTCCTTTGATTTCTCATATGAATACATTATAATTAACTAAAAATCAAATTTTTTTTTCCATTTAGAATAAATAAAAAAATATAATAAATCATCAAGTACGCTGGGCTCCACACTTATCCCACCCCCCATGAAAAAATCATCATTGCGCCAATGTTGAAAGAAAATTCGAAAGATTCCTTTCTTTAAATCAAATTGATCATGTTAGTGATCAACGGATTTTTGTATTATACATTAATAAATACACGTTGCGCCCTCCTTATGCAATAGTATTTCTCAGGACGTTTATTAATAGCGTACTATATATCAAAGTAAATTTGAAAAAGATATAAGATTAAATATCAATTATAATATGTCTTCCTGAAGATGTTTTAACAAACCAATCTTAGATCGAGAAGTTTCGAAAGATTATTAAAACAGTGTTTCATGAAACAGTATCGTGTCATGTTAAGTACTGTAATAATGTAAATATTTCAATTTCGAATAGCGTTCGAAAGTCATCCGAATAATATGCATTCACATAAAGAATGAGAAATATTAGCTTAAAGGAATATAATTTTGGAATTGAAAATGCCACTCCTGACTTCCAAAAGATTGTATTGTGTTTAGAAGCGATTTTGTATTTTTAGTAACAAAGTCGACATGAAGAAAATAAATATCTCAGTTTTCAACTAGCATTTCACCCATCATGAAAATTTTTTGAAGTAATATTTTTTACGTAACACTGCCATTGTAGATAAGCATTTTCAACAATTTCCGTACTATTACAGAGGTATTTTGAAGAGTTTTTGGAAGTTCTTATCTAAGAGTAAACTTGCTTAAAGTTTCAAAATCAAGATCCAAAATGAGAAGTAAATCCCACAGCAATAGCTGGAACGTGATCCGATTTCATTGGGGAATGTTCGTGGCGCCAGAGCAGCGGAGATTTTCCGTGAAGCCCGTAATGCAGACCCCGCTGGCGCTGGCGTGGCGGTGCTTCGTGATGAGGGCCAAGGCTCCGTCATCATAAGCGCCCACGTGCCCGGCAGACATGGGACGACGGCCGTGTCGCGTCGCGTCGCGTCGCGCCGTGTCACGTCACGTCGGCCCCTGCCACGGTGCGGAGCGGCGGGTTGGTTGGCTTCACAGCAATTTGCGCAAACAAAGCTATATCAAGGGTACCGTGAAGACCGAACAAAACCGATGACAAATGGGAATGCAATTACGCTGCGCCATAACCTCCTCATTTCGAAAGTCCATACTTTTCAAACAGTCGGCCCCCAGACCGAATCTCATTTGTTGACAAACGTGCAGTGTGCATCAGAGAGGTTTCACATGAAATTGTTATATTTTTAGATTCTGTTGTGCCGCAGGTGTGAGTTTTTTCAATATATTTGATAACAAAAACAAGCTAAGACGGAAATAAAAATGTCACCCTATTTACCTAATTCAAATGATTTTTTCCATTTTCGCATTAATTTACCTTTGTGATCAAACATTTTCATTTTTTTGTTAATAATATACAATATACATGGTTCTGAAGTGCTTGTATGATTCTGGAAAGCAAATTTGTGTACAAAGTATTTATTCAAACCAAAGTTTGAGTGCTTATTACGGCTCAGCCTTTCGAAATATCGGAGTGTATTAGACAATACTTGCTCAAAATTACCTTAAAAGCTTATTTTCGAAGTTTCGACGTTTCCTCCCTGGACATCCTGTATAATGTGCTGAAAAACATCTGAAATTGCATTTGGTAGTGTTGTCCAAATTTTGGTGGAGGAAAATCAAAAATCTGTACCATAGTTTCTTCTTACGTATGATCGTCCGCAATCCACAAATGTATGATGAGCACAATAATATGAGATTTGTCAAATATGTTAGCACGAACGATAACAATAGGAACGGTAATAATCTTTTTGCTGGAGTATTATCTGTGTGTTTTTTGAAGAATAATCATATGAAATCCAGATAATTATTTTTATTTTTACAACAAAATTATTGTAAAAACACATCCGCATGTCATACAATCTGAGAGCTATTTTGTTTTCGGGAAACTTGTTCGCGATCCATTTTTGCATCTCCCCTCCTGAGACTGAAAAACCAGTTCTTCACATAACGAGTACAGAAAGCGAGTCCCTGATGTGCATATAAAATGCTCGTGGATGAGGAGACGATGATAGGCGAGTCCGGCATTTTGAAACGAGTATTCCAAAGACACTTTTGTACAAGATGCATTTTTTGCACGAATTCATGCAAACTTACAAGTATTTTTTTCTTGGAATCATTGTCAATGTGCGGGGCGGCAGACATGTTGATTCATATCGCCCGTTTGTTTACTTTTCAGTACCTAGTTATTTAATATGACTATGACTTCTTTGCGGTATATGGAGGACACATTCTATTTAGCCCTACGACTATTACAAGTACTACTTTCCAATCAATGAACAGTGAAGGTAAGTGCTACATTTCATGTACGAGTGCTGAAAAAGAAGAAAATGCGCAACTTCAAGTTAGACAGCACTCGCAGCTGGTCTCCAAATATACCCCTCGGAATAGTACATTATGAAACGATGATGAAATGATGGGTAATAATACAAGAGTGTGATATAACGATACGAGTGGGGTACGAGCGAGTACCTTGTGCTAAACTTGGACACAAAACTGAACTAGAATTCCCATATTACAAACAAAACCCAACAAGCAAAATGCAAAATAGCACAATTAAAACCTTGAATTATTTATTTATTTATTTTACGTAAAAAAACAGTTAAAAACTGCGTATGACGTGCTATGGCGAAAAGTGAATTGTGTGCACATTTTCAAAATTCTGAATTCCCAACACTAAGTCATGTACTATTAAATTTTGAATTTTGAAAGGGAAAAAAAAAAACCAATAAACACCAAAAGCTGGCTATCAATAGATAATGCCATCACTTTATATAAATCCATAATCAGATCCTTAATGTTATACGCATGCCCTGTCTGGACTAACGCATTTGCTACTACCATAAATAAACTACAAAAAATACAAAATTGATTTCTCCGATTAGCAACCCACGCTCCATGGTTTGTATCCAACAAACAAATACACAAAGAATTGAATATAACTTCTGTCTCCAAACACAGCCCATCTATTCAATACATTCTATTCAAATATCAACTCAACACCAACTACAACCTGGCATTAACAGACCATACTCCAACACGCATAAAAAACCGTTACCCTTTTAACGCCTTCCTAAACTTATTTTCCAACAATTGTGAACAGTAGGTGCAGAGTGTCGCTTCCGACCCCTTCCCGCAGATAGTTTTTAAGTTCAGGAAATAGGAATAGCTGTAAGTCAGCAATACATATGAAAAAGTAAAATGTTACTGCACTATGTACATCCGAATGGAAAATAAATATTAAAAAAAGGGGGGGAAGGAAACCCCCGAAGATAAATCAAGCCAGACCAGAGGCTTTGAGATAGCAGCCCTAACACTGGTCAAACCTGCATATGGGTCAGTAGCTCTATCAGGTAAATCAATTACTAAATTCCTCCATAACCATAGCCGGATTCACCATATGACAACAAATACGCGAGAAAACGGTAAAGAATATGGATTAGCGGAACGACTACAAATATGTGGGAGGGAATGTTAGATCTCTAAACGGCAAAGAAGAAGAATTAGTAACTTTACAGAGAGAAAAGAACATTGATATATTATTGATCTCAGAAACAAAAAAGAAATTAAAGGGAACAATGAATATATGGGAATATACAATGATATATTGTGGGGTCTCTCAGGTAGAACATGCAACATCAGGTGTAGCTCCAATTCTAAATCAGAAATGGACCAAAAGAATACAATCTTATAACTGGATCTCCAATCGTATTGTAACTGTGCGGTGTAAGGTAGATAGAGGATCCATTTCCTTCATTTGTGTCTACGCACCAGAAGGGGGGAAAGAAACAGGAAACCGATGAGTTTTATCGTCTACTTCAAAAAAGTATATGTGAAATAAATAAGAATGACTATTTAATAATTGGAGGAGACTTAAATGCTAGAATTGGAAAATTCCAAATGGTTGATGTGATTGGTAAATGTAAAGAGGATCATGTGCTAAATTATAATGGAAAAACTATGCGAGATTTTACTTGCTTCAATAACCTAAAAGTTATGAATACCTTCTTTCCACACAAATGAATACATAAGTACACATGGTCAGCACGTGCACAGAGTAGCACAATTGATTATATCTTAGCAAATGAAAAGACAAATAGACTCTTCACTGACGTAAGAGTATATAGAGGATGGGTTATGTACAGTGACCATTTTGCATTGGTTGGTAAATTGAATCTCTACAAAAGATGGTATAAAATGAAGAAAAAATGGTTTCATTTGGCAACGAGCAGTGGAAAGTCTATTTACTTTAAGAAGACTCCATAAAACAATTATACCAACGGCGACTACATGAAATAAATGGAAAATACCCTGTAATTCAAGATATCGAAGAAAAATGGAAACGCATTAAAACAGTGATAGAGGCTTCAGCAATGGAAGCAATTGGTACTTCTCAAAAAATGAAAAGTAAAAGGCTACGAATATGGAATAAGGAGATACAGGAAGCTGTGAATACAAAGAGAAAAGCATATTTGAAATATCTAAGAGATAGAGATCCCGTGTCAAAAGACTATTCTAATGCATCAACCTACGTAAGAAGTCTTGCAAGGAAGGCACAACAAGAAAGCTGGGACAGGTACGAAGCTAACCTAGAGCATAATATACACGGACACAAGACAATGAGCTGCAACATTTTAACAGAGAGGTGAAAGATGCAGCAAATATTGAAGTTGTGAAACATGACCAATTCCTCTCTTATTATAAACGTTTATGGACAGAACCTGGTCACGAAAACAACACAGAGAAACCCTTAGAAACAGAAAAGGAAATTGATGAAATAGAATATGAGGAAGTGGATGATGCCTTAAAAAAATAAAAAATAGAAAAGCGAGTGGAAGCGATGGTATTAAAGGCGAAATGATCAAATATGCCTCAGAAAATTTGAAGAAACGCCTCTTACACTTTCTCAATCTATGTTGGAAGAAAGTGCTTATACCGCAAGATTGTAAAATTGCGGTAATAATTCTTATCTTTAAGAAAGGAGACCGGTGAAAATTATAGAGGAATAAGTCTTTTAAATGTTGCTAACAAGATATATTCAATAATAATTGCATTCAGAGTTCGTAATATTGCGGAGGCCATGTTATTAGAAGAACAAAATGGTTCTAGAAATGGTAGGTCTTGCTCCGATAATATTTTAATTATGAAGCAGATCATTGAGAAACATAGAGAATTTAATAAAAGAACACGCTCTTCATAGATTACTCCAAAGCTTTTGACACCGTAAACAGAAGTACACTATTTTATGTATTGCATCGTAAATGTCTCCCACCACAGCTGATTTCTGTTATTAGGAACATATATAGTAACTCAGAAATTTGTATCAAAGGTCAAGAGAATAAAAAAGAGATAATATACCAAGGAGTAAGGCAAGGATGTAGTCTGTCCCCAATTCGTTTTTAATTAACAGTTAGATGAAGCATTGAATATGTGGATATCCAGACTAAAATATTATAGCCATGACATGGGACAAGAAAGAAACCAAATGACCATATTATTCGCGGATGACCAACTTATAATAGCAAATGATGAATATAGCCATCAGAAATCACTGTTTGAATTACAAAAGGTAACCGAAATGTACAATCTCTCTATATCCTCAACAAAAACAAAAGTCATGGCCTTTGAAGGGATGGAACTGGTTAGAACCCAATTAGTTGTATACAATTCACCTATAGAACAAGTTTCAAGTTTTAATTTCTTGGGATACAAAATGTCATACAGAGGGGAAATAGATATACAAGGGAAAATTGAAAGAATAAATGGTATGAACGGAACAATCCTCAGAACCTTGAAAAAGCAAGTCAGAAAGGAAACTTCGATTAAATTCTATAATGTATTAACAATCCAAACTTGTTTATATGGAAGTGAAAATTGGACAATGACCAAAAAGATAGCACAAGACTACAAAGTGCTGAAATGAAATTTCTGAGATCAGTAGCTGATTGTAAGCTGATGGACAAGAAAAGAATTTAGAAATTCGTAAAGAACTTGATGTATGTAAACTACAAGAGAAAGTTAATTACTATCGAAATTCCTGTATGCAGCACATTGAAAGGATGCAAAACAATCGACTGCCGAAAATAATTCTAAAATACCGCCCACAAGGACGAGGAAATCCTGGTCGTCCGAAGAAGAAATGGGGTGACCAAACGGGAACAGAGGCGTAACAGACAGTGCCTATATACATGAAGGGGAAGAAGAGAAGAAACTTTTACATTGAATCGTTTCGTGGTAGTTGACATTCAGGATTCAGCCAAGGTCACCGACGATGTAATGATGGGTATACACGAGTGTAATATTACGATACGACCGAGGAACGAGCGAGTATCGTAAACTTTCCAAGAGTGTATTAATATCCATTATACATCGAGTTTCATACGGAATTTTCTCTACCATTTCTGGCAACTTTTATAAGTTAAACTTTCACCTGGAAGCGTTTCGTGGCAGTTGACATTCAGGATTCAGCCAAGGCCACTCAGGATTCAGCGGGCAGCAACCCTACCTGCCGAAGATAGCTTTAATTGACCTCTCTGCCTGCGAGCGAGTACAAAAGTTGCGGCAATAAATCCGAGGTCACCATTTTCACTTTTTCTCTTATTTCTGGAGGTGCCAACTCAACCTCTGATTCACTATATATTTTAAATTAAAGAATTGGTTTGTTTTAAGGGCAACCACACGACAGCAACATATAACACAAAATTATTTGCATTCTGATCTTCACGTCAGTCCAATGTTCCCTCTACCACTACCGCTGCCCTCGTCAAATAGAATCAAAGTGAAATAACGATTCAATTTATTATAAATTATATTCCTCGTCAAAATTACTAATATAAGACATTTGAACTGGCAAACATAGTAAAAAATATTAAATGCAATTTGAATGTACACAAGCGAACGAAACACTTACTAGAACTATTCACAATGATTAACGAAGTGTCAATAATTGGTTTGTAAACTTTCTTGCGACTGGTCAAGAACCTGTATTAAAATGAAATCTGCGTCTTAATGAGTATCACTATGCAACGAGTTGCAGCCCTTAAATGACAGAATTATACAATGGGATTAGAAAAAACACGTTACGCGATTATTGTATAACTCAAAGCAGTGCGTCAAGTCCTTTAAATCCAGAATTTGTGGAATCTTGGGAACCTCCAGTTACTTCTCTGTGCTATAATCAATGAAATGAGATATCAAATTGTATGTCTTGGAGAGCTCATTGATCAAAATCTAAGAAAGAAAGGAGTTGTAAGTTAAGAAAAATCAACACCACTCAACAGTAATGACGCAGTCCTAAAATTAGACATCAAAAATTCCTCAAAAACTCTTGAACCCAATTAGAAATCAGCGTTATTGACGAGGCTCTCTGTACACTAATATTCAAAAATATTTTAGATTCAATCAGGAAAATGAGAGTTGCCTTCTAAGATATTTTCACAATGGTATTCAGAACGACTAACATAAAAACTGTTCTAAAAAAGCAGGATGCTAATTTATTTTACGTAAAAAACTGTGTGACGTGCTGTGAAGAGAAGTGAATCCTGCGCACTTTTTCAAAATTTCAAAGCAATGATTGTGCGCCCCCTCCCCATTCATACGAATTTGCACCTGTATTTCAGGAAACAGAAAAAATTCCTTGAATAAATTACAAATTCTTTACACACTTCCTATTACAAACTTTACGTTAGTCGATATCTAGTAAATGTGCACTGTTATTAAATAGTTACCAATAGAAATGTACAAATATGTATATGTGAGTAATTCCACGTAAAATCGGCCGAAAAAGAAAAGCATGACCCCTTCTGATTGGTCTACCAATTTCTTAACTTGATCAGTGTGATGTAAAAAAAAAGATAGAATGATAATACTTAGTGCATATGTTTTCATTTATACTCAAAATTAGTAAAATTTCTGAGCTTTTTAGACGAACTTCCGAAAAAAATTAAATCTCACGTGAAAATTCATTGTAATATAAGAAAAATTTTTATCTTAATAGTAAATAGTTCAAGGAAAAGGTTTTTTGCACTAAGCGTCATATAATTTGCATCTTATACCAATGTTTATACTCGCGAATTCAAAAGCGCAGATTTTTGAGCTTGAAGACCCAAAATATTATACGAACTCAATTTTCACGAGAAAAAAAAAGAATTGGCGTGTGAAATTTAAAATTTCAAAAGTTATGGATGTTTAAAGTCAAAAAATTGTTTGCTTTTTTTTTTCAAATAAGCGATTTTTTAAATATTTTTCAAAAAGCGTAAGAATCTGCATTTGTAGATCAAAATTTATAGATTATTTGTTGATCTAACAATAGTGTTAATCATAGAAAGAAAGTTGCATTACAGAAGCATACAAACACGTCATAGAATTACTTATTTATGTAAATGGTTTATTATTTACAAAAGAAATGAATACATTTGTTCCCAAAGAAAAATAACCCAAAAATAAGAAGCACACAATTTACACAATGTGACTGCTTTTTTATTTCTTGGTTATTTTTTCTTTCTGAACAAATATAATCATTTCTTTTATAAATACTAAACACTGTACTACATGTTTCTGAATTGTTTCTATGCTTTTGCAATGCAAATGTTTGCCTAGAAATTGCTTATTTCGGAGTATCCATGTAATTTATTAGATAAAATATGCTCAAAATAGTCTTAAGAGGGTATTTTTGAATTTTCAAAATCTAAAATTATACTAAAACTTTCTGTAGTCAGACTCTTGTTTTCTGAGTCTCTGATAGCGAAAGTCGATTGACGGCAAAGCGTTTGTCCGTCCGTGGTCAATGCTAGCGCCAAAATTATTCATACGAATTTCTCCAAAATTAATATTCGATAAACTCGATGGATTTAAAGGAATTCGAGGCTTTGCGAGTTTGAAACTGATATTTTGATTTTGGGGGTTATTTTACATAACGCATGAACACTTCACATTTGTATAAACAATGGCTCTTTTTTGTATGAAGCTTTGTCCTCAGATAGCGTAAAGGTTGCTTAACAGGAGCACAACTCATTTTCGGTCAAGTCCCTAATATCTCGAAAATTGCAAAAGTTCAATTTTTGGAGACTTCTTACAACTGCAGTATTGAAGATTGGTGTTTTGCCTTAATGAGATGTATTTTTTAGAGACATCTTCAAATAAGGTCGTGCACTATTTTTCGAAAATATAAATAGTTCTCTCGTTATTTTGCGTGAAGTGCTGGCAATTTTTAAACTTTTTTTTAAATGGATTCAAATTATTAATTTAAATTTTCTTCTCGTAGGTATGAAAGGATTATATAAAAATTTGTGTATATAAATCCAGTATTTTCGAAAATTGAAAAAAGATAACATTCCAAAAGTAGAACAATAAAGATAGAGATTTTTATAACGTATGGAATCTGTTCAGCATCATCTCTTTAAAAATTATGTCAATTTATTTTCAAAAATCGAGTAGATTTCTGCTTGAAGTTAATGCAAATTATAAAAAAAACTTTTTCTCAAAAACCGCTCCAATTTTTCCCCCTTGGATAGAAGGATAAAGGACACTTATAAGAACAGCGCAGTTCTATTTTCGTTGATCTAAATTTTTCAAAATTGCCAAATTAGAAATGCGAGGAAGAATGTGATGTAGCGCCACTAGTAAACAGCTGAATGTGTCCCCCCTTTTCAATAGTCTCCACGTGACCCCACCTGTCGTAACGCAGCTACAGCCCTGCGAGGACGCTCTGCCCCTGATTCGAGCGCCTTCCAGACAGCCAACGCCCACACGAGAGCGCGCCGCACACCGCTGCTGCCGTGCTGCAGCGCGCCGCCGCCGGCCAGGCTTCAAAGGTCAGCGCGGCGCGGCGGACGCGACGGCGGGGGCAGAGGGGCAGGGTGGCTGGGCGAAGGTGGGGAAGGGGAAGGGGAAGGGGAAGGGAGCAGGGCGAGGCGCGGCGCGTAGCACAGGGAGACTCCCGCTCTGCAGCCGAGCTCCACTCGCACCGAATCAAAACGGCACATCAAATGCATGTGCTACGTTCAGGATAGCGCAATAGCGCGTAGCGTTCTTTGTGTATCGTCACCAGAAGTGGAACCAGGTTTTGTTTTTTAAATGGTGGAGGGAGCTGCAGGTGTAATGTTAAGCAAACTTGATGTTTTCTGCTGAAGCATTTTTCATGATTCTTGAATTATTTTTTTTCTTTTATTCAATTATGGTTATCTGATGGTATTAATTGAAGGTTCTGTTTTCTCTTGTAACGTTTTTGCATATGTAAGAAGTTGGCTTTGATAAATGACGCAAATAGGAATTCCCATTATTCACACCCGAACGTTTCGAATACTAGATTACTCAGAAGGACTTTCGTTAATAGGAAAATCATTTTGGGACGGGGGGCAAAAGTCCCAGCAGCTCTCTTGGATGCACAACTGTCGTCCACCCACTGCACTTCCAGCGAAATATTGAAACATTGGTATTTGAAGTGTTCGGATGTAAATAATTGTATCTGATATTTTAGGTGATTGCTATCAAAACCAACCAATTTTCAAAAATGTTACAATAGAAATAAGAAACGTTCTCGGGTGCCGTGTGTGCTACTGGCGAAGTACAATAATCACATTATACATTTGCGAAAAATGACTATTACATTTTAATACAGTAATATTATTTACGCTTGAGGAGAATGGATAATATATTTTTCCAATAAAACGCATCTTTATAGTATATCGAATCCATTTAAAGTCTTATTATTTGCGTAATTAACATTTTTTACTATTACTTATAAGAAGAAAGAGCTGTCCACATAAATTCTCGCCCATTTCCTTATTGCTTGTGGTGTATTGTTTCCTCAGAAAAACTTTATATTTTGAAAAATTATTATGAATCGGATACATATTTATTGAATCTTTAGTATGAAATAATAATAAAAAAGATTATCAGGTGTTGATTTTAAAGGTAAAGATCTTTAATTAAATTTCAGAGGTTGTATCATTAACCATTTATTAAAGTTTAGACAATTTATAACTAGTGACCTGCAGCAGCAAAAATACTTCCAAGCAAATGTTTAGATAATGGTTTCCCACAAAGAAACTCTTATACTTCTCAAGAACAACAAATAAAAACATTGCAAACAAAAATAAATATTTTAATAAAAACAGTATTCATGAATATTGCATTGGCAGGGAATACAATAGTTCTATAATATAATAATATAAAAATTACATATATTATAAAAATATATCCCGTTTCGTAACGCAACACGTGAATTACAAATATTTATTAGCATGTGTCCTCCTCCTTGGAACTTTTTTGTCTCGTGTCGATAGACGTGTCGTCAGCAGTTATGCAATGAATATGAGAATTACGCTGAAACGCGCATTATGATAGGCAGATAACAAAATCAAATTTTTGCATTTTTCTGTTAACATCGAAACTATTTCATTGTTTCTTTATATTTCTCGAGTTCCTGCGTATCAAATGAAGTCTTATCTCTGATATAATCACAGGCTGCGTAGGTTTCTGTGAATTTTTGCACGGATAGGAAATTAGTCATGTGGATCCTTTAAATTAAATAAATGTCATAATGTTACATGTATAAGTATTTATGGTCATTGTTTTCCAAGTATTTTTCTCAATTTTTTAAAATAGAGTGCAAATATGTCTCATTGAGATGTAAAATCAGTGCTTGCCATGGCAAGCAGGTGTCATTTCACCTAGATACTCTTCCGGAAACGTTTGTCATAGAAATGTGTACGTGCAACCTCATATCATTGCATTTCACGGAATAATGGCACATCTGGCGGAGAGCAGCTTTTTATATAGGTCATGCGTGTCCCGAAATGCATATTCCGCGATTATTAATCTAGTCACGATTAATATTTGAGCATGCAAACGGGTGTCTATGCGAGACATTTCTGCATTAATGCAGGTGGGTCGAATGGAGGAACGCGGGAAAAAATGCATTTGATGGAAATGTTTTGCTCATCGTATGCTGCAATCTCCTTCTCAATTTATGTACTAGAGCGTCAAATGTATTTCATATTTTTCCTTTTGTTTATTTATTTATTATAAAAAACTGTTAAACTTTATGTGACGTATTATAGGAAGGAATGTATTTTTGGTAGAAACATCTGAATCAATGTGAAAACAAATGTAATATACAATGATTAAATATAAATTTACTGTTTATGAACACAACGCTGAAATGATCAGAAAATAAATGATCATCATGTAAAACTTACTCTTGAAATAAATTATAATTTAAAACGGTTGTGGGTAAACATTTTCTCATTGTGACTTCACCATCTATAACATTTTCCAATACAGAAATGATTCCAAAGTTTAAGTAACTTTTCAACTTCAGATCTGCCGTCTGGGAGCAAAAAAGATAGCCGAACTTCAGAAATCCACACGGCCGATCTCAAGATAATGACGAAGCTGTCAAAATCTGGAAATCAGATTAATAAAAATATTGTTAAAGACTATGTATAACTTATATCTTAACTCATGAGGAAATTAGAAAAGCTCTCAATCAAATGGATATTGAAATCTCTACTACCATTTCATTTATTGGAGCTGATATTTCAGAATCAGAATTCACTCATATAATGAGCTTCAGGAGACAGGTGTTTATTGACCCAGATGATGTTAGAATGTTACCACAATCTCATTCAATTTCAGAATACATCCTAGAGAATATATTTTTCCAAAGAAAATATAACCTGCTTTCTTTGTAGATTGGAAGAACATGTAGCTTATCCAATGTCCTTCAGTGACAGAGAACAATGATACAATATAACTTAGTTTAACAGATTCTCATACTTTCAATGACCAACCAAATATAATCCACCTGAAAAAAACTGTAAATCAATCTAATCCAGCACCACCAATGTACAATTTCATCTTTTCCAGCATAAACAAAAGAAGCCTCCCTTCTGAATCTTCTTCAGTACCTGAATCTCTACAGAAGTATAAGAATTTTCGAGTAAAATATCCGATGTAATGTTTTTCTAGAACCTAAAGACTGCCTCAAAGTTTGGGTAGTGTGTATTTTTTTCAACTTTTTCGTTTTTATGTTTAATAGCCCATAATAACCTATGTGACGTATTTGACTTCGTACAACTCTGAATTTTCAAACATACAAGTAAGAATATTTTTTCGTAAAGCCTAAAATTAAACTTAAATCGTGGGTAAGTTTTTGTATGTATTTCACGCTTTTTAATTTTCGTATAGATGGAGCACCGCGTGTATTAGTGTACAGCAGCGCCCATGATTTTGATAAAGACAAAACAGCCTAAAAGTCTGGAACATGACACTAATTAGCCTAAAATGTGTCGTTAATTTAGCATATGGTATGGTAATGTGTTGTTTTGGGGCGCTACTAGCTTTAGATTAAAATCGCACGAGCCCAGGAATAATGTTTTTCAAAAGAAATTACGATATATACTACCTACCGAATGTACACAAAAAGTTGCGACTCGTGTTATTTCATCATGAAATGCACCGTTAATTCTTTGTTTCATATGACACAACCAACTTATTTTTTTAAAATAATGGACCCATACCATTGTACATTTTTAAATTTTCTATTTATTCCTTTTTTAACCAATGGTGAAAGTAGAGAACGCGGTATGCCTTTAGGGCAGGGGGAAGACGGGAGGGGGAGGAGAGGCTCCTTAAGCCCTCCCTCAAATTATGCAAAGCGTTCTGAAATAAATTAATAAAACTTACCGATAGTCGATTTTCAGGTGTCGTCAAGTTTAGAGACGTCTTAAAGCAACGACAATAATCACTCAGTTGACCCCTTCTGCACAGAACACTGACGCATGTGAGTGGTCGCTTTCTTACTGCTCTTCCACTTGAAACCATCACACATCTCTCTTTCGCTTCACGAACCTCATCGTACATTTACACACAGGACATATAAATGCTGCAGCAATTAAACCACGTTCTTGCGCCCATTCATTTACAGCCAAACATCCCTTTCGGCGCCAAGCGTAAAATAAAACACATTTATTCTCACCATTGTAGCACAATACTCATCTATAGCACTCGATACTCAAATACATAAATCACAAAAATACAGAAGAGCAGAAGAAATGTAGCTGTACAATAGTAACGTAGCTAACGACTTCGATAGCTACGCCGACACACTAAATAACAGGGCCACCGCCATAATTAGAGCACCATTTCATAATGGCGTGCCAACTAGATATTAGGGTGAAATTATCTCCCCTAACTTATGAAGTTGGGATCATGACCGGTTAATTCCAGGTACGATGCCACGACCTTCTTCGCTGTCACAGCGTCCTTAATACTACTGTATGTATCATTCACTTCTGATTATTGTGTCGTGAACAATAGACAAGGATTCATCTTTTACGCGGAACATTTAAAGACTAGTTTTAGAAAATTTATTTTGGTACAAATGCAGCTTGTGGTCTACGCTACGCATGTCTAAGTTGAGGATAAGGCTCGGGCCATCGACCCTCGTGAAGACATAAATCATCCTTGAGTCTGTCCAACGCATAATTACTAACGCATTTTATGCGAATAATCTTTAAAAATCATTTGGGGTGTTTTCCACATACACAGGAATAAATTTATTTTAAATGAAAATTTATTTTAAATGAAAATTTATTTTGAAGGGAACGCTCACTTTTAAGAGAATTTCTTTTCAAATGCTTATCAAAATAATATAAACGATTCCTGTGTGGTGAACGATAACATTCCTGTGCCCCGATTGGAAGAAAATCCGATCATGTCCAGGCACAGTAATCGAGGAGGCCTAGGCTAAGGAGCACCGTAAACCCGGGATCAGCCTCGTGACCAATTATGAACCATTAAAATATATTTCAGTAGTGTAATTTTCATAATTTACTTAGAGCGCCCACGTCGGTTTAAACGACTCCTTAAGTTGTACCGTGTTCTAAACTTAAGGCTTTTTAATTTTGGCCGACTGATTTAAAAAATAACCCCTTCATTTCAAACTATAAATTAATTCACCAATATATATCAGTAATATACTCTTGGTCGGCACCGGTTAACCGTTTACACCGTGAATTTTCGGAATTATTATCGCTTCTGTCATAGTGCAAATGCAAAATGAATTCGAACGACCTTAATTCCCGGCGCACCAACAAAAACAACGGTTTACATACCCTGAGTAGCAATATGAAAATGGTTGTCATTTAAACATGTAATCTATTACTATCACAATATACTTTTTAAAATACAAAATGCTATGTTTCAATAAAATCGACTTTTTTCTTCAGTTATTTTACACCTCTTGACACGTATTCACGTTTTTTTCTACGGTGAGTAGAAAAATCTCTTAGGATATTGGTACTTTCATTTAGAGACAACACTCTTTACGTGGTTTTGTGAACTACACATACGACAGTAAGACACGATATGCAGCATGGGAAGGCACAACTGGTTAGCTGCCCACGTACCTGCCACCTCCCTCCAAGAAGCCCGCTCCACTGCACCAACCTCATCTGAACCTCACTCGGTAGCCGTGCCTCGTCGCGTCCCTCGCACGGCTGCCCGAATCGTCTGCTCGAACTCTGCAGTCCGCAACCTCGTTCAGTTCATTTCCGCACAATTCGGCTCTCATAGTGCTGCACAATATTGCTACCCAGCTCGTGACGAAATTGTTCTGTGGCCACACTGCTAATGAACGTCAATTAACCTCTTGCTCTATTCGTCTAGTTTTGCGGAAACATAATGGATGCAACATAATCCGTTTGTGGCACTTCATAGCTTCCGGTGCGATTTTACATTCAACACACTTGGGTAGCAGTTTCTTTTGGCGACAACACACTAGCACTGGCTTCGCGGAGCACGCCGATCACGCACGTTCTTACCGTAATCGTGCTGACAATTTGCACTTGTACTCTACTTGTCTACTTGTAAACATTCACAGTAACTATTATTATATTACTATATTACATAAATCTCAGTTCTCACCGTCGCCTCTTTCTAGCATTTAATGAAACTTCTAGCCATCATTTCCACCATTTGTGGGCCTCCGCGCACGTTTCTTAATAATTCCACACTTATGCTACAGCTTCCTAACAGTAAGATGGTGGAAATGTATAAGAATAAGCAAAGAATAAGCATTCGCAGAGGTTCCGTGCCGTTTCGAAGTGTCGCCACGTTTTCTGCCTTCTTGATCCATTATTTGCATGATCGTTCGTGTACATTCTTTGAAAATTGCTCTGTCCGTTCTCTGCCTTTGGAGTTTGTTCTCATGAACGGCTGTTAGACACGATAGTGGCGTGCTTGGCGCTCGACACCGATATACCTTCAACTGTTTCTCCTCCTTGGAGACAGAGATGCAGGGCAGAGAGTATACAGAGTTCTAAAATAGTGATGCAGGGCGGGGTATATAGAGGTCCGGGTGGTGTAACGGTTTGCGTTTCGACCAGCTATACTGATGTTTGCGAATTCAAACTCGATAGAACCCGTGGGTCTTGAAGGACAAAAATAGTACATTATGAAACGGTGATGCAATGATGGGTATTAATACAAGAATGTGATATTACGATACGAGAAACTGTCGTAAACTTCATAGACGTTTATTAATACCCATTACATAGGGTTTCATACGGTACTTTTTCTACGACTCTTATAAGTTAAACTTTTACATTGAATCGTTTCCTGGGAGTTGACATGCAGGATTCAGCCAAGGCCACTTAGCGTACAGCTGCCCTACCTGCCGCAGGTGGCTTTCGTTTACCAGTCCGCCTGCGAGTGAGTACAAAAGTTGCGGCAAAAATTCCAAGGTCACCATTTCCGCTTTTCCTCGTATTTCTGGAGGTGCTAACTCATCTTGTGACTCACTAGACATTTCAAACCAAAGAAATGGCCGGTATTTAAGAACAAATACACGGCAGCAACATATAACACAAAATAACTTGCATTCTGATCTTCTCGTCAGTCAAATGTTGTCTCTACCACTACAACTGCGCTAGCCAAATAGGATCAAAGTGAAATTATGATCCAATTTATTTTAAATAATATTACTCATAAAAATTACTGATAATAAAAGAAATTAAAACTGACAAACATAATATAATATTAAATGTAATTGTAATGTGCACAATCGAACGAAACATTTACTAGAATGATTCTCAATGATTAATTATGTGTCGCATTAATTACGTGGTTTGTAAACCTGTATAATAATGAAATCTGTATCGTAATGAGTATCATAATGCAACAGGTTTCAGCCATCAATTGACAGAATTATACAATGGGAGTAGAAAAACTACTTCACATGCTGTCATTCGGGGGAGCAATTAACGATCCCACGATCTTGAAGCCTTAAAAGGGCTTCGGAGTGAAGTTTAAATTGCGCATTTCATCGCCGAGTGATACCTTGTTTCTCCGCTAGATGGTTAGATGTGCGTAGCGAAATAGGCGGAGCCAGACGGAAGAGCAGGCCGGTTGACCTGTGTCTCGCCACGTAAAATAAGGCATCAAAGAAATGAATTTGAAAGTTCTCCATTGTTCACGTCATTGCCATTACACTTGTTAGGACTTTTGCACAAATAATTGGTTCACCTTCATTTTTAACACGAAAAAAGTTATTTCCATACTAATGACAAAAATAATGATGCTATAGGTTCTCAGGGATTCTCGTGTTATTAGTAACGGTTGCACAATATTATAATACCACAACTAATATCCTACAAATACTTTTGCGATTATCTGAAAAAGCCTAAACAAAACAAAAGTGAAAGGTTTGAAAAATGCATATATTGTGTTTTTCAAAATCCAAACATTTAAATGAAAGTGACTTTTTGTCAGTGAAATAAAAGTATTTGGCACTATTCTTACAAAATGTTTCAATAAAATATAATTGCTTAGGCTCATATTTGAGTTTGAGTGCTTAGATTAAGGAGGCGCTAGAATTCTTGTGTTCTACGGTGAGTGTTTTAAATGCTAGAAAAAAATCTTGTTTTGGCTGTTCAAACATATTGTCACGACATAATTCAAAATTACCACAAAACTACTAACAATTGTTAAAAAAAATTGTGCTCATGAAATTATTTAAACATGTCATATTGTGAATATTGTCAATGGTATGATACTATATATTACATTAAATATGTATTACATACACAGTTATTAAGTTAATAATGTATATAATAATGTAATAAAGAAATAAATCAAATTTTTAATAATAGGAACTTTGCTTCATTTGATCAGTTTTAAACAAAAAATATGAACAGTTTAAAGAAAGGTTATTTTACATATTTCTTACATTTCACATCAACTTTACATTCACATTTCAATTGCAGTTTTAGGAAGACGCCGAAAAAAGTTTGAACTTTTGTAGTTTTCGAAAAATCATGGTTTTCAACGAACTTGGGACCAGAACCATTAAACGTCTTAAACGTCCTTCACGCTATCCAACAACAAAATTTAATCAAAATGGAGTTTTTTAGTTTTGAAAGTGTCCCCTGGTTTCTTTTAAAGTACCGCCTAAAATTAAAATATCGATTTCAAATTCGAGGAGCCGCGTCATCAGTCAGATCGATTGGGGAATATAAATTTTGGAGAAAATCAGCTGAACGGTTTAACCGCTAGCGTTCTTCACAGACGGACAGACAGACGGACAGTCGTTTTGGTGTCAATCGATTTTTGGTATCAAGGACCCACAAAACATGTATTCTGGATACGCCACGATTTAGAAGAGTTTTTTTCTAAATTTGGGAACTGGATGTATCCACTGTTTCAATTCCACGCCGCGGCAAGAAGAGTTTTTTGCTGAAACTTCGCCGTTTTTTGCGCAGCATTACACCACTTTCTCTCTACTCCGTAGCGAGAAAATTAAAAAAGAGTTAATTTAAATAAGTAAAATATCAAAATATTCCATCTGCTATAATGCAACTCTCACTCAATGAAGAGTAATCTCTACAACATCGTGAAACACATTAAAAGATTAAAACCGGAATATGAGGCTGCTATCGAAGTGCAACATAATGTGCAAGACACTACATTTGATACTTTCTTTGAGTGTATCTCAATGTGATTTAAACATTCTAGCTCGAAATTTAAACTTGTTCAAAAACACACACCCTGAGCTTTTGGGTTCTATTATGAAACATTGCAATCACACTAAAAGGTACTTCTATCGAACTCGCTCGAAAGAATTTCAAATATATACACAAAAGAAGTGATTTAGTGTTTTTCAACAATATCTGCACTGTACTGGATGCTTTTGTGCAAGATCATAAATCTGTGTAATGGACACTGTTCCTTAATTTGTGAAAAAACAATTTCAAGGCTGTACTTTTGCACAATACCAAAAAATATCCTTCTGTTTCGTTAGCTTACGAGACTAATATTAAAAAAACGTATGAACATATTAAATTTTCTACAAAACTAGTAATATAACAGACAATATTCGTTGTAGTACCAGTAGTTTTGATATTGAAGGTACACAAAACGAGTTTTTCTGTCGAAAAGTTGCCGTTTCCTGCAGCAACACTACAATAATTTCTTTAAGCTACGCAAGTATTGAGAGAGAGTGAATAAAATTACGAAGTTAGGAGGAAGTAACGAAAGGAAAAAGAAATAAAAATAAAAAATATCAAACCAAGAAATAGAGGCCACAGAAGAAAGGTCAATGGGATGGAATAACAATTGAAGGACAGAAACGACAAAAAGAATATAAATATATAAATGAAGGTGTATACACGAACGGGAAGACGGAAAATTAAAGAAACTTTGGAAAGATAAGGAAGAAAGAAGTAACATAAAAGAATAAGTGTCATCAATTCAATACTGTCTCGATGTCTGTTCTGACATTCCCTACCTGGCCTCTTGAGCGTTCAGTGGAGAATCCCCGATCTCCTGTCATTTGCTGCTTCATCGGAGGATAGGGAATTGATAATCGCTCGGGAAGCACGCAACTGGTAATCATTACGAATTCACCAAAGGGGAGCATACTACGCAGCCGGTTAAGCTTCTTGGTGGAAGGTCAAAGGTGGCGCTGGCTTGCTCCGTCCTCAGTGCTACCGCTCGCTGGGACAACGTTTATATGTCGCGGAGGTCGCGAAGGCGTCGCTGCTGGCTTTGTGTATTGCCAGAGGCGCCCAAAACCCAGCACACCTGGGCAACCGTTGGAATTAGATACAATAGACTCTACATTATCCGAGTCCGATCAACGAGGCAGTCATCAGAAAATATTTCCCCGAAATGTCTGATTCCCGTTGAATCTCGTGTGAAATTTGATCCAACAAAACCAGTTTGGTTCCTTCACAAGGGCTATTCCGATTCCCGTGAAGTGTCCTAAACCCTACCCCTAACCTTGTTCCTTCCCATTTCTGGCCGCTGGGTAGTGACGCAGGAGCGCGTAGTAGGAGGCGCGTCCGCGGAGATGCTACCTGGCGGTCCTCTTGACAACTGATTGCGACTTGACATGACATGACAGATACTGTTAATGGAGGATTACTCCGATGCGCATAGGTTAATGAGGGATTACTCCCCAGCGCAAAAAGCGTTCAACGGCCCCCAAGGGGCTTGGAGACGCGTTGCGTCAACTTGGACGCAACAAATTAAAAAAAAATAGAATAAAATAAAAAACTATCCACTGAATATCGGGAACACAAACTTGCATACTTTACCAATTAATTGCGAACCTGGATAATTGACGAATTAGCCTACTAATGTTCCCATTATACAAAACTGGTGGGTGAAGTACGAAGTAAGAACAGCTTCGAAACGTATAGTGGACATTCGGAAGCAGATCGAAATATATAGAAATGACCAGTATACGTAACTGACGTAACATAAAGCACGTAACTGTCGTCGGTACTGTTTCGACGCGACTTTGGTAGTGTAACGGTTGGCTTATCTGACTGTTAAACCCATGTTCTTGACCAAAACCGCTCAGGGCTCAGTACAACCATGGGCTAATCAACACTCATTTCTGAGATAATGAGGTTATATCGGAACGTCCGTCTTATAACGAATTTAAAATTTTAAACACAGTCACTTGCATGTAAGTCCATATTGGATTTAAATAACACATTAACTAAAAGAATAATTGTTTAAGTTTTGTATAATGCTAACATGCAGACAGATTGGAAGAACAAGACCCTTTATCGAAAGTATCCTAATCTCTTAAATAATCCATTAGTTGATAAAGTCACTTTTCACCTGTTGTTAAAAATGTGATTTTATTTCCTAAAACTGAGTTTATTTCCTGAAACCAATTCAAGATGGGGTAATTAAAACAAGCCATTTTGATAAACATATACTGAAGAGAAGTATAAAAGATATATATTGCTATGGTAGTATTGTATTGTAGTGATCTGGGTCTGTTTATTATCGGTTTTAACTGACGAAGTTTTGCCTTGGATGTACAGTACTGTGTCGTCCGCAAATTGTGCTAAATGTATGTTTTTTTATTTGACGATGTCAGCTACATAAATATTAAACACAGTTGGTGATAACGATTGAGGTAGTCCTGCTTTCATACATCTGGGGTTCAAAAGGTGGCTATTGACATTGACGGAGAAGGTTCTATTACTTAAGAAGTTGTTGATAAGGATGTGTAGGTAGTGAGGTGTGTCTATTTGCGTGAGTTTGTAACTGAGTGCTTGATGTACCCTCAAACACCTGTGCTATATCTAAAATGATTCTAAGTGACGACAACGCTACGGTACAACGGGCTCTTCTTCTGGAAACTGACGTTCTGCTGCGTTCCTGGTACATCTCTTGGTTGTTCTGTTAATTGACCTTGTCTGTGGTTTACTCTCGGTGCATTACATCGATGAATAGAACAAACATTTTATGAACTTGGATTTTTTTTTTTTATTCAAATATTTTCTGACACAGCGTACATTGCCACTTTACAGAATTGTTTGCTTATCTTATGTATACAATAATATACAGACTAACAATAAGATGGAGGATGGCCCCACTGGGCTCCTCTACAAGAAAATCAGGTTGGGGTGCTTGGGAATTATTGCGGTGGTTTGTGTTATGGGTGAGATGACGGCGCTTATGATATGGAAAAAAGCGTAGAAGTTATGGAGGGCGGAATTTATCTTTGGGTAGTCTGGACGGGATGCGGTTTAGATGAGGGTGAGTGGTTTTTCCTAGTGAGAAAATCGGTTGGACGGGGAGGTTATGAAGCTTGTTGTAGAATCTTTCGGAGAGGCGGGCGATGTGCTGGGCTACTGTAGGAATTTCAAATCATTGTGAATTTGCTCATTAGATACATACCATGGGGCATTTAAGGCGGTGCGGAGGACTTTATTTTGTAGGGTTTGGTAGGTTTTTGGGGGGCAGCACCACCAGCGTTTTTTTAAGGGAAGACTTTCTATTAATAAGAGGATAGAGTTGGCGAAGGGAGGAATAGGCAGATTTAGGCGTGAACGTATATGGGCTTTCCAGGTTAGCCGGTGTCTAGAAGTACTCCAAGGTAAGGGATAGAAGTACTGTGATCTGCCCATTTAAGGGGAGTAGATGATACGTATAGGGATGAAGCAGGCGGAATGCGTTTTAGGGTGAAGGTTTTGGCAATGCATTTAGAAGGGTTTAAGTTAAGTTGCCAGTTAGAAGACCAAGTGGAGAATTCATTTAGGGATTCTTGAAGGGAAGAACAGGCATCTTGGTGAGAATGATTGGATGTGAATAGGACTGTGTCATCTGCGTATAGGGCAGTTTCCGTAGAGGGAAGACTGGGGATATCGTGGGTGAATATGTTGAACAGCGTTGGGGATAATGGAGAACCTTGAGGGACTCCTGCAAGGATTTTAAATGGTTGGGATAGTGAGTTGTTTACTTTTACGGCAAAGGATCGGTTGTGGAGGAAGTCTTTGATGATGTTGAATAGGTAGTCGGGGGTTCCAAGGAGGCGTAGTTTATAAAGCAGGCCTTCGTGCCAAACTCTGTCGAAGGCTTGGGAGTAGTCGAGGAAAATGGCTGTCGTGAATTGCTTTCTTTCAAAACCTAAGGCTATGGATTCTACCAATCGGAGAAGTTGATGGGATGTTGAGCAGAGTGGGCGGAATCCAAATTGGGCTGGAGGGATGATTTTTGTTTGGTTAGCAAAGTCGTTCAGTCTGGAGAGAATTAGTTTTTCGAATATTTTTGCAAGAGTTGGGAGAAGGCTAATTGGGGATAACTGGCAGGGTTGTGCGCAGGTTTGTTGGGTTTGAGGATCGGAATTATGATGGAATGTTTCCAGGCTGTAGGAAAATACTTTAGACGGAGACAGCCGTTGAAGATTGCGGTTAGATATGCGATGGATCTGCGTGGTAAGTGTTTTAGGATGCTGTTGGGAATGAGGTCGTGGCCAGAAGATTTTTTGTTTTTGAGAGATTTGAGGATGGACGCGATGTTTGATGGGCTTATATATTTGATGGGCTCTGGAGCTAGTGACAGGGGGAGTTTGATAAAGTTATTGATTTTGGAGTTAAAGGCAGGGTTGTTGGGTGGGTGAGGGGTGAAGGAAGAGGCAAAATGATTGGCAAGGAGATTCGCTTTTTCTAGGTCAGAGACAGCAGTGATTGAATTCGAGGATAGTGCAGGCATTATGGGGGAGGAGTGAGTTAGGATTCTCGTTGTTCTCCATAGGTTAGGCGCATTGGGGGCTAGTTTGGAGATGAAGGATTGGAAGTGAGCGTTTTTGGAATTGGCCATTGCTACATGGACTTTGTGGGTAAGTTGTTGAGGATGGTTTTCAGATAGGGTATCTTGGCCAATTCCTTCTGGCACGGCGTTTGGCATGTATGAGGTGGAGGATATGAGTGGGGAGAACCAGGGTGTGGGTAGGTTTGGGGGACGTGTGAGAGGCAATTGAGGCTTTGGACGCCGCTGCTATGATGGTTGATGTTAGGGTGTTGATGGCTGTATCAATTTCGATTGGATGACTGAAAAAGCAAGGGGTGGGGAGGTAGGTGTTTAAGTAGTTTTGGAAGAGGGGCCAGGATATGGGTCCATGAAATAATCTCCTTGGTTTAGGAGTGAGTACTGGCAAGGCTTTGAAGGAAATGAGAACTGGTGTGTGGTCGGAGTTGGATTCGGGAATGGGTTGTTGGAAAATTCGGTTGTGAATGCGTTTGGTAAGTATTATGTCCAGAATGTCGGGGGGTATTCGGTGGTTGTACGGGAAATGCGTTGGTTCGGCAGGGGCAGCAATATTAATGTTATTTGCGTTGCAGAATGTAAGAAGTTGGGTTCCACTTGGAGTGGTTGAGCGGCAGCCCCATATTTGGTGTTTAGAGTTCCAATCACCTACGGCTATGGTAGGGGAGGGCGCTGCGAATAACAATTTTAAATGGGTGGGGTTAATTGGGATATTGGGTGGTTTGTATATGGCGATTATGGTCAGGGATGGGCCTGAACGTTGGGGGAGAGCAATTGCTGAGTTTTCAAGTCCCGGGGTTATAATGGGGGAAGTGGGTAGTGGTTAATGGATTTTTTGATCAGGATGGCGACACCACCTGAACCTTTGTTGGAGGGTCTGTCTGATCGGTATATAGAAAATCCGGGGATGGAAAATTTTGAGGTGGATAGGAAGTGGTTTCGGTTATTATAGCTATGTCAATAGAGTTTTCGGCCAGTAAATGGGCAAGGTAAAGTTTCTTTTTGATAATGCCGTTGGCATTCCAATTGAGTAGGTTGATATTCTGGTAATTAATAGGAGCCATTGCTCAGAAAGGGATTGAGGGTAGACATAATTATATTTTGTATTATGGGGATCAGGGAGGATAGTATCTGGTTGATAATGTTGACTATAAACTGATTTTGAACATTGGGCTGGGGATGACTCCAGGAGGGCTGAGGGGGTGTTGGGAGAGGGGGGAAATTTTTGAGGTTGAGAGGAGGGGAGGGGATAGTTGGTGGGGTAGTGTTGGAGTAAGGGTGGGGGTAGGAACGTGCATTATGGATGTGGGGGTTGGTTGGAAGGGGAGACTGGGCAGGGGTGCCACCTGTAGGCATGGACTGGCGAGTCCCGGTGAAGGCTAGTTGCTTTTGCTGAAAAAAAGTACAATTTCTATCAGCTGCTGTATGCTTTCCTTTGCAGTTGGCGCAAATAAGTTCAGCATTGGGGGGGAGGGTACACGTGGTAGAGAGGTGATCTTTGCCGCACTTGACACATCTGGGAGTTTTGTTGCAATAATTTCTGGTGTGACCAAAGGCCTGACAGTTTTTACATTGCACTATTGACTGGTTTTTCTTCCTAAGTTCTACTTTTATTACACAGTGTAGTAGAGTATCAATTTTGAATAGTTTTCGTAGTCCTCATTGTTGCTTACTTCTACGGCACAGAGCGGCATCGGGGATCTATCAGCCTTGTAAAGACGCGTGACTTTACACGGTGTGATATCTTTTTCGACAAGGGCGTTCTTGACTTCTTCGTCGGTGAAGGAGGTATGCACTCCTCTGATTATCGCACTTTTGGGTCTATTTTGAGGGTCACTATACGTGTGAAACTCCAGTTTTTGTTCTTTTAAGAAGTGTATTATATTCCTATAGTCTGAGCTTCCGCGGGTGTTAACTTTTATTACCTGGCCTCGATTGGAGGTGGAGAAGCTTTTGACACATATTTTGCTTAGTTCATCAATGAGTTTTTTGAAATTTGCTGTGTCTATGTTGTGGATGAAAATAGGAGGCGGCTTAGGTTCTGCCTGAGGTGGTAGTTGAGACGGATTCTGGTTATCTGAGGCATCGTTGAGATTCGCTAATTCAGCAAATCTATTTGGTGAGAAAACTGAGTTCTGATTCTGATCGGGGCTCCCTTGTTCAACACGCTTCCTTTTGGGAAAGTTAACGTCACCACTATTATAATTCTGTTGAAAGTTTTGTTGCGGAGGTTGGAAGTACGATTGCGTGGCGAACTTACTTACACCAGGAGCGAAAGCTTGTTGATGTTGTCCTTGCCATTGCTGGTGGTTAAGATGCGGAATTTGGTGGTTGGCCGTAGGTGGCTGTTGTTGCAAGATGTGATGGTCGGGGGATCCGGGGAGCCACTGCTGAGGGTTCCCGTTGATGGAGTTCAACGCCCCTGAGATTGCCTCAGCGAGCGATGCGTGCTGCAGGTCCATCGCTGAATCTGGTTGTTAGCACAGATCACTGCACTAGTTGGGTAACGTGGACAGAGTCACACGCCCCCGTAATGTTCTAACCACTGAATCGGGCGAATATGCACTCAGAAAAAACAAAACTCACTGGTAGCACAAGTAAAAGTTCGAACTAGTAAGAACGCGCAGACACAGCGCTGTACTTGAAGCCCCGGCGGGCTTATCGCTGCTGATAAGCGGCTGAGCTCGGCGAGGTCTGAACAGCTCGGCGGTCGAGCGCGGAGTGGACTTGGATTTTTTGGTCACAACGCCTTGGTGATTGAGTTCCGGTGTTTTTTTAATCAAGTTAGAATTAATTTTTCGAACATTTTTGAAAAGGTACTAAGGAACCAGATACGGCGATAGCTATTCATTTCTATTCAGTTCTTTTTTTGTTTCGCTTCCTTTTTTCGAAACTATTGCATGTTTCCATGATAGGGAGAAATAACCAGTTCTGAAGCTAGAGTTAAATATATAATTTTTGTATGCTTTTGCAAATATGGGTAGGTTTTTTATTGCTATGTTAGTAATATTGTCATGTCCATCATGTCCTTTTTTTGCTAGGGAGATTTTAATATTTTTTACATTTCTATGGGAGAGGACAATTGTATATTATGGTGTGCTCCTTGTGGGTATATTTTACTACATTGGGTGATTTATTATATTCATGTTGGAAGATGGATTCAGGGAGGTATTAAGTATAACTGTCGTTGCGAAATATTTGGCGGGTTCTTCAGCTTTGTGAATTGATGTAAGGGCTTTACCTGCTGGTGTACTTGGATATTTTCTTTAATATATTCCTTGTGAATTGCAATGTAGAGCTATTGGTACTGCTTAATGAGTCTATAAATTCATGGATTTGCTGATTGTTATGATGTTTTATAATTCTTTTAACAATACTGGTGATTATGTTAAATTCTTCATTTCAGATGTTCTGAATTTATCTCTTCTCGTTGCGTATATTATATCCTAAGGCAGTTTGTTGTATTTTCTTTTTTTTGTTGTCTGTAGTGGGAGACTGTGCTTCTAAAATAGATTTATTGTCCAAGTCGATTAATGCTGTTTCTGACTGGTCTATTTCGAGTGGGTTGTTTAAGGTTTTTATTCTGGGTGTTGATTGTTTGACTGTCTCTGTGTCCTTTCGATGTACGATGTTGATGGATGAACATCGTACGCCATTCACTCCCACTGTACGTTCGTATTTCTCTACTCGCACTGGCCCTTTGGTGTCCCTACACATCGATTCATGACCGCTACTAAGCGAGATCTGTCTGTGATGGTGAAAAAGCCTTCATTTCCATTTCGCCTCCTCACATTTTTAAATTCTACTTAAGCTCATTTTCGCATCACATACTCATAGAAATGACTGCATGTACTTTACATGCGCATTCTGCTTTTCTCGCAGAAGCACTTTCGATAACAGTTCGATTGAATGGGTAAAATAGAAATCATCTAAAATAAAATATGTATTTTTCTCCTCATTTCGATTTTTACTTCATATTTAGTGCTCCGTATCATAAGGAAAAAATATATTCTGTAAAATACTTATTAAATAGTGGAAGATTATTTCTGTTGAACCTTTCGATTTGCACCGAACTTAAATTATGCCTTTTGTACGGAGTCCGGACTTATTATTTCAATTTCATTATATTTTTAAATTAATATGCTGAGGAATATTTGTGTGTATTACTTCATATTTGTCATGTAAATTTGTTTTTTATTCATAATTCAGAAATTTATAACAAGCTATTAACAGATAGAGATTCAGGAGCGCAAGAAATAGTACATAAATAATACTTCCCTCACATACGTAAGGTAGAGGGTTAATTGATTTTGGACTTAAAATCTTGAAACGACGGCCGTATGGTTTTAATGGAAATAGCTCTATGGGAATAGGAATAATTCTGTTGAAAGGAGATGCAATTAATATGTAACAATTGTTTTGAACAATTTGTTTGAATAAAGTGAGTAAAAGTACAAAAATGGAATGTGGATAAGCATGATTATCGTATCTCCCACCATCGAGTGAGTACTTTTCTGTTGCTCTAAACGTTTTACGTTTCTCTGAACATAAGTTCATGAACTGTCTCTGGTCTTCAGAATAAACCGATTGCGAGAATTCTTCATTCCGCAAACTTGATTAATGTTTAGACGACTGTTCAATCTCATTACACATTTAGAAATAATTTCTGGCATGTATCAGTCACACGTGTTGACGAGTACCGATTTGTTTACAATTCATTGACAGATTCGGTAGAGGCGTTTCACAAATTTTGTCGTTTCCCTAAAATATGGTTTGATGCGTTGATATTTGGGGAAGCCCATCATTGCCTCCTCGAATTAGGGCAGATGATGTTATTGTGGGCTGTCATCAAAATTCTTTCAATGTAGCAGGAGATTCTATACCGTTCTTCTCCAAGTCAAGGCTAAAAATTAATGTAATTTCAATCTATCTCCAGCCTTACGCATGGGAGCAAGCAGCAGAGAGAAATCGTATAGAGAGATTGCTCGTTAGAGAGCCGTAATGCTAAAATGACTGAAACGGCGTACGTTTCGGATTAATCAGGATAAACCATGCGAAAAGCGGATCACAGCACACGGTCTCTGCACTTCTCACTCAGACATTTCACTTTGCAACTTTTTAACTAATTTACGAAATCTACCACCAGCACATTACTAATCCGAAACCACCTGGTCCATAGAGTATCAGTTGTTGAGTATGTGCCCCGTGGATTCCCGGAGTAGGTTTACAGAGCTCAATACGAATGATTGTGAAATGGTGCTTGGCGTGTTGACATGTCACATGCCTCTCTGAATCTCTCGCTCCAATTCTGAGAAGCCTATGTTTGTAAGCGGAATAGAGACGGACATGGAGGTTCCCATTACGCAGTGTGCTGGAATTCATGCACTTCCAATCCATTTGTTTTCTATACAAACACCAACCAAATCAGGAAAAAGGGACGTATTACTATTTGATTCTTTTTTTTTTGTAGAATTAATATTTCGATGTTAAAACCATTATTATACCGCAAGAACGCTTCAGCTATTAGTGCGAAAATGGCATTAACATTACGTTAATGATAATGTTTTTGCGAGCACATTGCGGGATCGTGACGTTGCGTATAATTCTCTGCAACGAAATATAATATTATTGATCTCTATTACACATTAGAAAAAAACAACTATTAATTTTCTAGAGACGACGCTTGATAAAAACCCATCTTGTTCCAGTCAATAATTGTCATTTATCAACACAATAGAAGTCATTTAGCAGTAACGTAGCGTTAATTATCCTGTGTTTACGTGATTGAACATTCAATTAAGACGTTGAATCTATATAATGACAATTAGATCACTGTTACGGCAAGTGGCATGCATATGTAACCTCAGCAAGAATGAGACAAAACAGGGATTGATTTATACGGCTTGATGCTTATAACATTTTCGATAACCGCGCACAAACATGTGTTCTGACATCGAGAGATGTCAATTTCTATCTCAAAACGAATGAAAAGTGATATGTGTGTATGTATAGTATTAATCTGCCGAAGGATGGAACGAACCTCGTTGCACCGCGAGAAAGTTGCGCAAACGAGGCATTCTATGCAATTTGGAGGAAGAGAGGTTCATTGCAATTGTTTTACTTATCATAAAATATCCAAACATCCAACGGATTTACAAGTTACATCTTCCAGAGCAAAAATACCCATTATCAATACCCATACTCCCTTGCGTATGGACTAGGTTCGAGTCCTGTCGGCGGCAGGATTTTTGACACTAGCTTTTCAGCGTGGTCGAATTCAGCCGGTGTCTGGAGGAGAATTCTAACGGCCGGCTGCTCTGATCGGTAGTTTTCTGTGGTTTCTCCGATCAACTCCAGGCGAATGCCGGAGCAGTCCCCTACCAAACGGGCCACGGACCGCGCGCGATCTGTCCTTCCTCTTCCTTGTCCTATCCTCTCCCCTTACACACACACACACACACACACACACACTTACATATACAACGTGCACTACACTACTACATATTCCGGGAGACCGGTCGGGAGCTTAGAGCTTGTCCCGACTGGGGCGGTGCCCCGCTGGTGGGAGAGTCCTGGTTATGGGGAAACCCCACTAGCCGACGGTAGGTCGGCGCCGGATCTTGCCATCAAGCGGGGGAAGATCACTGCCATCTCCCGAGAAAAAACATGCACTTCACTAACGGGACCAATGACAGAAGCAGTTGACGCGCCCGGAAACACGAAAGAATCAATCAATCAATCTTTGCGTATGGAGTGAGAGAGTGAATATTGATGGCGCATTAAATACATTGGCCGCTGGTTCCGCAAGTGTAGCGCATTTTATAACTGGGAGGTTGCGGTGCTTCGGTCCCGTTGGAACATGAGATTTGGCGCCGACTTCCACGTCGGCTTGCAAGCTATCCACTTCCAGGTATCTCCCCCTGTGAGGCACCGTTCCAATCGACTCAAGCCCTAAGCGCCCTACTGTTCTCCCAATATGTGTGGTCCTTTAGTGTATGTAAGTCTGCGTGAGTGTGCACGCGAGCGTGTGTAATGGGAACAATAGAGATAAGGTTGAGAAATGAGGTTGTGCGGCTTGTGGCCCCTTTGCCATGGTACTGCTCCAGTATTTCTTCGATATTGATCGAAAAAACTACGGAAAATCACCAATCAGAGCAACATCTCTTATTCTCCTCCAGTTAGGGGTTGAATTCGACCTAAACAAATCGTACCGTCAGGACTCAAACATTTGATGCTCCCCGACAACGATGATGTTGCCTCTGAACTATTTTCATTGATCTTGAGAATGTAATGCGAGCACCACGTCCATATCCTGCATGTCAGTAAATAGATAGATAAAAGCATATTCATCAAGAACGGATGTTGTTCAGTGGCAGAATATAAATATATAAAACTACAATAAAAATTACAAATACAATATCAAATAAAAACAATATAAAGCAAGTGTACCTTTGCCAATATCTAGTATATGCAGATACATGTATACTTACGTTTAAAAAATAAACTTCCATACTACTTTAATATACATGCATACATGCGTACACAGACCTTTGAATCCACGCATACACACAAGCCTCAACCTATTCCCTCACAAGCGAATTGAAACAAATATGGATACGCATTTTTACATTACACCACAATATAATAATTAGGGGAGGATTTTAATGCCCTAAAACACTGCCAGAAATGATCAATAAAATTCTCTTGAAATGTTTTAAAAATGCCCTAAAAGCCGAGAAAAATTACCTAAAACATTTGATCAAAACCAGTTCAGGTGAACAACTCAAACGTTTGGATATATTACTGATATATTCGACGCTTTTTCTTTCGTTAAAGTGAACTCGATTTCCAATCTTTTAGTTTGTACCGTTCTCTACCTGGAAATCACTGTCTTTAATTATCGCGAAATCGGCCAAACCGACAATAGCACTGATAGGCGTCACAGGAACCTGATATTACACTCTCACAACGACTGACATTACAATTTTTGAGCGAAGATATCGAGTATGCTATTCAGGATTTCTGTGGAGAGCATTTGTTTCATCTTGTGAATAGTATGAAGCAAGCACCATTAGAATGATATTAAAATCTATTAAATCAGCGAAAAATACTTTAAAAACAACGAAAAGAGATTATTTCCATTTCTCATAACATACAATTAATATCTATAATAAAATGCATTGTACTAAAGCGATAAGAAAAAAACTGACATTTCATTCAAATCTGCTCCCTAATAATAATATACATGACTTATAACTATTGTTTTCTTAACATGTGAAACCCTCGTTAAAATAAATCAATAAATACCAAGGTATATCCGAATAGTCTAGAAAAAAGACGTTTTAGATTAGAAAAACAAAGAGGCAGAAATGAAACCGCTTCACTTCACTCCACTCCACCGCATACCACTTTACCTTCCTCAATTCTTTCTAACAGTAGACTACCCAATTATCGCACCTTTCACTTCACTTTACTTTCACTACACATTTTCACCCTATTGACAAATTTCCTATATTTTTCCTAAAACCCTGCACTGAGTAAGGAGAGGGCCCAAATCTGCTGCAGGTAATCAAATGCCGGAGTCAAATCGTGCGAAGACTGTACTTCTCACACATAATACAGTGTTTAGTTTTTTTTCACAAAAGCATAAAAAATAATAAGAAGAATAAAATTTTTCGGGAGAGGCGGAAACAACATGTTTCGAAAAATGTTGGTAGGTTTAAGAGCTGAAAAAGCTACAATGGAGTCAAACCATTTTTTACCCATAGAAAATCGAAATCCAAAATAAATCACTAATTTGGAGTTTTTCTAGGTCATGCAAACAATAGCAACCAGTAAGGAGAGAACTCGTAAATAAAAGTTGAATATTCACATATCAAGACCGTGACGAACATTTTTGTACAGAGTGAAAAAGATTATAACCGAAACATATTTCCACCATCTATATCACTCAACCATTATAAAATAAGACTTCAATGACCTATTGCAGAAAGAAGTTTCAATCGTGCAAGGAAACGTCACTTTCTTTGAAACAACAATCCAAGATAGGCCAAGATGTTTCGTATAGTCAAACTTTAACTTCCTTGGAGATACAATCTAAAACTTTCTAAAGAGAAGACAGAAATATTTTTGTAAGGAATTAACTACAAAAGAAATATTGTTGTTATTGGTTTTATTGATAACACATGAAATATTGTTGATATTTCATGTGTTATTGATTGCATAAACACTCACAAACTTCGAATGTTTTTTACAGCTGGTTTTGAAATAATACTAGTAATAAAACACAAAATCTTCTGGTTTGCTCTCTATTGGTGAAACAGTGCGTAATGTCATTAGTAACTAATTTATATGCCTAGCGATCTGTTATGTCCCTGTTATGTACGTATGTTATTTTTGTTAAAAGAAAGCCTGTTTTCAGAAATTTAAATCAATTTATTTTGCAAAAAAGAAAACAAAACTCACGCAAAAGATACTGCGAGTAGAAAGACTAAATGCTGAATCAAATGAAACGTCTACTGAATCGCAGTGAGTTCATTGACATACTATTATATTTTCTCTGTCAATCATCTCTGTCAAGTCGGGCAATGAAAACGAAATACACGAGGCGAACACACTACTACGCAAGGTGACGGAGCGCAACATAGAATTCTTCGTTGCGGCGACGACGCCTCGCCAAGAGACTCGGTTGTCTGACCTTGGTTGCGGAACGTCTACACTTCAGTCGACTGCGTGCAGATTTAAAACGATAAGTGATATCATGAGTTATAACATTCTGCTGTGGATTGTAGTCACTACAATATGTGTAATTTATTCTACTGTCGTAACTGAAAACAGATGATTTAACATTTTAAAGTTTTGTAAATTTCACGCTACAGAATTCTTAGGAATTAACGAAATCTTTCCAGGCCAAAGAAAGTATTAACCTTATGTTATATTTTTATTTCATCAATGATTGCATTCTAGTTACTTAGTCACAGGCGTAATCTTTGTGAGATTTCTTTTTGAAAAAGATATTATATTCATGTTGTAACTGAAACTTTTTAAAACTGGATAACACAATTTAATGCAATAGTAAGTAAGTAAAGTTCATTTTTAATTTACACAAGCGTTGTTGTGTACTGTACAGGAATTATTTGAGAGGATTATTTCCCGATTCTTTTTTTTTGTATGTTGTGCATTTTGGTACATAAAGGCATATGTATATGTTCATTCTTTTTCAGATAGTATATACTTTTTTATAACTATGTTTAGAGTATAATAATTTGTAAGTGCTTATGTTTCAAGTGATAGTTTGTGATGTAATTAAATTCAATGATTACTGCCATTCTTTTCAATTTTTGTAATTATAGAAAAGAAAATACTCTTCTTGTGAATTTTTTAAATGTACCTGATCATGATACCATACCGATACCGATACCATGATGATTCATTGGTATCGAAAGACGACCCCCATACACTGCATTACAGCGGGAACATTTCAACTGTAATTAAACTAGGGACATCCATTGTTAATACGGTTGTCACACATCGAGCAAATCTAATCTTCTGCTCGAGTCATTCGTCCAGAAACCTCGCATCAAAGGGAAGAGTAAGTGGGGAAGGTGACGATATAATGCGCATTTATTCTAAGTTAAAGTTACGGGAACACCAACATTGGACGTTCAAATTAGAAACACTAAGAACAAAATACCTGAAGGCGTGAAAGCCAGAATGAGGGCCCAGCCCAACTATATACTGCACTACTCACCCAAAAGTTTGGATGAACTAGTTTATTTTTCGTCATTGGTTTATCAACGTTTTTGTAATATCTGGAAATAAATTGCAATATGAGAAGTGGATACCTAAAACAACTGTTCTTCTACTTGCTAATGTCTGTTCTTAGAATCTACCTGGAAAACCAAGGATGGTCAATGTTTTGTCTGCTATTTACATCGTAATGTGCCTTCCTTAATTGAGGCAATTTACCAAGGCGTGATATCCTGTTTGAAAGGAAAGTACAAAGTTTGACAGTTTTCTTTTAGAATAAAATTGTCTTGATTCAATAAAAGAACTTCTGGCCATGTGGATCATAAAGTATTTAATTTTCGCAGTATGTGATGCTTTCGAAAAAGTATCTGCTAGTACGTTAAGACTTTACTGTGGGAAAATCTTATAATAAGACTATGATGAAGAAAATATAGAAGTGGGAAATATAGAAGCTTGTTTTGAACTGGTCACATCAAATCCATATTTCATTTACGTTTATAAAACAGATTTGTTGATTGGATACAAAAAATGTTTATGACGAGGGATTAGAACGTCTATGTAGTACTGAACTTGTAAGTAGCAGCACAATTACTTCTACTATCTCACAACCGTTTACTTCAGAAACAATAATAAGTTCCGTCACTAAAAAATTCTAAGAAGTCAAGCAATGAAGGTAGTTGATATTCTCCTGACCTTATGCACGAAGGGAAATTTTGACTCAGATACGTCATGAATTTGAGACTAATTGGAATTGATGTAGAGAAAATCATTTTATATCGAAAAAATCGAATGATTTCTTCGTATATCATCGCATTTTCTCACTTACAGCGTTTTCTTCCAAAAGAAATATGATGGTTTGTCATCGAATATCATAAAACCCAGTCTTCTGTGGTTGTACACAACTCTATTATTTATTCTACAATATCAAAACTACGACAAGCATCGTAATACCTTCTACAGATTTTTTTAAACAAAATTCTCACTCAATTTATACTGACATTTCTTGAAGATTCGTAACAGATCCATGTCGTGAGAGTAATGACAATGTAATATAATAATCATTTGAAATGTATTAAAGATTTATTTAAAATCAACAAATTAAAAATATGTATCTCCACAAATATACGTTGATAAATGATGAAAAACTGTAGCAATCAGCGTTTGTGATCACATTCAATAGCATAAAACATTCATTCACATATAATGGAAACTGAAGAATGACTCAGAATAAATATTGCACCGTTTTTTGAGATGTTGAGAAGTCGAAAATTTCACATTTTCTCAATGCAACTTCACTTTCTGTAAATAATCATGTGGGAAATTTCATAAAATGAAGTTATATTCGTGACGTCTTCCCATGATTGTAAGGCAATTTCTTATCTGCAGGTGTTTTCAGTTCCCGTTCACGCACTGTGAAGGGGATATCATTTACCTGTCGAATTCATTCAGGGTTGCCTAAGGATCAGGGGCAAATATCACATGTATATTGAGTTCGTACATGCTCCTACATCCTGGATGCGCGAGGTGGCTAGAGCGTGTGCGGACTCAGCACCTCGATCGAAAGGGACGCGGTGAACATGGTTGTTTGTCCCTTGTTTTTCACGTAGTGTGTTGCAGCGGAAGGTCTTGTGAGTCTGCGGACCACAGACCGAGGAGCCTGCATGTGTGTCTCCCACAAAGTTTAATACGTGTGTCCCCATGAGGCACATAGTGGGTATCTGGATACGTCTGATAGCTGGAAATAGCCACCGGAAGAAGAAAAAATGAAGTTCATGTATATGAAATTTTTCACCGTGTTCATTTGGATACCTCTACATGCCGTAGAAGTTTCTAACATTTATTTTGAGTCACCTGTACGTGCTTCGGTAAACGAGCAACAATTTTTGTGAATGTACTGCTGGTGAAATAACTAAATCCCCTATTAACACACCAGAGATTTCAAGAAAACATGCACAGATTGTGAAGCTACAATTACCGTCTAGACGCAAAACAAGTGACCAGTTCAGAATTCGTCGAATGTGTTGAATGGGTAAATTGTAGCAAGGTTTACTATTTTTTTTCCAAAAACCAATTAAAAAAAAATTTTTTTTTTTAATTATGTAAATGAATTTTAATTGTTTAAAGTCATCTGGCAATGTGTTCTGAAATAGAGTATATGATTACATGTGGAGTTTTCTAGAGCTGTTGGTATATACTCGTATAATTCTTACAATTACATACGTTATTCTTCAATTATATACATATGTATATGTGAATGCACATATATGTGTGTTCTTGTGTGTTGATATTAAGCATCTTTATGACATGAAAATTAAATACCACCCGTAAGAATACAATTTTTAAGAAAGATCATTCATTTGTAAATGAACAGGCAAGGCAGAGGTTGTATTCAAAACTCAATACCGAGAGGCTGCCAGGAATTTTGTGGATGGAATTTGTTTATGATTCGTACATTTATTTTTGTAGGTAAAGGTAAGGGTAAGGTAAAGGAAATATGTGTTCCACTGGAATAATACTTTTGAAACTTCTTGAAAAATTCTTCTTGACAGAAATCGAGAATCTCCTTGACATTCAGCATCTCCAACAGATCAAACGAAGATCGACATGAACAATGGGGTTTCCTTTGCTCGAATCATATTCTGTGAAAAGCATTTTTACAAGGGAGAATTTTGCTCCGTCACGAAGAATCGTAACATCAAAGCTGCACGCCACACCTTAAATCACATGTCGATGCAAAGAGATTCAAAGAACTGCGTGTGTTTGGGAGATTTATATGCATTTGCCTCCATTGCCCAAAAATCTTAAAAAGAAAAATATTATCGATATCAAAGTCGTACGTATAGAGCGAGCCAAAGACGCGGTTCTATTATAAAGTTGAAAGATCACACTTACAAAAATCAACTTTCAATTCTAATTATATTAAAAGAACAACAAAATAATAACTTTTATGATGTTGAATTTGTACCAAACTTTAGAAGTAATTTGAACGCATTGCAATTTAATTGTTGGGTCAATGAAATTATTCTTGCGCAAATTATTGCTATATTATAACAACTATAACTGTTGAGAGTACGGACATTACACTTCTTATATCGCATGCATGTTTCACTGTTTTTGACGATAAATAAATATACACACACAATATAATTCTTCACTGCCTAGTACTAGGAAATGCACTTAAGAAGAAGCGAATGGCATGTTGGAGTCAATTATCCCTACCATACGTCACCGTAGTCAGTTAAAATTTCCAATTTACGACTGGAAAAAGTGCTTTGAATTGTCTACGTTCCAATAAAATAACTATCCATGAAAAATATATCTTACTACATGACTGAGGATAAGCTAAAAGAAAATTTAAATACGTTCTGTAATACTTTCATATGTCAAGCAAAGCAAGAAAAATGGAAAAGAAAACCTGTATTACTCGTACTTACGAGAAAGTGTTTTTGTTTTTTTCATTAAAATGTTCTTTAATGTTTTCAGATTATTTCACCATTCTACCACTCTTTTGCCAAAAGTTAACGAGTGTGAAGATTAAACGTTACGCGTATAATGTGTTATGAACTCTACATTTAGGCTAATATATAATCTCTTCCAGCCATGGCAACCACACGTCTTTAGGAGGAGGCCAAGCATTCATCAAAGTACGAAAAATGTTCACCTCACGTGGATTATATATCAGAATAAAAAGATTCTTATGAATATTTTTAAAATGCAGAGATAAAATAGTGAAGAGAGAATTTTCCCAGTGTGTGTGATAAAATCTGTGGGATGCTTAATCTGTAAAATAGCACTTTTCAAAATTGCGGATTTGTTTCCGTTTGAACAAAATTAAGCAACATACCAATAAGCTATCTGGCGCACGCAATATTATAATATGTCTGTTTTGCTTACAAATTCGTTCTGCTGTTTGGTAACATCTGCCTTCGCGAACTATTCTACACACCAATATTTACAATTCCATCTAATCTACGTTGATAAAATCCAAAATTCTTCTCAGAACTTGTACTGAGAAAAGGAATTTACTATAGTTTCTCTCGTGATAAACTAGGAAATCGTCACTATACTCTTTTTCTCTCTTTCTCGCGAAAGATGCTTTTAGTGATAAATTTTTTCAACTGAAAAGCAAAATTTCCTTATTTGGTGGAAAGAAAAAAGCTAAAAGTAGTTCAAATTATTATTCTGTGTTCAATAATGCGTTAAACGTGTTGGGAGACGATTCACTGAATGTGAAGATATAGCAATAGAGAGAACACAATACATCATAAAATGAATTGCTCTATCGCTTAAATGTTACAGCCACCATTATCGAAACTCACACTAGTAAACTTTCTTCGTAAAAATTATTGTCTGTATATACCAGTACCTCAATACATTTTTGGATTAATTAACTGCAAACAACACGAACTACAACACATGCTTCAAATATCCAGGAAATTTCTAACAATAAATGGTGGAAAAATTAGAGAAGTATAATGACCTCGAGTTTGAAACTGCTGGATGCGGAACACAAACACGCGTGTTCATTCTAATATTGTAGGTGCTCTGACACTAATTACAAAAAGTGCACAGAAATATCTTGAAGAGCTCTACTGCAAAATAAGGATGCTGCAAACAAAAAATTGCACTATTAGGCACTACCAGAGTATTAGGCAAAGTGCTATCCACGATTTCAAATTGAAAATCCTCAGATCTCAAGTTGAGATCAGGGGTTAATTCCACTAGCATATAGAAGCTAAGAATTTTATAATCTAATAAAAATGATATTAGTGACAATAATTATAATAATAATAATAATAATAATAATAATAATAATAATAATAATAAATAGTAACAATCTTCATTGTTTTAAAAGTTAAAATTGCTTCGTTATGCAATCCAATAAGTGGGGTGCCCTCCAAAATGTAATAGAACAAATAAAACATTTCATTGTAAAAGTTACGGTATACAAATCAGAACTCCGTCTCATTTGGGGGAAAGTACACCAAGTGTTTAGGGCTTAAAATGCATCATTTCTGAGTTATGCACACTGGTAATAATGAATGTTGGAGCATTACGTGAGTTGATGGTTGCATGTTCGTCTGCTGTCCGCCATTTCGTAACCTGCGAACTGCTATATGAGGAGCGTTCACACAAAAATAAACATGCCCATCCAAAACAAATTGAGTTAGCATTGTGGTAATACTAATGACCGTCAGCTGCATCGTCTGTCCTGATGTGAAGGAGCAAAAGCAATATATCCCTAGTAATTTTACTTGTAAAAATACGATGTTAAGGCAATATCCAATATGTCCACAGAGTTGTTGCAAGCAATAAAGAACGTGTGCATGTAACCAAGAAGATGAAAGATTCTCGATCACGTGACTTCTCATACCCCATGGTTCAGTTCATCTGTGAAGTCTTCACAACAGCGTCCTACTTTATTTATTAGAAAATTGGGATCTTTAGAACACAGAAACTTTGAATAGTATCTGCAAGAACGTACAGAACATAAGAAATGTGAAGCGAATTTTTATTCAGAAAACAATGAAAGGAAAAACGATGCATACAATGTTACCCCACGGCCATATTTTAGATGTGATGAAGTTCCAGCTTTGACCCTTTGAGAACGTGGTTTTTCATTAACAAATATGGTACAACATACCCATCAGCAGATGTCACTTGAAAGGGGTATACGATTGCCAAAGAGATCAAATGAAGGAGGACTTTGAACTTTAAGTTGACTTTGAGATAAGTGGAGATAATTCTTCAGATACTCCTGAACTGGAATATTATTCCCTTGAAGTTGATGGACCAAGAGCTGAAAATGAAACTGTAATGCATAGCCAAAACTGAAAGATAATTGTGATTGTTCAGGACATGATCATGGCTGGCACATACAGATTTTAATTTCTTTTTAGTTCTTTGTAATTTCTTCAGAGACCAGAAATTGTTGTAGTTTTCTCTGTATAAAGCACCACCAAATATTTGCGTACAAAATGCAGTGTAATAATTTATTCCAATCAAATATAATGAGGAGCCCTATTTATGCAAAAGAAAACATGTCCACAAGTGCTTCTGATAAAAGTGACAAAGAATGTCCACATTTTCAAAGCAAAGCATTAAATAATAATAATAATAATAATAATAATAATAATAATAATAATAATAATAATAATAATAATACGGAAATCAGGGATTAAAGATATATTGCCATACAAATATAGGCTTTTGATTTTCTGAATCTTTTTTTCTTTCGTCAAATTTTCTATTGAGACATAGTAAACGACAAAGCACAACAGTAAGATGAATAAAAAATAAAGTATTATTAAAAAGTAACATATTCTCGGAAACAGTAAAGAAACAATTTTAATAGAAAGCCCGGTGAATTAAAATGAATCAATGTGTGTTATGTGATAATGAATTGTTCAGTTTATTTATTACCGGATATACTAGTTCTTTCTTAGATCGTCAATATTTCTTTGAAGCTACTTCAAATACGCGAATATTTTCTGAATTTACTACTATTATATCGTTCCTCCTCCAGCCATGGCGATTACAAATATAGTAAGAAAACAATTCAACGCTTATAGCCACATCATTTTGCCTATGCATTAACACACGGTTGCTTAGGACCAATATTTACAATGAAAACGCCAAAGCAAAAGCAAATAACATAGTGCAATAATTAGGGATAAAAATATCATTTTTGTATTGTGCTCGGGTTTAAAGATCAATTTTTAAATATGCGGACATTACAGTAGACTCAAAATTCCACATCTACGGCGTTTCTCGAAAATATTCCAGAGTATTGTGATTCACTTATCGGCTGCAGTATTAAATCGAGAGGACAACCGCACAGCCGCTAATACGACGCGCAAAGGCAGGTGAATCCAATGCCGGAAACGATCTGTGCCTTGCGGGAAGGCGCTGGCCTTTTGGCGCGGGTCGCGGCGGGCGTGGGGCGAGGGGCGAGGAGCGTCCGTAGGCGGGCGACGCCCACGGCCGCGCCGCGCTGCGTCGGCGGGCGCGTAGGCAGGCCTGCGAGCCCCGGCGGCGCGCCGAGGCCCGGGCACCGCCAGCTGCCGCCCACGCGCCCGGGGCTCGAGCGGCGGCGGTGGCGGCGGCGCGGCGCCGCGCGGCGCGCACGGCAGCGCGCCCGCCGGACGCCGCGACGCCGACGCCGCGGACCTCACGCCGGCCGCGCGCCCGCCGGACGCCGCGACGCCGACGCCGCGGACCTGCCCTCGGTGCTGGCGCCACGCCGACTCTCGCGACGACGCTCCCGCCGCAGGCGACACGAAGACGGAGGACGAGGAGAGGACCGTGGAGGAGCACGGGGAGAAAGACGACACCCAGGGCGGTGCTCGAAGAGGGGACGGACGACCTGAGGACGGCACCGAGGCGACCCTGACGACGGCCGAGGTCGGCACCGACAACGGCGCCGAGGACGGGGCGACGGCACCGACGAAGCGCTGAGGTGGGAGACGGCGTGGCCGGCGGCTGCGGAGACGCGAGAGGCGCCGCCGTGGCCGTGCCCGCGGCGCTGTGCAAGCGGCCGCACCGGGTGAGTACCAGTCGGCCGTCCGCGCGCGGAGCTGGCCGCCGGCCGGCGCGCGCAAGCGTCACAGCCGCCGCTGCTTCTCTCGCACCGACTCAATCGATCCTTTTGTACGTGTGATTACTCATCCTCCTCACCAATATTTACGTGTCAAGATAGTGTATTTATTTCGTTTTTTCAAACCATGAAACATTTCTAAAATTACAGAATTTCTTCTTCTCGGGGTAAAATAGAATACAAATCATAATGGAAATAGTTTTTAGAAAGAGAACAAAAATAGGAGTCTAAAATCTACGGTGATTTTTTTTCCTGGCGCAGATATTACTTTTTACGAAACATTTTCAACGTCTCGATTATGTTTCTATCACCAAGATACAGTCTTTTCCAAGTCATTTTCCTTATTAATATATCTACTGTTCTCTTTGAAGTTCAATCTTTGTACATGAATACACGAACTAAAAATTTGCACGTACCGTTTAGCATAGGAAATTTTTATCCAAATTTCGATGATAATCATACTCGATAGAAATTGTAATGTTTTACAAATCCCTACATTGACAGATTGAGAAGTTATAGAAATATAATATTATAATCTCTCATACAACTTAGTTATCAATTTGTGAAAATTGCTTACAAAAATTAAAATAAATTATCATCTAGATTGATGAAAAATACAATTCGCTCAGTATATATCGAAAAATGTTAATTAATATTTTGCAATGGAGACATTTCACAAATTGTGTGTTTGTCTTGGGAAGATTTTTTTAAAACACTTATTCAAAAATAATTAATAATAAATAATAAAAATAAATAACGAGTTAGGCCATCAATTCGGAAAACGGACAAAACAAATGCATTTCTTTGTGTTGCGTATTTTTTTCTTAAATTGTTAGTTGAACTAAGCATAACTGTTAAGGACTTGTCAACTATTATGAAGGATTTACTACAAAATAACTAACTTTAATTTTTCTTTTCATGCGTATTCACTCTCACTTGTTTCCAGAGAGCCGGGAATACATTAGGTTCCGCACATTTAGGTGTAAATAAAAATTAAATAAATACACAACAGCACATAAATGTACTAAAAGCAATTTCAGCAATAAACACAACACGAAGAAGAGACGTGAATCCATAAAACCATGACTGGCCAATTGACATACTTGATTAGGCTTGAAACTATTGTACAGTTCGGATTTTAATCTTGGAACTATCAATTTTTTTTCAGAAAACAATGTAACGTATCTATATAATTAGCCGTTTAATTGATTTCACTCAAAACTAACATTGCCAGTTTGTATGTACAATTTGTGTACACAACGGGGCATTCTAAACGTACATCACAGTGGGATTAGCTTTATTCATCTAATTTATTACATCATTTTCTTCTACATTAATTCTCCGTATGCTCAACACCCTTCTCGACCATATCAAAATCCTTTTAACCTTCATTTGTATGCTCACTCACTTTCTTGCATTATTCTTCCCTCCTCTGACTATACATATCTCCAGCATGCGTTTCCAATATTCTTCCTCCGACCCACAAATACTATACAACCTATCTTCTGTTCCTCCATCTTCATCTTCGTCTTCGAAACGATATTATAGCTTTTTCCTCACTCCCTGATCTAAACCTAATGTAGTCCTCCTTTACACATCATCTCATTCCTTTCGTTATGTGCTACTATAAATTACACCATCTTATGGCGTGCTACATTTACTCTATTGGCTATTTCTATTAGAAATCTGCGTGCTAAATCAAAACAAGTATCTCTCTCACATTATCTGGGTCTGGTAATATTTTTACGTAGAACAAATGGCCATAGATCTTTACCACATCCGAAGCCACCGATAGATCTTTTGGTATCTTGCAGTAAGACGTCTCGCAGAACGAACTGGTGGGTCTTCGGTGAATGTTCGAATGAGCTGAAATACTATTAAAAATGCATTTCAAAGAATCTCAGATATTTTCTTTGTGGTCCTAAAAAAATTCTTTAGAAAATTCTCCTGAAAAAATTAAACATTAACAATTTTTCTCCCACCAAATTTGAATTCATTGCTGGAATTATATAATTTCCGGATTATGTAATGTATAGTGTGTGTGTGCTACACATGTTCTGATTATATAATAGTTATATATATAATTATATTGTAATACGAAATAATACATCAGTCTGATGTAAGGTTTATAAGTGAGAATACATCCGTGTAGTGCGAAAGATGTTTGCTATCCTGCAAGAATGCGGATATTAGGAGGAATCATGATCTGAGTTGTATTGTTAAGCAGATAAGTAAAAGAAATTTTAGACGAAAGAAAATAATTTTTAGCCTGATGACTAATAGACGAGTAGCTGTTTCTGCTACATGTAACAAGTCAAACATTCCCAAATTCATAATCTGGCAAGTCGACGTAAGAGAAACTTGAAAAGATGTTCTTTAATTTTTAATCTCTTCTAATATGTATAATTTTCGTACTGTAATAGTAGTTTTGAAAATTTCAAGGGATAAGAAATGTTCAAATACGAGAGATCGGAATTGTCGCAATACCCCGCAACACGAGAAATTAATATTTGAATCAGGATGTCGACGACTGCGAATGTTGATGTAAATGTCATCGTTAAATTAATGTTGCAGTTGTGTATTGTTTAAACACATTTACTGCAGGTCATAAATACTATTAATTAAGAAAGCTTCAGCGTTAATTAGAAACGAAACAAAAATGAAAAATGTATAAACTGCAAAAACTATCAAGACCATTACATTCGAATTACTTCTATGTAATTCTAATGACTATTCTATTGTTTGACACACAATTATTACATTTCTCGTCCGTTAAATGCACACAATACAATCCTTTACACTTTGCGCGAAAATCAAACATGTTACTAAACATAGTGCTCGTGAAACGTAAGAATATTATATAATCTATGGGATTTAGCACATAAATTAATAATTTTATGTGGAAAAATCTTCATTTATAGTAGCCAGCATATGATGTCCTGCACGAAAGAGTAGAGGAGGTTTATGTCGTCACCAGAGTTAAGTAAATTAATTCCATATCCGAAACTGTCTGCGATGTGAATACGTCATAGACTAAATATCATATTAAATGCCATTATTCCTATTACTATTACTATTATTATTATTACTATTATTATTATTGTTGTTGTTGTTGTTGTTATTTGTGTTTACACATTGCTGGATCACAGGAAAACTTGGTTCTCAAATAACAACAAGCTTTTCTCTAAGTGTGTTATTTGCTATTTATTTAAAAATTTGAATTTAGAAAGGTTCTGAGAATGTATTTTGAAAGTATTTAAGATAACAGACTTCTGCATTAATTTTAAAAGTGTTGAAGGGATATCAAGTTTTTCAAGGTTTCCTTTAACGTGTTTTTCTATAAGGTCATTACTGGAGATAATTATTGGCAGAATGGATACTTGGTCCTTGGTTCTTTCATTGATCTTTGATTTAATATGCCAAATCCCTGTACTTTCTTATTTTTTCCGAGAATGCTTTTTGCATGTTCCTGTAGGAAGGGACTGCAACATCAATGAGGATTCTTATTATTATTATTATTATTATTATTATTATTATTATTATTATTATTATCGACTATCCGTACGATTATGCAAACCATGTGTCATTTTCATGGACAATGTGTTAATGGGAGAAAAAGTAATTTACACTCCTATAAATGTTCTAATTTACTTATGTGTTCAGTTAGAAAATTTATTTAAGTTAAATAAATCAGAAATGAATCGAGATTATGAACACAACCACGCCACTCTGGTTCAGTGTCGTTCACGATCTTTAATTTTATGAACAAGAAAACGTCCAACACCTACTTTAGTGAAAGTGGTTACCGAGCACTGGATAAAATTTTCACAAATATTTGTCGTTATCCTCATCAAAATCCAAAAATATTAATTTCAACATTAATTGAATAACATTCAAAGATGTAAAGAATAATACATAGTTTCCAAGCACACGTTACGTAGAATACGGATGACACGATATCATTATGTAGAAATCGGTAAGAAGTAAAAAAAAAGTGGAAGAAAGCGAAAAGGGCAAGTTATTAAAAAACTGAAGGTTTCAGTAATGGAAAATAAACTGGAATTTTCATGCAAAAAAAAAGTAATAGGAACATAAGTTGAAGAACATGGGAGACTTATTCTCTTAGACATTGTTAAAAAAACTGAAAGTTTCAAAAATAGAATGATGATTCCTTTTTCTTCCCCCGCTGGATGGTGAGATTCGGCGCCGACCTACCGTCGGCTAGCGAGATTTTCCTCAACCAGGTACCCCCCACCAGCAGGGCACCGCCCCATCAGGGCACCGCCCCAGCTGGAACCACCTGGGGCGGTGCAAAAAAAAACAGCAAGTTTACGACTGATTTCCTTACAAGTGTGGTAATACGTGTGGCACGTGAGTGTAGATGCAAGTGTGTGTAAGTAAGAAGTGAGGATAGGGCAAGGAAGAGGAAGGAAAGATCGCGCGTGGTCCGTGGCCCGTTTGCTAGGGTTCTGCTCCGGCATTCGCTTGATGTGGATCGGAAAAACCACGGGAAGCTACCGATCAGAGCAGCCGGCTGCTGAAATTCTCATCCAGATAGCGACTGAATTCGATCTAGCTGAAAAGCTTGACTTCCCGGTCAAAGCACTACACTAATATCAGATGATGCCCTGAGCCTCCTCTTGCGGTTTAAAATAGAAAATAAGTTGGAATTTTCACGAACAAAAAACTAATCAGCGACAGAAAAAATGAAAAGAGGAATGAAATTTTACTTGAAGGAAAATGATACGTTATTAGAGTATTCCCATAGTATTAAGAAAATGAACCCGAGACATCAAGGGCGGGGTGCGGAGGTTAACGATGGAACCCTGCATGATTTTTTTTCTTAACGCTTTGTCTATGTAAGGAGTTACTGTTTCATTGTTCAGGACCTTATTATTCCAATATTTCTTTAGCCTAAGAAAAATGTTCGCCTTTCAAAGCTCATATAATTGTTTATTAAATGTTTATTTACAATGAATTCATACATGAAAGCAATAAGTAAATTTGTTGACTAGATAATTATCATTGATTGAATAAGATATTCAATACACTTCAAAATCTGTAGGGGAAATCTAAAATTTTAAATTTTTAAAGACATCTTATTACCAAACTGTTATCTAACAATTTTTTGGCTAAAGTATTTGTAGAATATTATATTTTTTAATATATTTACAAGTATATTTTTTTAATTTCTTTGTTAACTATTGGCAAAATAATTAATTTAAATCGCCACCATGTGTAATCGCTTCATTCAAACTTCGGTGTTCTCTTAGAAGTATCTCAGAGAAAACCTTTGTCAATCTCGTGACAAAATGTAAAGAATGAAATTGCATTTGCTAGATATCAGTAGTTAACACATACATTGAAAAATATAAACTATGGAATGCATTTTAATGTAAAATAAGAGAGAAAAAGTTATGTCTTATCCCTTATTATAACAAGCCGCCTCCGAGTTCACAATATCAGTGAATGAAAGGAAAAACAAGTGTCAGGACGAAAGATATTCTGTTCATGTATTTCAGATGATAATTAGGAATTATACATTGCAAAAGCTCAAGGATATTTTTTATTGATCACATACCAATACCAAAGCCTCGTCACCCAACTTCAATATGCGTTGTGAAGTGTCAAAAAGCCAAGTTACATGTTTGGCACCTATGTACTAATTTTTGTCAACCCATGTAATTCACTTTAAGGAATAGCAAATAAATGAAAACAAGGCATAAATGCATAGGAAATTATACATTGCAGAGTCTCAAGGGTTTTTTATGTTAATCACATAAGCTGAAGTTCAGATCCTTAGCTTAATGCAGCGAAGTGTCAAATTCCTTAAAAGTTTGAGGTTATAAATATGATGTTGTTCCGCTCTTGGGTGCGTGTTGTCATTCACCATGTTCTTGAGAAAGTAAGTCAATTCCTTCACATTCATTACAGTAAGGATGATGTGGCTTTCCTATGTTTTATGATTGATTGATTTTTTTCGTTTCCGGGCGCGTCAACGGCTTTGGTCATTAGTCCCGTGAGTATAGTGAATGTTTTGTTTTTTTTCGGGAGACGGCGGTGATCTTCCCCCTCTGGATGGAGAGATCCGGTGCTGACCTACCGTCGGCTAGTGGGATTTCCCCCTAACCAGGACTCTCCCATGTTAGTGTATGCGTGTGTGTAAGAGGACAGGATAGGACGAGGAAGAGGAAGGAAAGATCGCGCGCGGTCCGTGGCCCTTTTGTTAGGGTACTGCTCCTGCATTCGCCTGGTGTTGATCGGGGAAACCTCGTAAAACTACCGATCAGAGCAGCCGGCCGCTAGAATTCTCCTCCAGACAGCAACTGAATTCGACCTAGCTGAAAAGTTAGTGTCGAAAATCCTGCCGCCGTCAGGACTCGAACCTAGGACCTCCCGGTCAGAGGCGCTGCAGTGACATCAGTTGATGCACTGAGCTACCGCTCCTGTCCCTATGTTTTACACTTTGTTGCGCTAAGATTGGCACTAGGACTGCCAGCAGAGCTAGAATTTATATTTACTCATCTGTCAGTTCACTGACAGAAATCTCATAGATAATGAGTAACTGAAGTGGGTCAAGTTACTCATCATTACAAACCTAAGTTAGGTTAGTGGGAATGCCAAAGGAAGAAGATGAAAACGAGAGATAAATACGAGAGTATTTGGTAAAAGATCTCGTTCTACATTGAACATAGGGGTCCATGAGGAAGATTGGAGATAGGAGAATAATTTATGTTTTATGTAAACGATATGTTCGTTCAATGAACATCAGCATTCCAGTTGTGTATATTAAGACACGCTCTTAGAATGTATGTATCTCAACAACGGAAGTAATTCTAATTGTAAATTATTGATTATAACGGATTGAATAGCATTCATAATATATTTTATTGTTTCATTGAAAATGCTAGAAATTTTTCCTTGCTGAGTCGATACCTTTGAGAAAAGGGAAGGTGATTTATTTCATTTTTGGTAAAAAACAGTAAAAACTGTGTAGCCATTCCAAACATTTTCCATTTTCCATAGAATGCCATTCCAACATTTTAACAATAGTTGAAAGATGAATGAAAGTTAAAACAACAAGTACAACAACAACAACAATAATAATAATAATAATAATAATAATAATAATAATAATAATAATAATAATAAAATTTTCAAAAGCGCGAGATTAGTAACTTTTGAAAAGCTAGACATTTTCGTTCCCGAGTTATAGTAAAACTATTTGCAAAGGTAAACGAATTGCAGATTTGATTTTTCTGCATTGCTAACATTATAGAAACTCACCGTCAGCTCTACTCCTACCACTACAAGCAAAAGGAGAGCTCAATAAAACGTGCGCATAGTGAAGCTGCATTTGCGTCCAGAAGCCAAACAGGGAGCCATCTCAGCAAAGGAGCCATCTTAGCATTTGCTCAATGGATCAGGGAAACTTAACAAAACCCAATCGAGATGGGGGTCATTGACCCGGAAGCTAAAGTACATTACTTGTTAGGGGCATATTAAGTCTTTTTTTAATTATACAATACCAATGATATTAATTTATTATACTATATCATTGTATTGTTAAAATAAACATAATTTTTCTTTTGGATGATCAGTAGAGTGTCTAATTGTATAGAAAAACTTATGCAGCAGAAAATATGATCAACGTGATTTCTACGACGTGTTATATTTATAAATAAAATGAAAATTAACATATTACATAAAAATATGTTTCCACCGTTAAGTAAGTCAGTTTTGACAAATATTACAGATTCGTAAATAAACAGGCAAGACAATATTAAGATTCCAAGAGGCTTACGGAGATCACGTGGATGGCATATTTTCATTATTCGAATAATTTTCTTTTGTAATCGAAAGGCTTGGGTTCTACAGAATGAGCTTCCCCAGAATATTATGCCATATCTCAGGCAGGAATGTATACATTTGAAATATACACGCAACGAGCTGTATGAAGACCGACAGAATTTGAAAGAATTCTGAATGCGTAACATAATGAACTTAATTTAGTGTTTAATTCTTATGTGTGTGCATTCCTTTTTAGGTTTGACTGAATTGACAGACCTAGAAAGTTTGTTATTTTAACATCAGCTAATTGCATATTGTTAAATTTCAATGGAGATTTGAAAATTTCATTCGATTGTCGGTTTGAAATGCGCGGTTTGAATTGCATTGAAACAGTTTTTCCTTCGATAACTATTAATTTGTTATTACGAAACCAATTTGAAACTACTGAAATTGTATTATGTATTGTTTCTTTTTTGCTAAGAACATTCGTGTCCTCGATAAACAGATCTGTTATTCCATTTTTAATGCACGAGAGCATATTCTTTTTATATACAAGAAAGAGGATAGGATCTAGGATCCAACCTTGCGGGTCTTCATGCTTTATTGGCAAAGAAACGCAAACATAAGTAAATAATGCCCTTTCGCGCCAGTACTGTACATCTTTGAGTTCTTTCTTTGAGTTCCATGTTTAAGGTACGAGGTTATCCAATCTAGAGCAATAAAAAGAATTCCATATGGAATATGGAATACAGGTGAATATTTGAGATCGAGATGTTGTGGTCAATAACGTCAAAAGCTTTCGAATGATCTAAAAATATTCCAATGGATGCTTCATTTTTGTCCCTTGATGATCCACATCTTTAAGAAAGGAAAAAAATGGCGGTTTCCGTAGATTTTGATTTTCTAAACCGTGTTGTGAGTCTGTAAACGCTTCGTTTTTCCTGAGAAAAGTTTTCATTCGAGTGTAGATGAACCTCTCTAATATTTTTGAGAAAACTGACCAAAGAAAAATTGGCTTATAATTTTGAATTTCCTTTTTTTCCTTTTTTAAAAAGTGGCTTAATTTTTGCTGTTTTGAAAGTATCTAGAAATATTCCTGTGCTTCAAGAATCATTAAAATGTGAGTTAACGGGTGTAAAAATGCAGGTGTACAAATTTGTAATAAACTGTCCGCAAATTCATCTAAACCAGAAGAATATTTATTTGTTAGTTTACTGACTATTCTGTGGACTTCGTTGGATGAAGTTTCGGATGAGAAATATCGTGTCGTAATTTTTTTGGGAAGCGTATGATATTGAATTTTGTGGTTTCAGTCCCTTCGTGAGATCAACCGCAATTCTTGAAGAGTGTTGGTTGAAGAGATTTGCAACTTTTCCCGGATTACTTGATTTTCTTCATTATCGTTTAAAACAACATTCTCTACTAGGTGTCGAGATAATGTGGTTGTATTTGTTACAATATTCCACATTGCTTTTGTTTTGCGACTAGCGTTCAAAATATCCTGATTATTTTTCATTATTTTTACCTGAACTATTACTCTCCTTAAATTTCTTTTGTATTCTCGGAAGTAGACATGGAAGGCGGATGATACGTCATGATGTTTAAAAATAAAGTAAAGCGTACGTTTGTTTTTACACGATGTTCTATTTCCTTGTGCGATCCAAGTATTACTTTTCCGTGAAGTGTATAATTTTCTCTTTTTAAGAGGAATGCATGAGGTGCATGAGAAGTTCCACGAGAGGTGCATGAGGTTCTTGAGAAGTTGTTTATGTTGAGAAGAAGCAGCTGAAAATAAAGCATAGATCTAGATTTAGAATTATTCATATATTTTGGGAAGTCAGTCGTCAGCGCTAAGTTAGCATTTAGTACGTTTGGAGATAATGGGAGGTAAAAATGAGTTTATACTTTCTCACACTTAAGAATGTAAAAAGATGAAGTACTGAAATCGTGCGTAGGACAACGCCGAGTTTTCGATAGAAATTCTCTTATTGCCGGGCTCTTGTAACGAAAAAGTGGATACATCCTGTTAAATAAAATAATCCTGATAAATACTATATATATATATATATATATATATATATATATATATATATATATATATATATAAATATAATTACTTCCTCTAAACCTGGTGTAGCTAAAATCCATGTTTTGTGGATCCTTGATACCAAAAAATTTTATTGACGGCAAATCTGTCCGTGTTTGTCTGTCTGCCAGCCTGTCTTCCTCTCTTCGTCTGCCTGTCTTCCTGTTTGCCTGCCTGCCTGTCTGTCTGTCTTTCGTACCATCAGCTTATGGTCAACGCTAGCACCTTAACAGTTCAGCCGATTATCTCCAAAATTGAATTCCCGATCGATCTGAACGAACTCGAGGCTTTGGGAGTTTCCAACGGATATTTTGATTTTTAACGGTACTTTATAAGAAGTCTCAAAAACATTTTCAAAATTCTCTCAAAATTGACTAAATTATTTTATTAAATTTTGTCTTTTGATAGCCTGAAGGACGCTTAAGAGAATGGTATACGTCTCATAATCGTTGGAATTCCAAACTTTTTCGAAAATTGCAAAAGTGCAATTTTTTGGGGGGTGTCTTTCTACAACTACAATATTGTAGAAGAACATATTCTTGAAAAATATATTCCTGCTTCCGTGGCCTCGTTCGCCGAGGCCAAATTCCCGCGCGACCGGCACATTTATAAAATGATCGTACTGTGGTATAATATATCGGAGCAGTTATATCCCGAGAAAGTATGTGCTTTTGTAGCACCACTAGTTTGACTAAATTCATTTGGAGGACATGTTGATTGTTTTCTATTTTGCGAATTATAAATGTTAATTGTTTACTCTATAACTCACTTATAACTTCGCTATAATCATTAGAAGTCAAAAGAACTTTCTACAATTTGTCCATAAAATCTATAGAGAAGTCTTTTCCACAAACAGAAGGGTTTTGGAGAAGCAAAGTAGATGGTTAAGATGCATCTGTTGCAGCTTTATTTGAAGTTCCTCTCTCATGTTAACACAAAGTTAGGCATCTCTAGAATACATTGAAAGGGACTACCTTTTTACTCATAGTAAAGACTTTAGTCTACTACAATTATTAGTGCAATAATGCACTTGCTATGGCCGTAGTTATTGGTGATGACTGTGTAAAAATGTTTATGAACGGAACGAACATGAAGATATTATTTCTAGTTCGCTTTGGAGCTAAAGTATTTGTTGCTGTTGTAATATTTAGTTCCTGCATCTAATGGTGAGTTTCCTTATTTCTGGAATTATTTGTCCTCGCTTAGTGTCATAATCCTGCTTCATTTGCTGCTCTTCCCTTTGTACTCTGCTGTTGATTTTGTTATTGTGAAAGTTGATAGCCATGTATATTTTGTTGCTGCAACGTACGTAGCTATTGTTTTGCAACGTCTGCAACGGATATGACTGCAATGTCTGTAGAGTCGGCAGCGGTGGTAATTGTTGTTGCTACTGAAGTACAGAATGTTCGAGGAGGAAACGCCAAAACTTCAGAAATAAGCTCTTAAGAAAATTTTTAGTTATTTTGTCTAGTAAATGCCTGGATATTCCGAATGACTGAACTACAATAAGTACTCAAAAGTTGGTTTTTAAAAAAATGCTTTCTAGGTCAACATTTGCATTGCAGAAGCATGTAAACACTCCAAAAACATAAAAAAATGTTAATAATTTACAAAAGAAATTAATATATTTGTTATGAAAGAAACATTAACCCTGAAATGAAAAAGCAGTAGAATTGTTTAAATTTGATGCTTTTTTATGTCTTTGTTAATTATGATCAGTGCATTTAGTGCACTGATAATTGTTGGCTCCGTCGCGACAGGGGCAACTATTTGCGTACTACATATAACGTTTAGAAGTTAGTTCTTTTTGCAATGTATGAATCGATCTTTTACAAAAGTATGACACTAGAAACAGTTTGGGAGCACTGCGGCTGGGCACAAAAGAGCTAATCAACATTCGGAATCTTTGGGCATAACTTGTAACATACAGCATTACATACTGTAAGGGCATAATTTATAATAAATAATAACTTATACTCATACCATGCGATAACTTGCAAAAGGTATAATTTATTACTTAAATGGCTGCATTTTTTAAAATATTATTACGGATTTGTCAAGTAGACTGTCAAACATATAAAGCTACCTTGAGTGTGCTTAGAGTCATGAGACGGGATGAATATGACTATTACTTCACATGCAGTAATACTGAATAATATTGCAGACCGACGATTGCCACTGATAAATACGACAGTTTAAATTAAATTACGACAGTGAATCGTAAATGAACAGGCACGGTGGATCAACGGCAGATTCTAGCGGAGTGAATATGTGCTTGCGGGGATCACCTGGTTAACATTTACACTCTATTTGTACATTTATGTTCTATTCTCCACTAGGATGGCTCACGAGCACCGTACTAGGTTCCCATGGTGTGGCTTCGTGTTCGTCCCAGTTTCTGTAGCCGTGTGACGAACAAAAGTCGGGTAGGCGGTTAGAGTGAAGAGAATACGTCATGTAGCCCACTTGCCCATAGGCTACCACCCCTTTGTCCATAGGCATGGGGTGTTAGCTTGCCGGCAAACTTGGATATCGACCCGAAATGCCAAATAATAAAGTATATACATTTTCTATAATCTGAGAGTCTTTGTAATCTGAAATGTAATATTTATAAACTATGAGATTTTTTAAAACGGGACGCATTTACATTCGCAAAGAAAATCACGAAACCTGAATGAAGTACGAGTGAATATTAAATAATACCGATTCAATATTTAATCAGCTTAATTTTGGTTCAATTATATATCTGTTCTGTTTTTGGAATAACCCAAAAATTTTGAAATATTTACAAGTCTTACTTCGAACAGCGTTTATTCGTAGTAAGTGCTAATACTCATCTGAAATTAAAAACTGTATCAAAACGGTTTACTACAAAACGGTGATCCTTTCACGACAATGCGGTACCATGCTGCAATCCGTCATAAGGCAATTTAGAGCAGTTACAAATACACTATTTGAAGGTATTTTTTGACACAGAACATTATCAACGATGCGAAAAGGTTCGGAAACTCATTCGACTGTGCCGCAAGTATGTCTGTTTCACCCACTGACGAAGAAAAGTTTCTAAGAAGAAGAAAAAATAGTGTAATCTGAATTTCGATTTTCTGATTTCGTGTAAAAAGAATTAAAGCGCCTCTTCTTTCCGTGAAAGATTTCGTAAGTCCATATTAAAATTTTGAGGTCAATAATTAGATCACCAAATAATTCCAAACATTTATTGGCGTTTGTCAATGTTAGAAAAATTCTGATTTGTGATTCTGAACAGATTTTGAATTTATTCTAATTGATGAAAGATGATTGTACCATTTAAGTTATTTGCGAGAACTTTTTGTATAATTCGTTGACTTCTTTAGAAGTCAACATGTAATTCAGAATTACGTTTCTTATGGAGAAGCGAGCACCATACTGGGTTTCGCAGAGATTTCATTTCTGTCTTTTATATTTTATTTTTGATCTTCCCGTGTTCTCTCATCTATCAAAAATTACATGAGATATATTACTAGTGTACATGTATCGCTAGTATACATGAGTGTGGGGACTGAAATTGTCGTGTAAAACGTAAGCCATGTCTCCTTTCGGGTTCAGTTTCTCAGAGACTTGTGTATCTTTCCACAAACGTTTGGGAATTTTACCTGTTTATCTTCCACGTCACGATCTATATTAAAGGATATATCACAACCTAAGTATTTGAAGTAGCTAACTTGTTCTATCATATACTTTCATATGGTTATTTTAGATCTTACTGGATATTTGCCTCGAAATGCCATAACTTTTTATTTTTGACCGGACGTTTTAAGTCCATATACTTCGAGTATTTTCTTTAAGATAAAAATGGACAAATAGAGCCCGTTTCGGCCTCTTGTATCACTACTTTGACATAGGCATATAAAATAAAATTAATATAAAAAGAACCTTTTAATTGAACATCTCTATCGACTTCATTTTTCCATATTCTATATATGTCTTCTCAATATATGATAAAATGTGTAGGTGATATTGAACAACCTTGTCATATTCCTTTATTTGTAGGGACAATTATATTAGGTTTACAGTTTCCTAATATGATCGAAGTTTTTTCTGTATACATTCTTTATAGCTTCGATAAGGTGTCCTGGGTAATCTCTCCGTTCTAATATTTCCCATAGAATTATGCATCGAACATTATCAAAAGCATTTTTAATATCGACAAATGCAGGATGTGTTTCTTTGCTGATGTAAATTAAAAGAATATAGTATTTTGCATTTTTCTAATAGATTTGTAGCTTTTTCATACCTTTGGTTACTCTATGACTTTGGGTTACAGCTGATGGCCAATGCAGAATAAAAATGTTAGCATATACTCTTTCGAAGTTTTTTCACAAAGGCTCTGAAAATCATAAGAAGCTCTGAAAAGAAATATTATAGAATGTTTATACAGTTATTTATTTCCATTTTAGGCAGCGCATATGAAAATGTAAGTCACGGTTTATCGGATATAATTTTAAGCCGCTTCATGAGCCCATCAATAGTGATTAATTTGATGCAGTTATGCAATATGAAACCAACCACCAATTTTGAAATTTCTGGATTTCTTTTACAATCCGTAGCCGAATGAATCTAGTTTGATATGCAAAATTGTTGTTGGCATTTGCTGGCTGTTGTTGGCATTTAAAACCCAATAATTCACGTCGTCACGACATTTCCAACAATATTGTTTATTACAAGAGCAGCTTTCGATGGCTTAGCCGTCAAAATCAGTTTCATGATACAAAAAATATAAACAAATTAAATAATTAGGATTAACAGATTACTAATAGTACATGGTTATATGATACATAATTTTAATTTTAAAATCATCATTAGGAATGAAAGAAAAAAGGGGCGGAGTTTTTATATTGCAGTAAAGAAGAGCAGCAAGAAAGTGAATGAAATGAACATGTAAAATTTAGTAGCAGAAAACGAATTTGTTTTACAATGTCGTTATAGATTAAATAATCGAAACTAATTCACACATTCTTTTATTACTATTACTATTATTATTATTATTATTATTATCATCATCATCATCATCATCATAATCAATATTAGGAAAAGTAACTTTCGGTTTTAAAACTTTGCTTTTGTACATAAGGGTATGTACAAAATTTTGGGGAAAATACAACAAATCGTGTTTATAATTTTTGAAAATTAATGATTATTTAATAATAAATGATTCCTAAAAAACGGGCAGACATTTTCTATTTTCGGTCTGTATCGCATCAACTCTTTTGCCTCCTTTAAGTTAATTTAGGATCAACTTCTACTTTTAAAAGCAATTCATTTACACTGTTTCATTCTATCCCTTGCTCAGACTAAGGACCTTGTTCTTTATTGAATTTTCACAAGATGTTTGTCATCCATTCTTGATATTATGTTCATACATACATCATTCATAGTAATTTTTATAAATCAAGTACTTCCTCCTGAGCCATCCAAAACTAGCAGCGCGAAAAACCGAACACAACCAAACCATTTCCAAATGAAAGACTGATTTAGGACAAGCAAGTTCCATATTTTCGAATTTTAGACCCTCGTGGATTTCCAAAAATCGTGAGCTCTGCTAGGTTTAGTCTAAATAATCTCGAAGTGTGGATAGGGTATCGAATTTTTTCTTGTGTTTTTGAGTTTTCGTGTATGTTAGCTCATTAGAACTTATGTTCAGTTCAGTCAAACCTTAAATGGAACGTCTATTTAAATGAATTGAACACAAAATTAAGTTCATTATGCTACGCGTTCAGAATTCTTGCAACTTCAGTCAGTCTTCATACTGTTCGTTGTGTATACTTCGCGAATGTTCATTCCCGCCTGAGATATGGCATAATATTCTGGGGAAATACATCTTATAGCTCCCAGACTTTTAGATTACAAAAACGAATTGTACGAATAATAACCAAATCCCACCCACGTGATTCATGTAAGCCTCTCTTCATTAATCTAGGAATTCTACCATGACCGTGTCTTTTTATTTACGAATCAGTGTTTTTTGTAAAAAATGACTTGCTCAAGGGCGGGAATATATTTTCAGAAAATGCGGAAGTCTATTACTATAACACTCGACGTAGAAATCATATTCATCAGGTGACAGTATCAACAGCTCATTACAAAAAATTCACATACAATACATGTACATTATTTTACTACACTTTGCCAGATGACATTAAACGATTAAATTCAATAGAAAAGTTTAAATCCCAAGTGAAATCGTTTCTGCTGCATAACTGTTTCTATACAATTAGAGACTATACTGAGCATCACAAGAAAATTAACTTTAATTTTAACAATGATACATAATGCATTATTTACCATTTGGACTGTATAAATGAATATAAACAACATGTAACAACTATTGTACTACAACTTCCGGGTCAATGACCCCCATCTCGATCAAGTTTTTCGTCCAGTTTCCCTGATCCATTGAGCAAATGCTGAGATGGCCCCTTGTTTTGCTTCTGGACATAAATGTAACTTCATTTTCTGTGCACGTCTTCTAGAATTCAGTGGGAAATACAATTATTCAAATTATCGTTTCCATGTTGTCGCGGCAGGAAGTAATAAGAGTCAAAATTTATTGCTTATTTATCCTTAAAAATAGATTTTATTACATGGGAGTTTTTTTTGTTTTTTTTCTTCCTTTCAAAATTCAAAATTTAAGTAGTATATAACTTAGTGTAGGAATCACCGAATTTTGAAAATATGCACACAATTCACTTTTCCCCATAGCACGTCATACGCAGTTTTTAACTGTTTTTTGACGTAAAATAAATTTTAAAAAAATAAATAAAAAAATGTTACCGGTTTTACTTTGTACAACCCTTCATTTTGAAACATGAAGGCCGTTTTTTTTCCAAAGTCCCATTTAGTCTTCAGTTTAGGGTATTGTAATATTATTTTATTTTTGAGTTTTCATGTATATTAGCTCATAAGAATGTATGTTACTGTTCCTCTTTAAACAACTCTGATTTTTGGAAAATATATGCTGGAACAAGTTTTTCCCCAGGGCATTTTATTATCCTTGAATTTCGGTTCCGGTTATATTTTCGATAATTTCCAATAATGCCAAGTTCTGTTTCTAGGTGGGCGCTGCCGGCTTTAAAGCTAGGTTTTACGGATGTTAATAGTGATACACAGGAAATAGTGTAATTATCTCGTTCGAAATGTTCTTGATATCATAAGAAGTTTGCGATAGCTCTCCTTTTTGTGATAATAGACATAATTTGGGATGATTCAACTTATTTGTTATAGACAAGGCAAGTACCTTCTGATGACTTTCTGCATATTTCATAAACTGCTAAATATTAAAACTGATAAAATGACTATAAACTGATAAAATAGTACGTCATTTTCCCGCCATTGAGTATTTAAGACCTCCAAAATTTCCTTTTTTCATTATCTCTATTGACTCTATTATCCCACACTGATTGAATATATTTCTAATGCTTATATTAATTGATACTCTTTTATTACAACTGCTTTATTGTTATTATTATTTTATTATCATTATTCCTATACTTCAAAACTAAAGATGTTTTAAGTCGGTTGAATATAAAATCTACTCCAAGTTGCAAACAGTTTGCTAAGGAGCAGATCTAGGGACTGTCGGTGCCTCCACAATACTTAGCGCAAGATATGGGCTGTAAAGTACCACTGCGTAGTAAAAGTACCACTCACTTCCTTCAATTCACCCCGCGTCGATCTCTAACGTTGGCTTTGAGCTTCTGGATCCCCTCACTCGTGGGATGGCCAACGTTGACAAGGCGGCATTAGCTCGTTTTTGGAGCATGTATAGAATATTGATAGAACAAGATACTTTAAGATTCATTTCATTTTTTGTTCTATTCATTTTGCTCATTGGTTTTAAGAGAAGTTTCGCAGGAAGCATTCCATTTCAGAGATCATACGTAACATATGGGTTATTTCCTCTCATCCGTTACTGCGACCAACAGTGGCCTCGAGCTCTCTCCCAGCAGGTCCCTACAAGGGTCCCTCAAATCGCCAGTCCGCATTACTAAACCCTACGGGATTTTCACTGACTGCTCAAGGCAGCCTCCTTCGTTGGTTAATCCGTGCCTCCTCTCTAATCAGTGGCCTGGTGAGCCAACCTTGTACCTTTCATGGCCGATATCAGGAAATTCAAAGGACCATTCCTTCTCTACTTACTTCCCGCCATAAATACAGACGCCCCAAAAATGGAGACACGCTGACTGCAGCCTACCACTGCGGTTGAGTTCGAGATGCCTCTTCCGCCACCGTCATCAATCCTCTTTTTGTTCTTCTAAGATGCCGTTGAGGTTCTCCTCTGACGTACGTGTTCGTCTGACTCTCCACCTTCGACCTGTTCAGCAAGGGAGATCCTACCACTAGCTAGACTACCGCCGATCAAACTCTGTCTCACGGGGATACATAAGCTCCGACACCAACTACAAGGATGTGAATTCGCTAGGTGGGTTTGTTGTTGCTTTTGTTATTATAATTATTATTATTACTAATAATTGTAGCTTTCTTGTTGTAGAAGCAGTAGCAGAAGCATTACATTGGTGTTGAAATTGCACAAGTCAGACGATTTATTCCGAAGACACGGGACTCCCTCTTAAAATAGTTCGATAGTTCGACCACATGTTTTGAAGTCTATGATGTCCTCTGTGCTTATTACTGTGCCGTGAAAACATTTAGGCAAATTATTATTAATCACTGATTATGCAATGAATCCAGAAATTTCTCAGTGCCCTCTGTAAGAATATAAGAGAAATTAGCCCTAGACTTGTTTCTTTTTTCCAATCATTAGAATGTTTAGTTGGTAATCGAGCACATACAACCTGCAGCCTGCCTTTGTTGTTAGTACGTACCTGCACAAGTTTCATTTTTACACTCAACTATAACTTGAAAAATACCAAATAAAATGTATATCTTAAATCTTTTTAGGGAAAAAGGGGTTTTATTTCCCTTTAAAAAATCACAGATTCAATTGATTCCGCGGTTTGAGCATCGCGCGGGCTTTTACGGGAGCCATACGGAAGCGCGCTGGTGATATTTGTTTTGTCGCAGCAGTTACGCAAAATGTGCGTAGACTGATATTAATTTGTTCTCGGAGTACTCAATCTGCCCTAAACATAGCATATATTGAGAACTGTGAATATAACTGCTCGTATCTCTGGCGTAGCGTAGTCTCCTTTTTCCCCTTTGGCTCTCGGTGAGCACATCCCCTTCCCAAAGAGTACCCCGGATAAGATGGTAAAAAGTTCCCCTAAACCAAATGACGTAAGAGTATTTACATTATACTTCTAACATACGCATATTATTTTTGAAAGGCTTCTTAACCCCCGTCTCACCACCCACACCCCTCTAGAGCCTAAATCATGTTTTTTATTTTAATTTTTTTCGGACACTTAATATTATTTTAACTGACTGAAAAAATATGATAAATAATATAATTTATACTATCAGAAAAATTTGATATTTTCTTTTCTGAAAAAAATAACGAAAAATACTTTTTATTATGTCTTACAACCGTGGAACAGGCTCGAAAAACTCTCAATCTAAAAATTCACAAGTGTTCTGAGATGTTTTAAGATTTTTTCGTGCCTGGGTCACTTTTCTAAGACCCAGAAGAACAGGGCTGTAAAATCCAGGTTCACCATTCCCCCACTTATCTTTCACTTGTGACCGAATTATTTTCTCATAAACTGCCAAAAACTATCGTCATTCCTTAGCATATTATATACTCATGCAAATGATTATAAAATTAAAAAAAAGATAATTTGTAACTAAATTCCAAAACCAAAATATTACTGGGTGCTACAACAATGCACACGAATGTATAATAAACACTAAAATAAATGCACAGAACTATTGCATATATTTTCAAAGTATATTTAAAGTCAAGGTGATTTAAAGGTAGGAAATGGTTTTAATTTTTTTAACTGCAGCCCAGTTGCCGAAAAACTCTGAAAAAATCACAACAATTTGTATTTTAAGAGAAACGTTTGAATTTTTTTGAGTCTTCCAAATATTTTTGTTATTTTTTAAAAATATGTTTTGTTTGAATTTAGGTCTGAAAAATAACAAAAAATATTTTTCTGATAGTATAAATGGTCTTATTTATCGTATTTTTTTAGTCAATTAAAATAGTGGTAAGTTGCCAAAGAAAATTTAAAAAAACGTTTTTGGCTTCAGAGGAGTGTGGGTGGGTGGTCGGGGTCTAAGAAAACTTTTAAAAATATTATTCTTATGTTAGAATTATAATGTAACTACTGATACGTTATTTGGTTTAGGGGAACTTTTTACCATCTTATCCGAGGGAACCCTTTCTCCCTTTCTTCTGCAACATCCTCTTAACACCAGATCAGAAGGGTTGATTTTGGAGTTACTGAATTGGAAATTTGTCGAAAGTTCTACCAAAAATAAACAGTGATAGGGAGAGGACTGTTCATTCTCTACCTAATCCTATTATTGCGACCTGTGATAGGCTAAGTCCCCGGGCGTTTTGGTGCCGCTCGATCATTAGAACCAGTTAACTTCCGCGGAACATACATGATTTTATTTATTGCCTAATAATATTTATTAAGATATACTTATATAGTAATTAACTAGATGTTAACTTGAGTCTGTTTATCTTTTTATATTTCCTTTCTATAATTCCTTCCTTCCATACGAGAACCTGTACCATCATTCAACTGTTTTCATATTTCCCTCGTAACCACGATCTTCTCGATCCAGGTAAGTTATGCAGTGTATATCGTGCTCCGAATCGAAACCAATAACAAGCAATAACGTATCAGTAAAAATAAAACACGAAACAGTCTGTCCTGTGACGTCATCGTTTTTGATGGATGCCCGCCCTGTCGGGAAAAGGCAGTACGTGCCAATTGTTATCGGCGCGATCGAAGCGTGGAGGCGGGCTCTGGGAGGTTCCATCCGTAGTCGCTGGGGGTTCGCTCTACACCCGCGACAAACATACAGCTGTGACCTTCCGACAAACCCCCTTCTAAGTAAAACATTCGTGTAAGTTTTCAGGGTGCACTCAACCTTAAAATTACTGAACTGATTGATAAACACTCCACCACCTTTAATAATCACTCTGAAATTTCAATTCTGAGTTTGGATTATACTGCACATCAATCGTTTCTGAAACAATCAAGTTTTTGTTTGATCTGGAAAGGGTTCATGTTTACAACCGTCGCAGGAAACCAGAATTCGTATAAAGTTTCTTTTGTAATTTGGGGGCACAAAATCATTTGTCAATACTCTGGATATCCAATACACCAGATACTGTTTTTGGGTAAATGCATTGCAAGCAAAAGCTAATCTAAAGATTGACGTAAAGCAAATACTGTCATTAAATGACCAACATGAATGCAACGTTACAATATCTGTATTTATCAGTAATTCATTGTCGTTATGATTTTAAATGAAATATTATTATTATTATTATTATTAATTATTATTATTATTATTGCGTAAGTATCATTCTCATCATTTTGCTGATCATAAATATAAATCGAATATAAGAAAAGGAAACGGAAAAGGAAACAGGAAAGGAAACTCGACCCAAAAAAGAAAAATGCGATGGAGATGAATATTGGGTATACTTACCGAACGTGGGTACGTGTCACTTCATTAGACATGCCTATTTTCATGCTCGAATGCGCACATGCCGCGATGTATTCCAAATTCTGCTCATAAAGATGGCGGCTCGACGTCAAATTGAAATAAATCATAATTGTCTGTGTAACGCAATAAATGTTGCTCCTACAGATATCAATTTTGTACTATATGTAATAATACTGTATGATAAATTACACTAGAGTTTAAGACGACAACAAATTTCCGTGCTCAGCAAGCAGATATTTTTCCATTAGCAGTGAGCAGATCTTATCACCTTTTTACGATTCTGTTGCCGCTTCGTGCTAATATAAGTTGGCATCGAATTGCTATTCTTGAATACGATCGCAACGTCAGCGCCTTCGCTTCATCTGTGTCATATTGCGAGCGAGAACTCGCCCGCAGCATCAAAACCCAATCAGTCCCCCGACACGTGGAGCGCCGATTTCAATAAAAGAGACGAAGGCGCTCAGCGCCACTCCGCAGATCTCACGTTCCGAGGCGATAATCGAGTGTTTTTCTCTGGTGTTGCCTCCGTTGTTTCATTTGCATTTCTTTAAACAACAATTTTCATCTTTACTGCCATTTAATAAAGATATCATTAAATTATTACTTAATCATTCATGGTTCTTTGAACATTCAAATATTTTTCTTCCTAAAATATTATTTTCATCAGTCTTACCACAATTTTCTATGATAAACTCTCGTTTGCCTCTTCTTTAAAAACACACAAAATATACTATTTATTTCTGAGACAAATATTGTATTGTATCACTTCTGATATTGTTTTTACGGTTTTGCCAATCCTTTTTATAAAGACAGAAGAATTAATTTTCGTAGTTAACTCAAAATTTTACTTTATATTAAAAGTTTGGATCCTTGCTCTTCTGAATTAGAACACAATCAATTAAATATGTATTTCATTTTTTCTTGGTTTTTTGACTATTGTCTTTAGTAGAGTTGAAATGTTTTGCTTTAATGTAAGTCTCTCTCTCAGACAGATCAGGTTTTTTTTGTCAAACTTCTGGAATTCGAAAATTGCAAAAGTTCAAATTTTTCGACCCCCTTATGTACTTACAGCATTAACGATATATATTTATTACTTAACGTTCTCTAAATTTCAATGTTAAATCTCTAAATAATTTTGTTTTCTTTTTTCAAAATATAAGTATTTTTCACGTAATTGTGTGTGAATTTGCGACAATTGTGCACAAATGCAGAAAGAAGGTGTTGTTTCAAAACAAAAGGGTCAACAATTTTATCATAAATATTTCAAAGAATAGAGCACAATATACAACCATTTCATTAAATGTACAGTAGAAGACCACTTCATTAACCATCCCGACGTTTCAAAAATTAAAGTTACGTTTTTTTTTTTCGAATCGCTTCCTCTTTGTTATATGAAGTGGGTTTCAATCGTTTAAGAATTGTTAATATACAAGTTACAATTTTGTAATATATGTATCTGTTATTTGAGATTTTACATGTTATAGGATCATTATTGTTCTTATCACTTACAGACAACAACAGTATTATCGCAAATGTTTAAATGTTTACAGCGATGTTCAATGATATTTTTCCAGGGCTTTTATCCAGCCGACAGCCCTTTACGTCCTGATGGGAAACATATTTGATCATACACTAGACACCAACACACTTTCGGGCTCCTCTGATCTAGGGTCAGCAGAACAATAAGTCCTCCACGACAACACGTACATGAGAGATAAGGGACAAACATCCATGCCAAGGAGGGACTCGATCCCGCGACCATTCGGACCGAAGCGCTGAATACGCACACGCCCTTAGCCACCTCGGTCATATAGGTCGGGTCAATATTTTCATAAAATGTTAAAATGTTTATGGCAAAACCTCATATACATCTAGAGTTTAATTAAGTAATGAATCTAAGAAATGTAAACTATTTAATTTGTATTAGAGGAAAGTACCCACACCCAAGCCCCTATTTTGTTTTCGAGTATTTTTAAATGCGATTTTCGGCACAATTAAATAAAAATATATTCAATGCATACTTTACTTAGTTATAATAAGGTTATATTATTCTTAAAATCATTCGCCTAGTAGTTTAAGAATAAAATATTTTTTTCCTGAACATTACATTTTGTGGTTTTCAAATGTGAACCCCTCCAAACGTTTAAAGAAAAGGGTGAAAATAAATGAAATAATTAGATTGAAATCAGTAATTAAAATAATTAAATAAATAGATTGAACTCAGTATAAATTTACAAAAGTACAAGTTTAGAATCTTATATTCTGATAGAATCTTAAAAAATTGTCTTATATGTCTTGCACATAGTCTATATACTTTAGTGCGACAAACACACACATATTGGCATAATTTTCCACCCCCGCACGTTATACACGAGTCCAGGCTCATCACTCATTGTTCACCTACAACCGTCAAAAAAATTTACACTGCAAAACAGGCACTCTGCATTTTCTTCACCTGGAAGGGAAGATATCCCTAGTAGATCTTCCAATTCAGAAGAGTCAAAGAATATGTTCGATTCTTCGCTGGAGGTGGAATCTACCTTTTGCTTTCTTGTTTAACATCAAAATTCTCTTATATCTTTCTCTTTTTGACTTTTCTGTCATTAAATTCTGAAATAGTATCTTCACTTCTTTCTTCTTCCTGTCCTCTCGAAGTGATAGGCTTCAGAGTAGGCTCTTGCTTTTTCTTAACCTCCTAAGGTATAAGGAGTGTCAAAAACCTTAATTGTTTTTATTTTACAAGACGAAAAATTGGAGACTCGTCTTAGAAAACTTTGGGGAGGTTGGTTTAGGCACCAGCATGTTTATATTCCAAACGCCAATAATATTTTTTTACAACGCAAGTAAAATAAATTACATTACCTTACATCAATAGTTTGTAATGTCTCCCTCAAAGTAATGTAATGGTTAGAAGACTTACTAATGAAGTATAGAAATTAGGCATCTAAGATTAATCGCTTGAAAAACTTTGCTTTTCGCTGTTCGCATTAATTGCCGACTGTTCGACAACAAGTGAAGATGAGAGCGCTATAACTTGACTGACCTGCGGTTTTGCAAAGAAACTAATTTTAGTACGTTTCCAAAAGACAACAGCACTCTACAAAGCAGCAAATCAAGGGGCTTTAGGAACCCGACCCGGTTTTGGATACTTTCCTTTTTTGGCAAATTTTAATAAAATTCAACGTATTCATTTATATTACTTGACAATATCTTTATATCTTTGTTATTATTATTCATGTAATTCACGATTCAAGATGTTATTAGCCGGTTGAATCTACTCCAGGTTGCAACCAGCTTCCAAAGAAGCAAATCCAGGGACTGTCGGTGCCTCTACAATGCTTAGCGCTGAGGGCTGTTTCCAATAAAGCCTTGCACTTCCCTGTCTTTTGAATGACTTGGGAGATTAACCAAGTTCTAACGCAAATGTTACGGAACAAATTCGAGACCATCAATAACTATCCGGACAACATGAGGTTTTAAGCACTATACCCAGCTGATGTCGATTTCTACACCCTTGTATTTAATTTCTGGCTTCCTTGATTACGTTTTGATTGTAAGGCACAGACACATCTACACGTAAACACGATTTTTTTCTCCAAATCCAGAATAACAATATCCGGTTTGTTTGCCGCAATCTTGCGATCAGTTTGAATTTGTTGATCGCACAATTTTGTACACAGCACAACAGACGTCACCGGTTTTAATGGTCGTGCCACTTCGAGCAAGTGTTCGAAACCTCGAGAGCACTATGGATCTGCCAGTGAAGGTAACTACATACCCTATCATGCCATTTCAATAATTCAGTCGTAGCTAGAATTGGACAGAGACAATATGATCTGTGATTTCTACTTGTTCCCGACAGATTTTATCATCATGGGAAATTTTGAGATCCGTTTTATCATAACGTGTTCTCAACGCTTGACCTTGGGCAGCTATTACAACTGCTTCCCTTTCTGGCTTTATTCTCTCCTTTTCAAGCACAGACATAATGATTGATATTTTATATCTGCATCTTGTCCAACCTTTTTAGAAATTTCCCACAGAGTGGTTTGTCTCTCCACAATTCCTTTAACATTGTTTGTGGTTCACATGCCATGATAAATAGCATTAGAAGTTCAGGGTCTGTGTCATTCTGCGTGTCTTGCATTGTTTTCTTCGCAATGCTTCTTACTGCATTTACAATGCCTCTCCTTTCCATTCTTCAGTCATATTTAATAACAAGTTTCATTAGGGGATGACTGAATAATACTTTCCCATTATTATTATTATTATTATTATTATTATTATTATTATTATTATTATTATTATTGTTGTTGTTGTTGTTGTTGTTGTTGTTATTGTTGGAGAAGGTTTCCGAGTTGTTTTTTTTTTCTTTCAAGACCCTTTTATCTCTTCGCCACGATTCTCTGCTCTGGCCTCTTTTCAGTATTCAATACTTTTTCACGGACACTCCTCGGATCTGTTTTGTTCCGTTAGTGATGTTTTTACCTATTCAGGACTTGAACACTTAGCAACGTCTGATGTTCAAAAATATAAGCTTAAGAAGACTTGTCAAATTGCAACGACTCGAGAATATCATGTCGTTAAGTGCTTACTGAGTCACGAGAACAGTGTATAAACTATGATTTACATGATGGGAGGTTGACATCATTAACCACTCAAAGGTAGAAACACATGGATGGCAATAAGCACAAGTATTAAGACATAATACATTTGCAAGAGAAAGAATTATCTTAAGCAAGGAAAACAGAGAAAACTGGATACGGAATTAAGTAGGCAAATTCATTCATTAATGAATCATCTTAGTTTTAAAACCATGCAGATTAATAAAACAAAACTATACAATAAAAGTAACGTACCTGCTAATATTTTATTCTGAATTCACCTCATAGTTGTTTAACCGAATTGAATCTTGTGATGGAATGTATTTTTCATCGGAAAGTACTCCTGTAATAATAAACTACAATGATAAATTCTACCGTTTGTCAAAATAGAGAAAACATACATGTTAGTCATGCCCAACCGTAACAAATCCACGTTTACGACTCTTCAGGCAATAACACCCTGTTTACCCAGCGATATACTCAGACAACAAAATAATATTTTCATGCATTATGTTCGGTGCGTCACTTTTTGAATTGGCGCGCGCGTCTCTGGGCTCGCCGCTTGAAAGTGGACTGGACAACCTCCGGAACCGTAGGCGACGGGTGAGACACCGGTGTAACGTCGCCACTACCCTAAAACACCGGCGGCAACAGCTGGCTAAGCAGTCACACAGCCACGAGTGAACGGCCCGCAGTCGAAAGTCGGATCGACTGCCAGGCGGGAGCTGAGCCGGGAACACGGGAGAGGAGCTCCGCCCGCTACAGCTCAGTCGGGCGCGGAGCCATGTCGGCAGTCGCCCGGGGCGGAGACGAGCCGGGAGGAGCTCAGGAGAGGAACTCCGCCAAATACAGCTTACATTGACAGTATTTTGAATATGTGCTTTTCTGGTTAATCGAAAGTCGAAATAGTCGTAAATAATTAATTGAAATATGATTTTCTATCCAAAGTATATTTACATTATTTATTTTGAGACATGGTGGATTAGTAGGTCTGCAAAGTGTAAATGTTTTTGTTCTTTTTAGATGGATTTATTATTATTCATCTCCATTGTTAAATATATATTTAAAGACTTTTTAAGAGTGTTTCGAGCAGTTTGTATATTTGTGTGATATGAAAAAATTGCACTATCATCAGCATATAGCGCTATTGTGGTAAAAGAAACGTGTGGGAAATCTGACACATACATTATATATATATATATATATATATATTGTGACGTCACGGGATTATACGAACCCGTAACGCCACCATAAGCCACGAGAAAAGACCAGAGAACACAGAGGAATAGGGTACACGGCGGAGCGATGGTCCGAGAAGGCGACATCTACCCGCAGGTTTTCGCACTCCGATGTCCAAAGTTAGCGGATAATATTTTCTTGAGAGGGCGCGAAGGAGTAGAAAATTAACCCCTCCAGAAATTTTTCCCCGGAGACGCATAAATACCGCGACGCACTTCGGAAGAGCTCTCTTACAACTTCGACAGCGACGGCGACTCAACTAAATTCTTCAGCGATAGTAATTGGTTAGTGCAGGAGTATAATTTTACTTGCTTAAGTAAAGCTGATTTAAGAAACGCGGTAATAAGTGATAGAATTCAGAAGTGAAGTGCATGTACATTATTAGCACTAACATTACGCGAGTAAGCAAGCGATGTGACTGCTTGAACCTGAAATAGTTTCATAATTGCAATAAATTCGCGCAGAAAGACTCTGAACGAAATCCAGTATTTAATTTTGTACGCCACGACCACGCACGCTCAAAGTGTGGTATGTCGGCCGAGTGCTAGAAGTAGTCAATTCAAGCACGTTAGTTATTTAAAACTGGTAGCGCGAGCAACGGGTACGCGGCAGGCGACAGAAGGACGACTCCAGTGAACACTCAAGCGTAGGCAAGAAGGACTTGGACCAATCCGTGGATGGTAGGAGCCCGAGATCGAGAGAAAGGTTTGGAATTTGAACGTGTGGCGGCATCCTGAGATCGAGCGAAAGAAGTGGTGTAACCGCGGGACATCGAACCAGTCAAGTGACGCGGCGAGGACTGCGAGCGACCGAACACCCCAAGGTTAACTGACGGCGAGCGGGAAGGAAATGTCGAGGTAAATTCTATGCGGCAAATTTGTTGGGAAACTGTGTAGCTTTAAAAACCAGGCGAAGCGTCCTAAAATAGGTTAAAATTCCAAGTAATTACCGGGAGAAGTATTTCGAACGTATGAGCGGCAGTTTAGATTTCATTCGCTGTACGCACCAGTAAATTCGTTTGAATGCCATATCTTGTACAACTTTTCTAAAGTAAATTATAATTTTTCATGTAATGTAAAAGTAATCTTATTTGAAAGTCATTGTTTCCATTGTATGATGTCAGGGATAATCAGTTGCTATAATTTTGTAAAGGGTACGAGTTAGTAACGTGCGTGTCACGTTTATTCTTGTGTTAGCGTTTACAGCATTGTAATAAATGCGCAGCTTAAGGCTGACCTCTGTGAAGTCTATGATAGAATAATTGTAGAGAATCACTTAAAGGGCCGTGCACGGAGAAAACTTAAGATTAACAAAGCTATATAAGGTACACGAAATAATTGATAAAGAGGTAGAAGCAAAAGTATTGTGAATAGTGCTTATTGAAGTATTCAGGCAGTCAAGGTGACGCCTATACATTCTTTTGTGGTTGTGTTCTTTCTGTTCTTTTTGTTTCTGTTTTCTTTGCAGTGACCATCTACGCAAAGTGCATACTTTATTGTATATTTGTGCCACTGTGTAATTTGTTTTACTGAATATATGCTCATTTTACCAGAATTTTACATAATTCATCGTGTCAAAGGTTCAGACCTTTCTCATACCCGAAAGATCCTGCTTCCTGAGAATTCAAAGCTCGCTTCACGAGCATTCATAGTTTCACGCGTCATCGCCACCGGCTGGAAAGTAGTAGGTGGGCGTGTTATAATATTATATATATATATATATATATATATATATATATATATATATATATATATCGAAAAATAAAGGAGATACTGTCGGACCTTGAGAAATTCCTGAGAAAACGACGAGTAATAGAATAAGAAGTGTTAATTTTGACACAAAATTTATGATTATGTAAATAGATTTGTATTATTTTCAATATATATGTGTGTATATATAATATAATATATATTGTAATAATTTATAATGTATATAAATATATTATAGGGGAATTACTATTAAATGTCATTCAAATAATAATCCAGTTGGAGAGCCAGCTGATGCAAGCCAGCGTACTGGACCAGACGGCAGATCAGAGGATCCTGTAGTTACAAACTTTAAGTGCAATATGTTAAAAGTGTTCATTCACGTCCCCCACCTTCCCAGATGATATCGCCATGATTTCGAATTAATTTGAGAATTCCAAGTCTGCAGTTTTTAAAAAACCCCACGTCGGAAAAAAATTCAAATGTTGACCTGCTACCAATGGAGTTCCAAGCGGGATACAAGAATACAGTGGGAAAAGCGGTTTTTTTATTATTGTTATTCTCTTTATTCTCTGTTTTCTGGTATTGTATAACCATACAGTTATCAATCAAAGCGCGATAATAGTATTGCTTTGATAACACTTATAAAATTGAACATTATATAAAATATAAATGTAAAGTAAAATATAGAATGGTTAAAAAATTATTAGTTTATATATTCATTATACAAATTATTACAAAATTGAATTTCTCCATATCAAACTTAACATGATTTCTACATGTTTCCACCCCTTAAGATTCTCACCATAGAGCACGCATTGATGATTACAGCTTTCTAGACATTCATCATTTTTTATTGATATTCAAATCCTGGAATCCTTCAATGGTGTCCTTCGGGACGACGCCAATGGCTGACAATACTATGGGTATAATCTCGGTACGTATCACAGCCCATTCATCCCTCACAATGTGGACCAGTTTTCTATATTTTTCCAACTTGAGTACATTGCCATAATATTATTAGTGTATACGACAGCAAATTTCATAAACCAGATTTTCCTGGTATCTAATTCCAGATGGTGATATCTGGTGTATAGTGATGATAGATGGTTTTATCCGTCAGAATGCTGCGACCCAAATACAATTTGGAGGTCTCATTCTCTAGGATCATTTGCGGTTGGTACTGATAGTACAATGTATTATCAGGAGGTCATACACCATACATCTTGGCAAGTTTGGTCGGGAAAATTCGCCCCTAGTTTTCATGCCTCAATTTATATTCAGTGGGTACTACAGCCTGCTAATACGTGCCGGATTGTTTCAGGACTTTAGCCGTGCCGGATTGTTTCACACCATGGAGTGACTTCTGCTTCCATTTGCATATTTCGTCGACCCATGATGATTGTGAGAGATTCGTGTATTTTCCAAGGTTGTGAGGAATGTAATTTTCGTATGCTTGTTGGACTACATCGTAAAGTTGCGATGTCGGCTATATTTCTGAAATAATATCTCAAGAATTTAATTTGTTTGACATGAAAATTTGAGAAACTACTAATACCCAATCCCCCTATCTTTCTCCGCAGTGTGACCGCTATATACTACAGTCTCTGGGAGGGCCATATCTGAAGCGAGTCATTTGTACGCTAACGGATCTTTCCATGGCCTCGATATCTGTCTTGCACCATTTGATGATATCCCGCTGATGATATCCATATGTAAGCGCTGGTATTTCAAAGGTATTAATAGCCGCTGTGAAGTTCCTTGAATTGAGAGAGGATTTCAAAATTTACTTTAATCAACGTTCAACCTCTATCTTCAGATCTTCTTTGATTTATGTGTGGGCTATTGTTAAAATTTGTTGCATTCCAAAATATTTGTAAAAGTGGTTTATGTTTATTGTTGTTATGGTCTCTTTAGATAAGGTCTCATATTTAACGTTGTCTGTGACTTTGCCATGTTTTATGTTTTCAATTTTGCATTTATCAATTCCCAATTGAATTCACGTATCGATAGAAAATATCTCGGATATTTCCAATAGCTTTTCCAGTCCACGTTGTGAATACGAATACAATTTGATATTATCCATGTATATGAAATGTGTTATTTTACATTTTCTCAAGCCTTTTAACCTAAACCCTAATCTATTTCAGCCCAGGAGAGTTGAAAGTGGGTTCATTGCAAGGCAAAACCAGTAAGGACTGACTGTCGCCATGGAAAATGCCACATTTAATATCTAAAGTGTTTGTAGTAATAATTTCCGAATTTGAGGTAATAACGAGAGTGGTATGCTTTTGTTTTATAACTGAATTAAAAAATGCACAATTATGCGGTTTATTCGGTATATTGACAAAATTTATATTAGCCAGACATGTGGAATCATACGAAAAGCCTTTTTATGACCAAAAAAGCAGGTGTATAGATTGCGGGTCTCTTTCGCTACATGAGAGAAAATAACACTGTCAATAATGAGTTGCTCTCTACAACTCTTGGAACCCTCACAGCATCTTTCTGAACCTCTGAAAGGATTTTATTATGAACGCAATGTTATTCTAATTCTGATTGCAGGCAACCGGTAATGATTTTATAAAACATATTGAGGCAAGTGATTGGGCAGAAATGTTTTTGTCAACGGTATCATCTGTTTTAGGTTTAATACACTTGTTATCCTCACGCGGATAAGATAATTTTTCCTCCGGGTTCTGGAGGTAATACTTTATCATTATTATTATTATTATTATTATTATTATTATTATTATTATTATTATTATTATTATTGTTGTTGTTGTTTTTATTTTCTCATCTTATTGGCACATTTGAATGAATTGCACAGATATACAGAATCAAAGCACAATACATCTATTTTTTTAAAAGAATTCATAATATTGTTTCCCATGAATTTCCGCACTATCCTTGTTGTTGAAATAACAACTGCCTTCTGCATGGGTTTGTATACGTCTTCATTCAAACCCAGTTGCTTAAGGCCCCACATCAGTCTCCTAGGGATGAATCCGGTGCTTGAAACAACTATCGGGATAATGTTGACTCTTTTCATATTCCACTGTTTCTCAACGGGTTCAACAAGATTTGTATATTTACTGATTTTTTCAGTGTATTTGCTTTGAATGTTGCCAGTATTTGGGACAGAAACATCAATAAGCATGACATGTTTCTCACAACCAAAACCGGTCTGTTTGGAATCACTGTCTGGTCTGTTAAGATTGTTCTATCCCAATGCAAGCGCCACTCTTCGTTCTCCAGAACACTCATAGGTTGGTATTTAAAGTACGGTACCTTATTTTCAGTCAGAAGACATTTCTGAGCCAACGCTTGATTTAAATTTTGGGCACCGAATCATGTCGCTGTTTATACTCGGTGCCTACCGAATGTCTACAACCCGAGGTAACATGATGAATTGATTTCACTGTTGGACAACCACAACGACATAACTCATTCTGCACATTACTATCTCTAACAATTCGCTTCAAATAATTACGCGTTGGAATAACTTGATCCTCAATTGCCAACATAAACCCTTAAGTTTCTGGAAAGATCTGTCCCGAAATAAGCCAGTAATTCGATGCTTTCAAATCGACATGTTCTTAGCTCATCTCATGTGGATGTCTTCCATGAAGAGCTTTAGCCATACATAAATCTCTCTTTTGGCCGTCATTGCATGAGAAGTCCGCAACATCCTGTCTCGACAGCTCTATCGAAGTATAGACATCTGCTTCACAAATTGCTTTATGCAGCTTTGATGTATTTGCCGCAGAGTGGAAATACATTCTCATGCTCTTCACTTGCCGACAAAGTTGGTTTCCAGTGTCTGTGAGTCCTCTTCCACCCATATTTCTCGGAAGTGTTATACGTTCGACTGCAGATTTTGGATGGTGCATGCGTGCTTTCGTCATTAAAACTCTCATTTTCCGTTGTAAGTTCTCAATGTTAGTTTTGCTCCGCTTAATAATGCCAACTGCGACAGCATAGGTGTTAATAGCTTTTATGATATTTCTTCCATTCAACTTTGCTTTCAGGAGATTTCGGGTTCTTCGGAAGAATTCCTCTGGAAGTTCATCTTTCATTTTACCTTGGTCAATGTGCCTTGCCTATCTCACTCCCAGGTATCTGTACGTTTCCTCAGCGGACATCGCTTATATCAACTGTTTATTTTCAAGTTCAAAGGATCTCTCTTGGCGCTTTCCTTTTACAATATTCAATGTTCGACATTTTTCCAGGCCAAACTCCATTTTAATACTTTTTGAAAATGATTTCAAAATACTCAATAGTTGTTCAAGTTGGGATTTTGTCGAAGCATATATCTTCAAATCATCCATATATAAAAAGTGATTTATGCTATACATCATTCTTGCTCCCAATTTAATGCCAAATCCACATTTAGTGGAATTCAAGAGATTAGATAGCGGATTCATGCAGATGACAAAGCAGAGGGGGCTTAGTGAGTCTCCCTGAAAAATAACTCATCGCACATTGATTGTATCAGTTTGGATATTTTCAACAGGAGTACTTAACATAATTTTTGTTCGCCAGTTCGACATAACATGTTCCAAGAAGGAGACAACTTTTGTATCAACCTCATAGATCTTAAGTATTTCTTTTTATCAGCCATGTATGTGGTGTCATTTTTCTTTCTATCAGCCAGGTATGTGGTACAGAATCAAAGGGTTTTTGTAATCAATATACGCCATGAGCAAGTTGCGATGTTTTGCATATACTTGACCACACACTACTGAATCTATGATTAATTGTTCTTTGCAACCCATGGAGCCTTTGCTACAGCCTTTCTGTTGGATTGCAAAAATATAGTTGTATCTACAGTGGGTGTATATCCGTTGCGAAAGGCACGATGTAATGATTTTATACATCGTTGGCAAGCAAGAAATAGGGCGGTATTTTGTTGGATCTTCTTGTTTCTGTAAAAACTATTTTCAGATTTTTCAAACGAAATGTTATCTTTCCTCCAATTTCTGCTGGTTCTGTATCTGGACAATCGATTTGTTAATACTGATAGTCTCTGTTTCAGCGTGTCAATGCACTGTTGAACTGTCGTATTAGGTTCATCTCTTCGAGTATGCGTTTTACTTCTATTCATAATACGATCTGCCAGCTTCACAAGTTTTGGTGATCGAATACCATTGGCATAATTCATCATACGGGCAATATCACCTCTCAGTATTTCGATGTTCCTGACGAGACGCCTCTCCAAAGGTCGGCATCATCCGGCCTCTTTGCTTTTTTCCTGACAGTATTATTATTATTATTATTATTATTATTATTATTATTATTATTATTATTATTATTATTATTATTTACAGTCTAAATATTAAGTTACGAAATTTACAAATTTATATGCCATTTTTACAAGTTCAAAATTAACTTACATTTTTAATTTGTATATCTCGACTCTCTGGTTGTTATTCTGGTAAGTTTTCAAATTTGAAAGAAGTCTTACCAAAGACTATTGGGCACTTTTTTATGGGTTAATTTGTTCTTCCTAACTAAAATGATAGTTAAAATAAATAAAGAATATGTTAATAAAAAATTTAAATAGTATTTTTAAATCACTTCATCTGAATCAATATTTAAAATAAGTTCATGTAAGTTAAAATAAGATCATTAATATAAATTTATTTAATTTATTTCCCCTCCTTGTAATGATAGAATTTGAAATGATGAGTTTCTTGGAATAATTTAGAAAATTTGCGAGAAGAAGAAATTTAAAACTTCGAGAACTTCGTCTCTTACTTCCTGCCGCGACAACATGGAAACGACAATTTGAATAATTGTATTTCCCACTGAATTCTAGAAGACGTGCACAGAAAATGAAGTTACATTTATGTCCAGAAGCAAAACAAGGGGCCATCTCAGCATTTGCTCAATAGATCAGGGAAACTGGACGAAAAACCTGATCGAGATGGGGGTCATTGACCCGGAAGCTGTAGTACAATAGTTGTTACAGGTTGTTTATACTCATTTATACAGTCCAAATGGTAAATAATGCATTATGTATCATTGTTAAAATTAATGTTACTTTTCTTGTGATGCTCAGTATAGTCTCTAATTGTATAGAAACAGTTATGCAGCAGAAACGATTTCACATGGGATTTAAACTTTTCTATTGAATTTAATCGTTTAATGTCATCTGGCAAAGTGTTGTAAAATAATGTACATGTATTGTATGTGAATTTTTTGTAATGAGCTGTTGATACTGTCACCTGATGAATATGATTTCTACGTTGAGTGTTATAGTAATAGACTTCGGCATTTTCTGAAAAAATATTCCCGCCCTTGAGCAAGTCATTTTTTACAAAAACCACTGATTCGTAAATAAAAGACACGGTAATGGTAGAATTCTAGATTAATGAAGAGAGGCTTATGAATCACGTGGGCGGATTTGGTTATTATTCGTACAATTCGTTTTCGTAATCTAAAAGTCTGGGAGCTATAAGATGTATTTCCCGAGAATATTATGCCATATCTCAGGCGGGAATGAACATTCGCGAAGTATACACAACGAGCAGTATGAAGGCTGACTGAATTTGCAAGAATTCTGAACGCGTAGCATAATGAACTTAATTGTGTGTTCAATTCATTTAAATGGACGTTCCATTTAAGGTTTGACTGAATTGAGAGACCTAAACATTTTGTTGCCTTAACATCAGTCAATGGTACACTGTTCATTTTCAATGGAACACAGAATTGTTTATTTGAAATGGAAAACTGCATTACAACCGTTTTCTTTTCGTTTACTATTAATTTGTTATTTTGGAACCAATTTGAAACATCTGATATTGTACTATTTACGGTTTCTTTATTGCAAAGGATGTTCGTATCATCCGCAAAGAACCGTTCTTCCGTTTCGAATCGTCGAGGGCATATCGTTTACGTAAAGTAGGAACAGAATAGGGCCTAAAATCGATCCTTGAGGAACTCCACATGCAATAAGCAAAGAGTCGGAAAGGTGCGTACGTAATGTTCCATCATTCCAGTAAGGTATTTCAACTCTCTGAGATCGTTGTTTAAGGTAGAACATAACCAATCTAGAGCAATACCACAATTCCTAGAATAACAATGACGTCAAAAGCTTTTGAGAGATCTAAAAATAATCCAATAGGTGCCTCGTTTTGATCCAATGATGAGGCGAACCTTTAAGAAAAGAAAATATAGCTGTTTCCGTTGATATTGATTTTCTAAATCCATGTTGGCAATCTGAAAGCGCGTCGTGTTTAGTGAGAAACGTAAACATTCGTACGTAAAAAAGTCTCTCTAATATTTTTGAAAAAACTGATAGAAGAGAAATGGACCGATAATTTTGAATTTCATTTTTGTTGCTTTTTTTGAAAAGCGGCTTAATTTTAGCTGTTTTGAAAATATCTGGAAACGTTCCGGTGCATAAAGATGCATTAAATATGTGAGTTAACGGGTGTATAATGGCATACGAACAAGACTTTAACAAAGAATCCGAGAATTCATCTAAACCGGACGAATATTTATTTCTTAGTTTACCGATTATTTTGAGAATTTCATAGGAAGAAGTTTCGGAAACGAACATTGTGTCTAAAATTTTGGGTGAACTGTCTGTTTTTGAATTTTGTGACTGAAGACCCTTAGTGAAATCGGCAGCAATTCTCGAAAAGTATTGGTTAAAGAGATTAGCCACTGTTGCCGGATTGTTCACATTTATATAGTTATATTTTAAAATAACATTCTCTACGGGTTTTCTAGTTGATTTGGTAGTATTTTTTATTATATTCCACATTGCTTTTGTTTTATTATTTGAGTTCAAAGTATCCTGATCGTTTTTCATGATTTTAGCCTGCCCTATGACTTTTCGTAACAATGTTTTGTATTTTTTAAAGGAGATAAGGAAATCTTGAGATACGTCATGATGTTTAGAAATAAAGTAGAGAGTACGTTTATTTTTACACGATGTTGTAATTTCTTTTGTGATCCTAGTATTACTTTTTCGTGAAATGTTTAATTTTCTCTTTTTAATAGGAAAGCATGCGTTAAAGAGAAATGAAATCTTTGAGAAAAATAAATTATATTTTTCATTTGTGTCAATAGCGTTATAAACTGCCTCCCATGATTCTTTCAGCAAGTAGTCCGTAAATAACTTTATGTTAACTGTAGTAAATGCTCGGCACATGCGTGTTTTATTTATTGTGTCAGTATTCATGTTATTAGTAATTGTAAGAATTTGTGCATCGTGGTCACTGTAACCTAGATTATTCGTTATTATTTCTTATCTAGTTGTGGTTTTGTTAATTATAATTTGATCTATTGCTGTTTGTGATTTAAGAGTATTCCGTGTAGGTACGTTCACTGTAATATCTAAATTAAAAGAATGAATTAAGTTGAGAAACTGCTCTTTTTCGTGGGATTTGCTCAGAAAATCAATATTGAAATCTCCAAATACAACAATGGATTTAAAAGAGAGATTACTAATTTTGTTCAGAGTTATCTCTAGATTTTCTACGAAATTGAAATAATCTACAGCTTGCTTTGTTGGAGGTCTGTAGATGCAAAGTAAGATAATTTTGAGCGCGACTGATAATTCGACTGATAACGCTCAGCCGCCAGTTTACTCGCAGCATGTATTCCGCTTTTGTGGTTGACGTAAAAATTTGTAACAATCACTCGAAAAGAATCTAAACAATAATAGTTGTCGATAATTTATCTTGCGTACTTACGATGGATGAAGATCGATATTACTACGTGGTAATAGTGCATGAGGTGTTGATATCAGTAACCCAATTTGACACAGGTCTCCTAAATAATAATATGTTTGAATATTAAGCGATATCTTTGTTTCTCCTGCCTATTTTCTATTGATATCAGTCAATTTATTGATTTCCTTCGCAATGTCCAACCACTAATATGGTAAATGACATAGAAGGACGTTCAATTAAAATACAAACGTCAGTCATGTTCATTTTCGATAAGGAGGAAAAAATATACTCCTAAGAAATATTTGCATTTTTTTAATTACTACCAACTGGCGGATGTTTAGAATTAACATTATTTGTACCTCAACTATGTTTCAGTTATTTAAAAGAATAATGAAAGTGATAAATGTTAATAGAATTAAAACTTTTTATTCATGGTAAAAATTCCGGGGAAAAATGTTTTACAGATATGGCCGGAGCTCACCAAAATTAAGTGTGAACACCAATATAATCTCGTTCCACAGAAAAAGGTTAAATTTTGAAAGTTTATTTAATTAGTTGTTTGCGTAACGGTTAATTCACGTGTTTACAATTGCAATACTTAATTCTTAAAAATCATGAAGTAATAATTTTACAGTACGAGAACCATACTATTTCCAGAGTCAAGGCAGTTAAATGAGACTTGGCCTACTAATGGGAAGGTCACAGAATTCCACGACTGGGTATTGTCTCTTATCCTTCGTCCTCCCTCGAGTTCTCGACACAATGCACTCCACAGGCAACTGCTATCGCACTCTCGCAGGTCTGGCAGGGCGTCGTAGTTGAACGTACGATGCTCTGCGAATTATAGTTTGCATTCTATTAATATTCTGAGCACCTTGTTTACCGTAAAAATGGGCTATTTTGCTGGTTTGCGGGTTTCATTGTCCCCAACTTAGAGGCAAATGTTATAACTATAGTGAAGGTAAGCTTGCTTCACTGGTGGCGAGACCTTGTGAAATAGCCAGTTCTGTAAGAGACTGCAGCAATCAGCTTCACTGTTGCGCGTAATTCAGTAATGTTCGTTTTGTTCAGTAATATAATATTCGTTTGAACCATAAGTTATCCCCTTTTATAATATTTTAATAGCATGCATTTAACGGAGCATTTATTAAATTCATAATGGATTAGTATAACAGTGGTATTATTCCGTGCAATGATTTTATGAAATAGTGCAAAATGTATACAACAAATAAAAACTATAAATTATGCTAAATTGTAAAATTAGTACACAAAGTGAAAGTTAAAACTATTACGTTATAACAATCCTATCCTCGCCCCTTCCTTACACACACACACACACACATACATGCACTTCACTACCACACATGCTAAGAGCATAGAGCTTGACGCGGATAGGGAGGTGCCACGGTGGTGGGAGATACCTTGTTGGGGAAAACTCGCAACCCGCTGGATAGGTTGGCACCGGATCTCTTGATCGACATGGGCAAGATCACTGTCACTCCCCGTCATACAAAACATGCACTACACGTACGGGACTACTGACCTTAACGGTTGTCAATAAATACTTATCAATCAATATTTTCTTCTTTTTCCAGCCACAACGTATCAATGATCAACTGTTCTTTGCATTCCTTTTCAACATCCTTCGAGTATCCCTTCAAGAGTATTTTCTTAAATGGTGGTTTACGGTCATTTTGGGAGGAATTGCCTAGGAAACGGTTTTTTAAGAGTATTGAGCCATGTGATCATTCGAAAATTTTTGGAGTTATTTCATAATTCTTGGATTTTACGTCGGTGACAACCTGATTAAGAATTACTGGTACCTAATTTGGGTATCGGAGGAATACATGAAATTGTCATTTTTGTGTTCTTTGACGTAAGGTACTTCCAAAAGAATTTTTTAATTTCAACTGGATCGGTAGGTGCTCAGTTACACAGATTCTGAAGTACCTGTTTCAAATTCTCCCGTTAAACTGCAGAGGCTCCGATACTTTTGTCGAATCTTAACGATTAGTTTCGCAAACATGTCCGAGTGTTGTAATTTAGGGGCTGTAAGAAGAGTAAACTTCAGAATTGTTAGATCGTCAATAAAATGACCAAAGGAGGAGCCAAAAAAGCCAAGAGAGTTTGTAAATTTTTGGTGAAACGCTATGGAAGAACTGCTTCAGATTCTTGCAAAAGATTATATTTTCTACCTGCGTTTTGTTAGAGATGCACTTCTGACGAAAGCAACGGCTACTAGAGACAGGTATACTTGTGTTATCTAGTAAAGTATAACACTGGCTTTCATGCCCATGAGTTTCGTTTTGGTGTCTTTAATACGTGTTTATTCTTGCAAGTTCGGTGTCTTAGAAGTTATTCTGTGTATAGGCATTATAGCAACAACCTACGCAATGTTCTTAACGTTTATTCTCTTCACGGACTTAGGTGTACGTCAGGATTCTGCTGTCTTTCATTGACTCGGCATCTCTCTAACCTCCTGAACAACCAACATACGACTCAGCAAGAAAACAGACTCTCTCCGGACGACGAGAACAACGACAATGCCACGCCCGCTCCAAGCTACGGTCACCGCTGCCCCGCCCCCTTCAGAGAGCCATCGGCTTTGTGGAGAATTTTCGACGTTCTTTACTTGTTTTTTCTAACCTGGCCAATGACACTTCATCAACTGTTACGGTGTCATGCAATCAAGAGCTAAAACGTCGCGTGACGTTTAAGCTCCCGATTGGACGAAACTGTAACAGCTGATCAGCTGACAGCCAGGTTACAGAAACCCAAGTATAGATTAGCGGACACGGACACTGTCACGTGATGCGGAAAAAAATCGTGATCTTTGTAGAAAACACGGTAAAGTGAATCAGTCGTCAGGTCTCCTAGAAAAGACTTCACAAACTGTCAGAAATCGGTTGCTGGTTAAACGAAAACTAATTGTGCTGAATCAGTTTATACTTTCTTGCATTATTTGCAACATTTGAAATTATCGAAAATTGAGAGAGTTCAATGAAATTGAGACCTGATAATTTTTTGAAAACTGCCTTGGCTTCAATTACAAATTACATGAAAAATATCATTTTTGTCAACACATTGTAATTATCTTATTTTCTACAACAAATTTCATTCTGAAAAAAAAATATATTTCCTCAATACTGTTGTTTTGCGATGCTAATATTTACTTTCTTCTTTTACTAAATGAGAATTGAAACTCTTTTAATCATGCGTAGAAAATCTGAGACAGAGAAACGTTTGAGAGAGAAACTTTTATTGCCGAGCTCTAATAATGAAAAAGTAGATAAATCTTGTTCCTATATATAGTAAATTACATCTTATAACACGTATGCTAATGTATATGTCGCAGAAAAAATAAAACCGGTAAAGGCTTATCATAATACGTTGTATAATCAGAATCCATGTTTTGATAGTCCTTAATACCTAAAAAGCTATTGACGCAAAACTATCTGTCTGTTTATGGTCAATGTTAGCTCCTGAACGGTTTATATGATTTTCTCAAAATTGATATTTACCAACCGATAAAACGAACTCGAGGCCCTGCGAGTTTATAATGGATAGTTTGATTGAGGGTTACTATGTACATAATGCTTCAACAATATTTTCAAAAATGTCTAAAAAATTGATCAATATTTATTATTTAACTTTATACTTGGATAGCGTAACGAACGGCGTGAAGATGTGCAAGTCTTAGCCGAGAGTAGAAGGCACTTGAAACATTTTGAACTTTTTCAATTTGCAAATATTCAGAGAGTTCAACGAAAATCAGATATTTGCCATCGTCCTCCGAGATAAAAATTAATGAAACAATTTGGAGTCAATTTTAGAGAACATTAAAATTGTTGTGTTTTCATATAAATTACTCTCAAAATCCAAATCTCCGTTTCAAACTCGCAGGGATTCGAGCTCCGTCAGATCGATGGAGAATACCACTTTTGAAAAAGAAACCTGACCGATTTAGGCACTGGTACTGACCACAAACGGACAGATTGACGGACGGACGTGTTTTGTCAACCGATTTTTCAGTGTTAAGAACCCACGAAAAGTAAATTATTTTGTACAATGTTTATCTTTACTACATAAGCACGTAGTGAGGCGAAACAGTAAACACAACCTGAAAGAGTTGTATGTTCGATTAACATTTTCATCTAAGAACGATCTTAGATGGCAAGGCTGAATATCCGTAGCTGACTCGTGCGTAAACGGTTGCGGGTTCGAATCCCTCCCGCGGCATGGATGTTTGTGTGTGTCTTTAGGTTTGTAATGGTCCGTTTATCCATCATTACCATTCTATGTTAACCCCCTCAGACCTAACAACTTTGTGGGTATAAATATGGATTCAGCCTAGAAATGCTGAAGTCCCCCAAAAACATCACATGCACTTACCCCTGGAAAAATATGACTGGGAGTCGGTGGGGTGCAGTTGCACGTTTGTGTCGTGTTAAGACGAGCGATACGCGACCAAAAAAATTATGAAGATACCGACTTACAACGAAGTTCTTGAGGAAGCATATATTAATCAATTCCTTTTGAAATTGCTTGGAAAGAATATTTTTGATCTCTTAAAAAGTGAACCTCTCCATAATTTCTCATCGCATAGTTATTATCGAAAATACTTCTGCTTCTAAGTTTACTACTTCCTAGCCCCCGATTTTGAATGTCTTCATTGGATTCAAAAAAATGTATTAAATGTAAAGGAAATTGTGATTAGCTTCCGATGTGTTGTGGACTTACAAATCTATATGATGTTATTTTATTTCTATTACCCCTGCGATTCTGATATTTCTATTTAGTTTCATCCATGTGACAAGGAGACATTGTGACAGGCTTTAGTAGTGGGAAAGAGAAGAAGAGGACGAAGAAACTAGCGCGAGGGCGCACTGTAAGGATGCGTGAAAATTATATCATGGAGTGCCATTTATTAGGGTATATATGTAAATATATCGTATATATAATAAATATACATGTAAATACGGGATACATAATTTCAATCAAACTTCCCACGTTCGAGAAAACACAAAAATAGCACCCCAGTCACATCCGATCTACAGTTTCTTACGTCAAGAAGGAAACGGTCTGCTGGGACAATCACGTGGTATTATTGCTTGTGTCCGGTACCCGCAAGTGCCCATGCTTAAGTGGGCGAGAGCGGGCAGAGGAATTGCTGCAGCCCCTTGCGCCGTGTTCGCTGCTGGCGCCGCCGCCGCTGCGGATCGATAGCCCCGGCGCTTGCAGCGGAGACGCGCTTCCTACAGAAACTTGGACGTTCCATCGCCCCGATCGCTCTGCCGCTCCGCATCCTTCGCCCTTCCCGTTCATCCCTCTCCTACACGCTCCTCTCCTCCCACTCATCCACCACCCCTCTGTGCTTAACATGCTCCTCCTTCTATCTACGTCTTCCTCTCCCTCAACACACTCCTCCCCTCCCCTTCGCTGAACACGGTTCTCTCCTCCCCGCCGCTCAAGACAGTCTTACCTTCGCTCGCTCCTTCTTCTCCTTCTCCTCCTCCTCCTCCTCCTCCAGCTTCTCATCCTCCGCTCCGCTCTGCACTTCATTGCCCCGGCCCGCTTTTTAATGAACACAGACGGAGGGACGAACAGACAGATGAACAGACGGACGGGGAAACGGACAGACGACCAGGCGAGCAGACGGGCAGGCGGGTTGTCGGACACACAGACATACAATTTTTGCCGTAAAACCTATTTTGCGGTACTTATGTCTCCCATAACGGGGATTCTGACAACACTATGTGTTCGGTGAAATAATTTACCATATTTAGGCGCACGATTTACACTTTTTCGATTTCAGGGCCCCACAATAAGAATGTTTTGATTAAAAAATCGCCTCTTCCCACTGTTTTATAATAATTTCTCTTTAACACGCACGAACGAACGTTGGCGAGAAAAAAGAGTTATAATGGCACTGGGTTGTTTTCTAGCCGTTATTTGACTGGTAGCTTGTCTCGTTCGTGTGTTTTCCTTGTGAAAAAATTAAATTCCCGTGCTTCATGGAAGCAACGCTTAAGACTACAGAGTTCTTGTTGAAGTAGAATTAGATTGTAGAGAAAACGCTACAGGTCATGCAATATGTTAAAAACTAGTAATGTTGGAGTTAAGTGGAAATTCCTTGGTAACTAGTCTTCCTAAGATTGGCTCAGAGTCCCCATTGCTGCTGACTCTGCAACGACTTTCACTGGGAAGACCCAGTAGGAAACGAGTTCTGTTGAAAGCTGTTTTTCGACATTAGCTTCATGGCTTGGGCGAACACAACCACTGTCTGGAGGAAAATTCTAGCTGCCAGTTTCTCTGATCGGAAGTTTTGGATGGTTTCCCTGATTAATACCAAGCGAATGTCGGAGCAGTATCCTAACAAACGGGCCAAAACCTGCGTTCGATCATTCCTTCCTCTTCTTCGTCTTATCCTTTTCCCTTTCAAACACCTTTACATTTATATAGACTTCGCTACCACATATTATATCAGGAGGTCAGTCAGGTGCTTAGAAATGGTTTCGGTTTGGGAGGTGCACCTCTGGGGAGAAATACCCTGAGAGGATTTCCCCCCGCAAGCTGGTATGTCGGCGCCGGATCTCACCATCCAGTTGGGAAGGTAAGTGGGTCGGTCAGAAAGTAGTGACCCACATTTTTCTCTTCATGCAATAATAATGGTAGACCGTTCTAATAGTTAACCCTCCAAAGTTTCGTATTTTCAGTATTAGTGTACGAAATTTCAAGTCTCTTCTACAGATGACAGTTTCTTAAGGAAATGTTAAAATGTTTGGTGTGGCTGAGTTTGCGGAGAAGGAAACTGTTGTGAACATACACAAACGTTTGTGTATAGTGGTTGGCACCTCTGCTTCGATAGGAGTACCGTTGGACGTTTGGATTAGAGCTTCGGAAAGTGAAGAATGTGATCTCCAAGATTAGCCGCACTCCGGGCATCCCGTCATAGCGACTAGTCCTGACATGCTGATCACACTTTTGGGATATTTATGCTGTTATTTATGTTGATATTATGCCCAAAGGCAGTACCATCAATTCAAATTCAATAAAACAAGCATTTCCCGCGAGCTCAATCCCAGAAGAATTGTGCACAAATGTTGCGCACGGTAACGTACGCCTATATACGTACGTGTCGTAACAAGAGAAGTACTGACAAGAAAGACTTGGACTGTGCTTCCCCATCCACCATATTCCACCAGTCCGGATTTATGCCTCTCCGATTTACCTCTTTTTGAGCCTTCGTAAAACGCTATTCGCGTAGGAGAAATGGAAGATGACCCGAAGTGAAGGAAAGGCTACGTCGTCAGGAGATTTGGTATTGGCAAGACATGCTCGCCTTTGTTTCACACTGGAGCAAGGTTGTACAAGTCAACGGAATTTATGTGAACAAATACAGCAAGCATAATAAATATTTATTAATATTGTGTGCAAATGTCAGGTTTTTCCAATAAATATTTCTGGAGAATAGAGGCATTACTTTCTGATGAACCCTCGTACAATGCCTACTCGCGGGATAAAAAACATTCACAACACTAACGGGATTAATGACCGTAGCAATTAACGTGACCGCAAATATATATCAATCAAACGAGTTGGCGTGTTCAAGTCCGCGGCTTTCTCAATACTGATGATACGATGATACAAACGACGTTCATGATACGATAGGAACCTCAATATCATGATTTTAAACTATAAATTATCGTTGATCGTTATTGCAATTCTCTCTGAATAGTATCTCATAAAGTCTTGCATTACTTCCATATGCGAGAAAAGATACGGTCTTCGAGGTATTCCTATAAAACATGCGTAACAAGAATTTAGATCGAAGAAGTGCAATATATTTTACCTGTTTTCCTGGTTAAACATTAATGTCTTTCAGAGTTTTGAGATTTACATAATTTACATTTATTGAATTTTACATTAAATATTACATAACATTTTAAAGTGCAATTTTAGTTGTACTTCGTGTACGCAGCTCTGTGTAAATAATTTTATTAACATTAAATTTAAGATTTTATTAACATTAAATATTACATAACATTTTAAAGTGCAATTTTAGTTGTACTTCGTGTACGCAGCTCTGTGTAGATAATTTTTTAATATTAATGTCCAGCAGCAGCAAAAGTATTGCTTGTAAAAACGCACAAAATTGTTTTCCAAAAAATCGCAAGCATTGTTCGGTCATGATCGAAGCTGTTTCACTGCTTATGTACTCGCATTTAATCGAATTTCTGGTTATCTAACAAAAGCACATCGGTCAGGAATGGCCGGAGACTGTATAGTTTTCTTTCAATTTCTTCGCGCATTGTAAATTAGTAATAAATTAGTGGCATACAGCAAAAATGCTGCTAAACAAAAAGTACATTTTTTCTTTTGTTTCTTTTCGAAAAGTATTTCACACATTTCAAAAAAAAAAAAGAGCACTGCCATAAATTAAATCTTTTAGCAATATATTCTTCACTAATATTGAATAGTATATTATTTACACAATACAATAATTCTTTACATACCAAAAATATCAAATAAACCGTAGTTCCGTAACGCAACAGGTAAATAATAAATATTTAATAGAAGCGGCCTCTTCTTCTGATCCTTACTATGGCATGTCAGAGTACACGCCGAGTCAGAGATGTCAGTATTACAGATGTACACGCAGTACGAGAACAATAATGTATTGGCATTTTTTAATTGAAAATCGTATCTGCTTTATTGTTTTGAGATTTTTTCGATTTACTGAGTGTGTAAAGGAATCATTGACCTCTCTCACATGGTCGTAGGCTGCTTACTTTTCTCTCGATTTTTGTGCGCATTGATTTAAAATTAAGATAGATTCTAATTGGTACAATAAAATGCAACCCGCTAGCCACAGAAGCCCAGCCGAGCGCCGCGCAGCATCCTGAACGATATATCGTTTACTCCACTCTTCAGTGAAAACGGAACAATTATAATTGATTTTAACTATTTCGCCAGATCCTGGGTGTCTAACATTACCATAGAACCTTCCACAAGGACATAGAATGCTTAGTTTTCTCTGAATTTCTGTGCGCGAACGAAATTAATAGCAGAGATATGCTTGGCTATTTCCGAAAGTCCTCTGTATATCGCGAAGCTATATTAACCTCTCGCTACGGGTTTCTTAGATTTCTCTAAATTTCTATTCGCTCATTTATTCGCTCGTATACTCGCTCAGGTGTAATTAAACCCATTTTTAAGGGCAAAACCGCAGTAGATTTAGGCTCTTACCCCCATCATCGTCATCAAGGAATATACTTCTGCCGCGACAACGTCGACAACGATAATTTGAATAACTATATTTCCCACTAAACTCTGGAAGACGTGCACATATAATGAAGTTACATTTATGTCCACGAGAAAAACAAGGAGTCATCTCAGCATTTGCTGAAGAGATAAGGGAAACTGGACAAAAAACCCATTGAGACGGGGATCATTGACCTAGAAGCTGATAGAATACTAGTTGCAGGTTGTTTCGCATTCTACAACAAATATGTTAAATAATGCATGAAATATCAATGTTAAAATTTATATTTATTTTTGATCCTCGGTAGAATCTCTAATTGTATAGAAACAGTTATGTAGCAGTAACGATTTTATTTGGGGGCTTACACTTTAGTATCAACTTTAAACATTTAATGCCATCTGGCAAAGTGTTGTAAAATGTACATGTATTGTATCCGAATTGTTTGTAGTGAGCTGTTGATACTGTCATCAGAAGAATATGATTACTACGTGGAGTTTTATATACATCCACTTTTACTGACAATATATTTCTGCCCTCGTGTAATTCATTTTTCACAAAAAACACTGATTCATAAATGAAGAGGCAAGGTAATGATATAACACCTAGATTAATAAAGACAGGCTTACAAGAGACACCTGCCTGGTATTTGCATATTATTTGTACAATTCTTTTTTGTGATCTATATATCTGGAAGCTATACGATTTATTTCCCCAGAATATTATGTCATATCTTAGATGGAAATGAACATTTGCAAAATATACACAACGAACAGTACGAAGGTTGAATGAATTTGAAAACATTCGGAACGCGTGGCATAACACACTTTTTGTTTTGTATTCAATTCATTTAAATGGACGTTCCATTTGAGGTTTGACTGAATTGACAAGCCTAATAATTTTGTTGCCGTAACATCAGTCAATGGATTTTCAATGGACTATAGAGTTGTTTATTTGAAATGGAAAATTGCACTGAAACCATTTTCTTTTCATTTACTATTAATATGTAATTACGGGACCAATTTGAAATAACTGATATTGTACTATTTACGGTTTCTTTCTTGCAAAGAATATTATATCATCCGCAAGGAGAACGGTTTCAGCTAGTCAATATCGCTTACATACAGTAGAAAGAGAATAGGGCCTAAAATCGATCCCTGCGAGTCTTCATATGCAATTGTCAAAGAGTCGGAAACGTGAGTACATAATGCTCCATCATTCCAGTAAGATATTTCTACTCTCTGAGATCGTTGTTTTAGCTACAAACATAACCAATCTAGAGCAATACCACGCGTTCCCTAGAAAGATAATTTTGTAAGTAAAATGTTATGATCAATGACGTCAAAAGCTTTTGAAAGATCTCAAAATAATCCAATAGGGGCTTTGTTTTGATCTAATGATGAAGTGACATCTTAGGGAAAAGAAAATATGCCCGTTTCTATAGAAATTTTGATTTTGTAAATCCATATTGGCATTCGAAAAACGCCTCGTGATTACTAAGAAAAGGTCTCCATTTCGTTAAAAAGTCTAATATTTTTGAAAAAACTGACAGAAGAGAAATAGGCCGATAATTTTGAATTGCATTTTTGTTGCAATTTGCAAAGAAAGGCTTAATTTTATCTGTTTTGTACATATCTGGAAAAGTTGCTGTGCATAAGGATGCGTTAAATATGTGCGTCAACGGGTGTACAATGGTAGGCGCAAGGGTCTTTAACAAATAATCCAGAAATTCATCTAAACCGGAAGAATATTTATTTTTTAGTTTACCGATTATTTTGAGAATTTCATAGAAAAAATTCCAAAACGAATATCGTGTCTAAACGTGTTGGGGAAACGTCTATTATTGATTTTTTTGGCTGATGACCCTCAGTGATATCGGTAGCAATTCTCGAGAAGTATTGGTTACAGAGACTAACCACTGATGCCGAATCGTTCACATTTCTATCGTTATATTTTAAAACATTTTCTACAAGATTTCTAGTTTATTTGTTGTATTTGTTATCATATTCCACAATGCTTTTCTTTTCATATTTGAGTTCAAAATATTCTGATCGTGTTTCATGATTGTAGCCTGCCTTATGACTGTTCGTAAAAATGATTTGTATTCTTTAAAATGAAAAAGCGAATCGTCAGATACGTTATGATGCTTAGAAATAAAGGATAGAACTGGTTTATTTTTACATAATGTTCTAATCCCTTGTGTTATACAAGAACTGATTTTTCGTGTAATATTTAATTTTCTTTTTTGAAGAGGAAAGCAAATGTTGAAATGAAAGGGTTGAAAAAAACAGATTTATATTTATCGTTTGCATCAACAGTTTTATAAACCTCCTCCCTTGAGTCCGACAGCAAGTAATCAATGAATAATTTTATTTTACTTTTAGCAAACAATCTACTCATTCGTATTGTATTATATATTGATACTTAATGCATTATTTAGCATTTGGACTGTATAAATGAGTATAAACAACCTGTAACAACAATTGCACTACAGCTTCCGGGTCAATGACCCCCATCTCGATCAGGTTTTTCGTCCAGTTTCCCTGATCCATTGAGCAAATGCTGATATGGCCCCTTGTTTTGCTTCTGGACATAAATGTTCATTTTCTGTGCACGTCTTCTAGAATTCAGTGAGAAATACAATTATTCAAATTATCGTTTCCATGTTGTCGCGGCAGGAAGTAATAAGAGCTTTTTTTTTTTCTCCCTTTCAAAATTCAAAATTATTGCTTTTTTGAAAATAGATTTTATTACATGGGAGTTTTTTTTTTTTTTCTCCCTTTCAAAATTCAAAATTATTGCTTATTTATCCTTGAAAATAGATTTTATTACATGGGAGTTTTTTTTTGTTTTTTTCTCCCTTTCAAAATTCAAAATGTATTGCTTATTTATCCTTGAAAATAGATTTTATTACATGGGAGTTTTTTGTTTTTTTTCTCCCTTTCAAAATTCAAAATGTATTGCTTGTTTATCCTTGAAAATAGATTTTATTACATGGGAGTTTTGTTTTTCTCCCATTCAAAAATTCAAAATTTAAGTAGTATATGACTTAGTGTAGGGATCACAGAATTTTGAAAATGTGCCCACAATTCACTGTTCCCCATAGCACGTCATACGCAGTTTTTAACTGTTTTTTTTGACGTAAAATAAATAAATAAATAAATAAATATATTGGGTCAGTGCATTTCTTATAATGGTAAGAATTTGTGCATAGTGGTCACTGTATCTTCAATCATTTGTTTCAAAACTACATACTTGAAGATAGAGAATGTGGACTTAAATCAAATATGTTCTTAATATTCAAAATGTTACAATATGTCATGTTTTCTAGAAAACGTTTCTAGAAAAACAGTGTAGATTTCACATATTACTATTCGCAATTAATACAATTTCCAAAAATATTGTCAGAAACAGCTCCAAATACTTTCTTTAATTTTTTTCGGAAAGAAGGGACCTTTCAAAGAAAGTTGCAGGTCTCATTTTGGTAAATTCTGAATTTTCGTAAAATTGCAATAGTTAGAAATAACACGGGAAAATATGTGCTGTTGTAGCAAGAGTAGTTTCTATGTTTTAAGCAAGATATTGCACAATAGAATTAAAAGGTAATCATTGTTTGTATTTTATTATTATTATTATTATTATTATTATTATTATTATTATTAGCAGATGGTAAAAAAATTGTGGTATTGAATATATACTATTTATTTCTTACTGATACATTATTGCTTATTACTAGAGACCGAATTTTTATGTAATTACATATTTTTCGTCTCTCTACTCTCCGTTCTCAAAATTGTAATCTTGGCAGAAAGTCTTTCTCCGAACACATTATCCATTTTTTCGTGACATATTTTTACATAGTTAGTACTATATTACATATTTTTTCTATTTTCACAAAGTAATTTTTTGATCTATTAATTTTCTTCAATTTTATTATATATTTTCATGAAAATAAGTATTGTTTTAAAATATCTGCATTTTTCTCATATTATTGGTGAAATCTGGGTGTGAAAAGTATGCCGCGTTCCGTGACTTTTTAAGCTCAATTTCCGTGAAACTAACGATCGCCGAAGTATATCTCTTCGATGAGAATGTTGCACGCTGCAATGATTGTTTGCTGGTCGCAGATATCTCCAGTTTGTACGATGGTTTCTATTGCGTCTAGTCTGGCTTAATGTGCCAATAACCTTGCTTATATGCCCCTTGGTCTGGCTACTAAACTACGGTCCTGGTTAATAATGTTTGAAGCTTTTACTACTGATGGTAAACTTGAATGGTGCAAAATTTGAATCAACTTGTACTCTCCAAATGATTTTCAATACGTTTGTATTATTTTTTTAATTTGTTTAGGGAATTTTTTATAAATGTAATTTTGCACTGCTGTTTTGTAATTGAAGTATTTTAATATTACATAGTATATCCTATTTTACATATTTATTACATATTCTTATAGTTTTCATTATATATTTATGTACATAATTTCACGTTTCATTCTACATATTTTTCCGGCCTTTACTTATTATTGCTTTCGTTACGGGGATCGATATACACTGCGATATTCACAGTTGAATGATACATGTTCTCTTATGCAGGGAATTATGCATTATTATTATTATGGTAATTATAGGAGGGAAATATGAAAAGAGAAACAGAATCAAGTTAGTATCTAGTTCATTAGAATATTAGCAAATCCGAATCATTAAAATGACGGGGGAAAATCTTGTTTTTTCTACAACGGGTGTTAACAGTTTCTAATGAAGCACTTAGTGCATAAATAATTATTAAAAGTGAAAAAGGCATATCATGTAAATATTCACTCAACGTGGTAGTTACCAATCCCGCCGCCACCGGAGGGGCTTGCGTGACGACGTCTGGCGTCGAACCGGGACACGGGGCGCGACGCTGGTGACGTAGCGTCTGGCGTGGAGCGACCTCCTGCGCCGAACGATTTCGAAAGCGGATCGACGTCAGTCCGCTGACGTCAGGACGTGTGTGGGGTTGCGTGGGAAGGAGTTCAGAGTGTCCACGCTCCGTGCCGCGTGGTGCCTGTTTAACAATAGCATCTGCTGCATGTGTGTTTTGTACACTATTTTAACCTCTTGGTGCGCTGGTGAAAAATATTAACGTGAGTGATGTGGTGGGGATATGACAGATCTGGAATTAAAAATAGTTTGCTGTATGCGTTTTTTACATTAAAGCTTACATCTGAAAATTTGCAACTTTTACGCTGCAAACAATTTATTCAATGTGACCACAACTAATTTTTTCTTTTATTATGATTCATTATTATGTTCGCATACCGCTTTCGTGGTTTCATTACGCTTGTCATGATAATAATTATTAACCAAACCGACTTAGTTGGCTGATGTCACTGCAGGGCAGGGCCACCGAAAGGTCCTAGGTTTCGAATCCCACCACTGGCAGTATTTTCGTAGGTCGAATTCAGCCGCTGCATGAACAAGAATTCTGGTGTCCGGATGTTCTCATCACACTTACACTTGCATACATTACACTTTCACACCCATCGAGAGCTTAGTCCCGGGTGAGCGGGGCCCCACTCATGGGAGGTACCCAGTTGAGGAAAACCCTGCTAACCGACGTGAAGGTCGCCGCCGTATCTCGCCATCCAGTGGGATAAGATCGCCACCATCTCCCACGATAAAACATGCACTTCACTTATAGAACTAATGACATTAGCAGTTCACGCGTCCGGAATCACTAATAAATCCACCAATCAATCATGAAGATCATATCCGTATACCTTGATAATAAAATGTGGGTAATATACTTTTCAGCATTCATGCATGAAAACTAGTGTTGACTTTTGCTATCTATTGATTTGAAAGTTTTCCTTTGAGCTACTGCTATACAATACAACTGAGTACTGTAGAGTAAACAATCTTGACGATAAACATGGCTGCTGCCTCGGATAATGAGAATGATCCCAAGACAAGTAGTCTGAAAAGATTCCGTAAATTCGTACAAAAAAAATAATATATGCAATTCATACGAAACTATCTTTGGCGCACAAAACAAGATAAAAATGACTTATTTCGTAAAAATTACACTTACTCTTTCCCGGAGTAGCTCAAATCAAGGTGGGGCGGGGCATGTTAGAGCTGGAAACACTGTATATAGAATCCATTTTTTTTTCTAATAGATAATTACGATTAATGTGAGATGCGTTGATGTCAGACGTGGAAAACTACATCTTAGTACACACTTACAGATATGCTGAGCGATTTATAGAAACTACAGACCGTCTAGAGATATTGTTTACAGACAAAGTCTGTAGATGTTTTAGAGAAGTAAACCGTCGTTTCGTGCGGAATGGTGTCATGATTGGCACTAATTGGGAATGAAAATTCGCGAACCGTAGAAGTTGGTGAGCCGGCGAGGTCTTTGCAGAACGTATTTGAGTGTATGTTGTTAACAAAGTTAAGAGTGAAAAATATTATTTTCGAAATTTTACGGGAATAACGCCAACTCAATTTAATTGGTGTGAGGTCTGGAGAAAAAAATTAATTCAAAACTTAAGATCTCGAAAGCGCGCGAAATACTGCCGACTTTTCTCCGAAAAAGTACGCCTTGAAAATATTGTGCAACGAGTCTACGGTTGCACGATTTCTCCCATCTCTAACGGGAGACCATAAATATCTGCAATTTTTACTTTTATTAGCAATGAAGTACTTTGCCGCGATTCGTATATACATCGCCTAGTGGTACACATAAAGGAGGGGGGATTAAGGAACTTCATCCCCCTAGAAGCCAACGATACATATACAAAAATATAAAGCTTTCTTTACTAACAAAATTAATTCAATAAATCAGTTGTTTACGTTATGGATATTAACTATAAGACAACAAATAAAAAAGCATATATATCGAGAATAAATGAAAAATTATTTATAAGAAAACAACTCGACTATTCACATACTTGCAGCGCCCCCAGAAAAATCCTGGGTGCGCCTCTGTAAGTACCTATAATCAGTTTGAAAGATATGCATAAAAAACACAATCGCGCAACAGGTCTCCAAGTGTGCACCTGACTTTAATTTCCCCCGAGTGACAGCAACATCACACGGCCTTCAAACTACCCTCGCTAGTTTACCGCTGACCCGGCCGAGCAATGAATAGAATGTTCGTTGTGATCACTCTTCCCTGCAATACAGCAATTCTGGGGGGCGGGAATGCTACAACAAACAAAGTACACACCGTATTTTAAAACTTCTTTCTCTTTTCTTTCATGATGTGTTCCCAGAATTTGAATCATTGTACTTTCCTTCCGTATTGCTTAATCGTTACTATGCTTTCGAATGGTGTGTACAATAGGTCAGAGTTCACGAATGGCTGATGAAACATTATATGGAACGCAAGAAGTGTGCGGTACAGAAATTGATCAATACTTTCGTATCGACTATTCGCTGAAACACGAAACTTAATTTCTCGACGTTTCTATCCTGGTCTTTTATCAACTCCTCGGAATTCTCCATCGTTCATCCGGTTATCCTATGTATCCTTACACCGTCAAAATGAAGCTATACTTTTAAAGAAATAAATTTAATTGATAACAATTTCTAGAAGTTCACCCCACTCTCTCTCTCTCCCTCTCTCTCTTTTTCTCTCTCTTTCTCTCTCTCTCTCATTCCCCGTACTGTTCACCAAGGGCAGCGTTTTCCACATGGTTCGGTTTTGAACTAATTGTGGCCAAGTGCTACCTACTGTCTTTTTTGTTTCATCAGACCTTGTTCTTGGCTTTCCTCTGGTCCTCCAATCTATTCTTGGATACCACACTGTTGTTTCATATGACCATCTATCTTAGTGTAATCTCATAACGTGACTGGCCAAACGTCATTTCGTTACCCTTGCTTGGGTCACTGCAACTGTTATTTAATTTTTGTTCTCAATAACTCACTATTAATTTTGTCTTTAATGTTAATGGTAGAATTTTGCGTTCCATTTTTCCAACCACGTTTGTGGTCCATAGATAAAGACTGGTATTACACATATGTCGATAACTTTCTTTTACATTGAGATATTTATTTTCTTGTTTAAAAAATGAATGCTAAACTCCAGAACTTTTTTCCATGCCATTGTTATTTTGGTGATGATTTCCTGGTTTCTTCTGTTTTTGAATGAAATCAACTGTCATAGTATTTATATTGGTGTACGCATTCAATAATTTGTCGATCAACAGTCATTAGTGTTGGTTTTTGGTTTGTTATATGTATATATTTTTGTCTTATGTATATTATATGTATGTATTTTGTCTTCTGTCAAGTACTACTTTATCGCATTCTTTGCTAACTGTGTAAGCATCTGTTGCTAAAATATCATCTGTAAACCGTAAGTTTGTTAGTTTTCTGCCGTTGATACAGATTCCTGCTTGTTTCCTTCAAATGTCTTTCGAAATACTGATTCTAATAAATTCTTAAATATTTTTATGGAGAAATGAGATCGTCCGGTGTTACGCGTTCCAGCTAATATGGTTTACCTTCTTGATCTGTGTGCACTAGTGCTCAAAATAAAGCTTTGTTAATAATCTTACTATTTTTCGCAGGCACGTCTTGAGCAGCAAGAGCTTTGAACAAAGGAATGTGTTCCAAACAGTCGAATGCCTCGTGAAAGTCAACTAAAGCAATATAAAGCTTTAAATTGTACTCCTCTGCTTTCTTTTATAATTGATTAATTGTCTGAAGGTGACCTGTTGTATTGAATCCGCTTCTGAATCCCGCTTCTTATGGAGGTTGATCTTCATCTAACAAATTTGATATTCTTCTGGTGAGCACTTCGAAAATATTTTATCTATAAGGAACATCAGTCTAATTTGTCTATAATTAAGTTAATTGAACCCAATGAGTCAACTTTATCTCATCAAAGACTTGTTAACTTTAAAATATTGCATTAAAGCAGCAACGTCCAACAATTCTCTAATATTTAATTATATTTATTTACAACATTTCCAAAAACACAATGGGTTTCAGAAAACTCCTATTTGTGCCAAAACAAAACTTCTCTCAGATTTTGATGTTAAGGAAGATAAATTGGGGGAAAAGGATATTACTTGATTCTTCCGTGGAAACATATAGAAAGTACTACTGACTTCTCTTTAAATGACTTACAAAAAAATATATCATCTAAAGAATATTGGAAACCAAGATTTCAAGATTTCATCAATAAATACACCAATTACTATAAAATATATACTATATGCATAAAAAACAATATAGCAACATTTACTATTGAAGAAATACAAATAAATTATCAACTAAATTCATAAGCTAATACCTCCGCAGAAGAATTATGTCTCCTGCATGCAGCCTTCAACCCACATAACTCGCAAAACTCCAAAAAGTTCATTGTCCTTTCCTGTTCCCTCGAAGCAAAATTTACTATAAACAGAAACCTTCCTAAGAATGAAGTGGTAATTTAAATCCATGAATTGTATTATGATCTAATACCAGGAAAAAGCCAGAAAAAAGCATCGTTTTATCGTGGATCACACCTCTCAATGGTTTCCTTGAGTGCGTAACTTCTCTCGATAAAGAAGTGACCACCCCTCTATCTGCAACAGGTGTACTCGTAATTTTGTTTGAGGACTGTTGGAACCATAAATTTAACAAAAAGCAAAATATGTAGTTCGAACGATGGAAATCGATGAAGGCTGCCCAAAGACACAAAACGTCATTAAAACTATGTCAATAAAATTCTCCAAAGAATTCTCGCGGAAAGATCAGGCTATCATTTCAAGATAGAGAACGGAAAGTTCCAAATTAACGCATACTCACCAAACAACTGGGAAAAACCTTCCTATATGTGATCATTGTAAAGTTCTTCTAAATGTAAAATACAATAATTTACTGCCCTCTATACAAAAGTTGCAGACAAAAAAATCAATTAGTTGGCAGACATAATAACATTCTTAATTCTAAAGATTATGAAAAGGGAATTATTGATTTCGTTAAGGAAATCAATATTTACAATAGCATTTAGCGTAACTACTTCCATATAATTATGTTGTTTGTATTTTTTCTCATTGCTCTTTATAATAAATATGGTTCTAAATTTTATATTGTAATTGTACAATGCATTTATCTATTTAGTTGCTAAATAATAATAATAATAATAATAATAATAATAATAATAATAATAATAATAATAATCCGGTCTCGTGCCTGAGACGATTGCAACAGCCATCTGCGCAGAGGAGGTTGCAGGTTCAAATTCTGCGTAGGCAAGATCGTGTCATTTGTGTTTGTTCCTTCGCCCTCATCAACATCCTCTCGCCACAAAATTCACAATCCTAGGCGCAACAACCTTGCCTTACCAAGGGATACAGCTTAAAAGCTGATCTTAAAAGTTACATACGTCAATCGTGTACCGTAGTCAGAAATGTCCGATACGCAAGTAATAATAATAATAATAATAATAATAATAATAATAATAATAATAATAATAATAATAATAATAATAATAATATCAATTCAAGACAGAGTTATCAAGACCAGAAACTATCAAAAGTATTGTTTAAAAGAAGATGTGGTGGATAAATGTAGGAAGTGTGGAGCTGTAGGAGAAACTATAGAACACATCACAGCTGCATGCTCTTTCCTCTCAGACAGTGCTTACTTAGGAAGGCATAATCAAGTTGCGAAAATCGTGCACAGGGCAATTGCAATAGAGCATAAATTATTAGATGAATCAACACCGCCATTCTATAAGTACACCCCTCCTCCAGTGCTGGAAACAAGTTCCACCCTTTTGTACTGGGACAGACCAGTTTTAACTGATCGTACAGTCGATTACAATAGGCCAGATATTCTCCTTATAGATAAAAAGAAGAAAGAAGGAGTAATAATAGACATCGCAGTACCATTATCCCACAATATCAAGCAGAAAGAAATAGAAAAAATTTCCAAATATGAAAACTTATCTTATGAACTAAAACATATTTGGAAATTAAATTCTACCAAAACATACCCACTCGTGATATCGGCGGAAGGCCTGGTCAGTAAAAACTTCCTTAAAAACTTAACAGAACTTAAACTACCTAAAAACGTTCTGAACATGGGACAGCGCGCAGTTTTGTTGCAAACTGCCCATATCGTAAGAAAATTTTTATCTTGAGTCCAGATATAAGATGAAGTTCTTCTTCAGACTGAACCTGTCCCCAAAACAACCTGGGAAGGTGAGCATTTCTACCAGCAATAATAGCTGAGAAAACGTAGGATAATAATAATAATAATAATAATAATAATAATAATAATAATAATAATAATAATAATAATAATAATAATAATAAAATTGTTATGAATATTTTCTTCTCATGAATCGCTCTTTTGAATCCGCTGTTGTATGCCAAGGTTTTAACACTGATTTTCTGGTCCACTCTTGCGAGAAAGAAGAGTTCTTCAATTTAATTCATTCCTTCACTTTAAATATTATAATAAATATGGACCACACTAAATTCACAAAAGGCAATCTATGAAATAAAAATTAACACAACCACTACGAGACATGAAATTTAAACTAAATATTGAAGATGCAGAGACCACGATGCACAAATTCTTACGATGACAACAAATGTGAACACTGACAAAAATTATAGACCTATAAGAAGATATTTCACAAAAGTAAAACAGAATTATTTAGTGATTTCTTACTGGAGGAAAAATGGGGCCGCGTTTACAATACTGTTGAAACAAATGATAAATATAATTATTTTTTGTCGGTGCTTTTGTTCCTTTCTCACACTTGCTTACCCCTTCAAAACAGAAAATTCAACATTTCACGGAAAAGCAATTCTTGGATAACACAAGGGATTTTGACATCATGTAAACACAAACCAATTCTTTCCTTTATTTCTAAGCATCATAACGTATCTCACGATTCGCTTTTCATTTCAAAGAATACAAATCATTTTTACGAACAATCATAAGGCAGCCTACAATCAGGAAACACGATCAGAATATTTTGAACTCAAATATCAAAAGAAAATCATTGTAAAATATGATAAAAAATACGACAAATAAACCTTGTAGAAAATGTTTTAAAATATAACGATATAAATGTAACGATCCGGCAACAGTAGTTAGTTTCTTTAATTAATATTTTTCGAGAATTGCTGCGGATATCACAAAAGGTCTTCAGTCAACAAATACAACAACAGATGTTCACCCCAAAAATTTTAGACACGATATTAATTTCCGAAACGTCTTCCAGTAAAATACTCAAACAATCGGTAAGCTAAAAAACAAATATTCGACTATTTAGATGAATTTGCGGATTATTTGATAAAGACCTGTGCGACTGCCATTATAGAGCAATTAACTCACATTATTTATTTATTTATTTATTTATTTTACGTCAAAAAACAGTTAAAAACTGCGTATGACGTGCTATGGGGAAAAGTGAATTGTGTGCACATTTTCGAAATCCTGTGATCCCTACACTAATTCATATACTACTTAAATTTTGAATTTTTGCAAGGGAGAAACAAAACAAAAACTCCCATGTAATAAAATCTATTTTCAAGGATAAATAAGCAATAAATTTTGAATTTTGAAAGGGAGAAAAAAAACTCCCATGTAATTATATATATTTCAAAGATAAATTTTTAATAATTTTAAATAAAGCAATAAATTTTGGCTCTTATTACTTCCTGCCGCGACAACATGGAAACGATAATTTGAATAATTGTATTTCCCACTGAATTCTAGAAGACGTGCACAGAAAATGAAGTTACATTTATGTCCAGAAGCAAAACAAGGGGCCATCTCAGCATTTGCTCAATGGATCAGGGAAACTGGACGAAAACCTGATCGAGATGGGGGTCATTGACCCGGAAGCTGTAGTACAATAGTTGTTACAGGTTGTTTATACTCATTTATACAGTCCAAATGGTAAATAATGCATTATGTATCATTGTTAAAATTAATGTTACTTTTCTCGTTATGCTCAGTTTAGTCTCTAATTGTATAGAAACAGTTATGCAGCAGAAACGATTTCACTTGGAATTTAAACTTTTCTATTGAATTTAATCGTTTAATGTCATCTGGCAAAGTGTTGTAAAATAATGTACATGTATTGTATGTGAATTTTTTGTAATGAGCTGTTGATACTGTCACCTGATGAATATGATTTCTACGTCGAGTGTTTTAGTAATAGACTTCGGCATTTTCTGAAAAAATATTCCCGCCCTTGAGCAAGTCATTTTTTACAAAAACCACTGATTCGTAAATAAAAAGACACGGCAATGGTAGAATTACTAGATTAATGAAGAGAGGCTTACATGAATCACGTGGGTGGGATTTGGTTATTATTCGTACAATTCGTTTTTGTAATCTAAAAGTCTGGAAGCTATAAGATGTATTTCCCCAGAATATTATGCCATATCTCAGGCGGGAATGAACATTCGCGAAGTATACACAACGAGCAGTATGAAGGCTGACTGAATTTGTAAGAATTCTGAACGCGTAGCATAATGAACTTACTTTTGTGTTCAATTCATTTAAATGGACGTTCCATTTAATGTTTGACTGAATTGAGAGACCTAAAAATTTTGTTGCCTTAACATCAGTCAATGGTACACCGTTCATTTTCAATGGAGCACAGAATTGTTTATTTGAAATGGAAAACTGCATTAAAACCGTTTTCTTTTCGTTTACTATTAATTTGTTATTTCGGAACCAATTTGAAACATCTGATATTGTTCTATTTACGGTTTCGACATCTTTAAGAAAAGTAAATATAGCTGTTTCCGTTGATTTTGATTTTCTAAATCCATGTTGGCAATCTGAAAGCGCGTCGTGTTTAGTGAGAAAGGTTTCCATTCGTACGTGAAAAAGTGTCTCTAATATTTTTGAAAAAAATGATAGAAGAGAAATGGGTCGATAATTTTGAATTTCATTTTTGTTGCCTTTTTTGAAGAGCGGCTTAATTTGAGCTGTTTTGAAAATATCTGGAAACGTTCCAGTGCATAAAGATGCATTAAATATGTGAGTTAACGGGTGTATAATGACATACGAACAAGTCTTTAACAAAGAATCCGGGAATTCATCTAAATCGGACGAATATTTATTTTTTAGTTTACCGATTATTTTGAGAATTTCGTAGGAAGAAGTTTCGGAAACGAACATTGTGTCTAAAATTTTGAGTGAACTGTCGGTTTTGAATTTTGTGCCTGAAGACCTTAGTGAGATCGGCAGCAATTCTCGAAAAGTATTGGTTAAAGAGATTAGCCACTGTTGCCGGATCGTTCACATTTATATCGTTATATTTTAAACAACATTCTACGGGTTTTCTAGTTGATTTGGTAGTATTTTTTATTATATTCCACATTGCTTTAGTTTTATTATTTGAGTTCAAAATATCCTGATCGTTTTTCATGATTTTAGCCTGCCTTATGACTTTTCGTAACAATGTTTTGTATTTTTTAAAGTAGATAAGGAAATCTTGAGATACGTCATGACGTTTAGAAATAAAGTAGAGAGTACGTTTATTTTACACGAAGTTCTAATTTGAAAAATAAATTATATTTTTCATTTGGTCAATAGCGTTATAAACTGCCTCTTTTGTCAAAGCGTTATAAACTGCCTCCCATGATTCTTTCAACAAGTAGTCCGTAAATAACTTTATGTTAACTGTAGTAAATGCTCTGCACATGCGTGTTTTATTTATTGTGTCAGTATTCATGTTATTAGTAATTGTAAGAATTTGTGCGTCATGGTCACTGTAACCTAGATTATTCGTTATTATTTCAAACAGTTATTATAAACAGTTATTATTAACACTCAGTCACTCGTGCCGTTGGATATAGTCAAACAGGAGTTTATTTTCTAATTAAAAAAGGAATGTTAGCCTTCACGAATAAAAACTATGCTTCTATTTTTCCAATGGTGTCCGATAAGGGTAGGAATAAAATGTTTATCTGCTTATCTATATACTTGATCGCCATATCCTGAAGTAACATAGTGCCTATTTGACAGAATCCAACATGCGAGTACTAGCGTATACAACGGTGTTGCAATTCTTGACCAAAACGATATTTTTCTGTAATATGAGAGTTTAATATTTCATGTTGTGTTATGCGTTTCTCTCAATACTGTGCAAAAACGTAAATATTAGAAGATGTAGAAAAGTAAATAATGCCAGTGTCGAACATTGTTCACCGTGCGAATACGTGTGCTAAGAATGGGCGTGCGAGTGACAGAAAGATAATAGACATTTCAAATATGTTTGTAATTATTTATGGTTTCTTTCGTTATTGTATTCAATTATAATCTAAGCACAGATAAATAAGAAAAGTATTAATTAATGATTTTAAAAAAAAACAAAACTTCATATTTGTACTCGTCTTGCGAATGGCCTCGCGAGTGATGAAATGTTAATGCATCCTTATGCAACGGACCTTTTCCACAAATTTTCAAAACAACTGAGATGAAAATGGAAACGTACTGGAGTACGTAGATACTTGAAAATTAAGTGTTTGTCATGCATTGATGTCCGGGTAACAACAATTTTAGGTCTCTCAATTCAGTCAAACCTCAAATGGAACTATCATTTAAATGAATTGAAAACAAAATTAAGTTCGTTATGCTAAGCGTTCAGAATTCTTTCAAATTCAGTCAGCCTTCATACTGCTCGTTGTGCATATTTCGCGAATGTTCATTTCCGCCTGAGATATAGCACAATATTCTGCGGAAATACATCGTATAGCTCCGAAATATTTAATAATAAGCAAATCCCAACCACGTGATTCTTGTAAGTCTCTCTTCATTAATGCAGGAATTTTACCATTATCTTGTCACTTGACTTACGAATCAGTGTTTTTTTTTTGTCAAAATTCACTCACTCAAGAGTTGGAATATATTTTCAGTAAACGTCGATATCTATAACTATAACACTCCCCGAGTAATCATATTCATCCGGCGACAGTATCAACAGATCATTAAAAATATTTTGCATACAACACATGTACACTATTGTACAACACTTTGCCAGATGAGATTAAACGATTAAAATCGATACAAAAGTTAGTCTCAAGATTTATTTCTGCTGCATAACTGTTTCTTTACAATTTGGTGTTAAATTTGGGAAATTTAAGTAGTCACAAATGTTGATTATTGGTGTTGAAACAGCTAACAGAAGCCACCGTTCATCTGAGAAGACCTGCCGAGAAGATTTTATATCCATAGCTTGTAAGCTCTTACTCTGTAATTAGATTAAGTATGCTAGTAAATTAGGTAATTTTTCATCTTTAATTTTCTCTAAAAAGGTAACTTCCAAAAATTACACTGTGATCTCATGGCCATGAGAAGGTTCCAAAAACCTAAGAAATTGTTAATAAGATCTGATTTTTTGGTTTATTGAGTACTGAGAAAAAATTGGCATTTTGTGTAAGACTTTTCTCTGGTTTCAAAACAGGTTTTCAATTATTGTAAGAAAACCACTGATTGCAGCGGGTTCTAACAACAAACTCCGCAATTTACATTAAATTTAGGGTTGTGTGGACACCTCGTTTGCCTTTGTGGCCTTAAAATTAAGACTTTTATGGCAAAACAAAATGTTATTTCTAATCCATTAGTATAGTTCCTTGTTTTGCTACTAGAAGCCGCCACTACTACAGGCACGCTACGCGTGCTGCCTACTCTTCCAGGCGAAAAATGTATACGCTCTTAGGCAAAGAGGTTCGTACTACTCTGTGGCTGTATCGATATTTCCCCGCTACTCCCCCCCACTGCCACACTGTCACCCCTTCTGAGTTTAGTATATAAGACGTGCGCTCCTCGCGCACAGAGCCTTTCGCCTTTCGCCACCTTTTGCTATGTAGCCCTTTCGCCATTTTTAGCTTTTCGCTACCATTTGCCATGTAGCGTTACGTCTTTTAATTTTGCTTGTCCATAGTTTTCGTACATTCTCTCGTACCAGCATCAAGGGTGTATGCTGTTTTCTAATTTTATGAGCCATTTATGGGATTTTTATGAAAGGCCCGGTTCCTTCTGAACCGTATTATATTATTGTAAATATGTGTATGAGTGCATAATAGTTTAGACTTTTAGGAATGAGTGCTTTTATGACATGGAATTGGATCTTGTATTTGAAATATTTGTTGATTCATATGATTGCGTAAATTTGCTAATGGTTTGAAGCAGGTTTGCTCTGTATTTTGTTCTTGATTTGTATTTGCAGATTTGTACGTGTGCCGGCCTCCAATTGTTGTGGAGAGCTAGCCTTTAATACTGTGCATTACTTATGTGATTGTTAATGTTGCAGTTTTTGTTCCTGCCGTGAGTAAGACGGCATTTGGCCGCATTCGGCAGTTTGAATCTTTGGTTAGGCGTCTGCTAGGCCCGTGCGGTGACTTTGAACCGCGGCCATTGGAAAGCAGCGCCACGCATCCGGTCCCGTAGCCGGCAAAGAAGTCGGCTGGGCGACAGCGCGTCATCGGCACGAATTGGTGCGGTCACATGCGGGCATTGTTCGGCCGTATGGTGATCGGCATTCGTGTGCGGTCACGGCTCTGTTGAATGAGATACGAGCGGGCATGAGGACCGTTCCTTCTCATTCCGGAATATTCCTGCTTCATTGTTAAATTTGTTAGAAGGTTGTAAGTTATGGTAAGAGATCCATTTTCATGTAATTTGGTAATTATGCATTCATAAAAAACTTGGTTCTTGTAGTTAATGGCTCATACTTAGTAGTTCAGTTTTTCATGTCTTTTCGTATTGAAAGAAGACCGAGGTCGGCTTCTTTGTCAATTTTGCATATGTGTGTATTCAACTTCCTCGCCCTAAAATGGGCATTGTCGAGGCTGTTTGCAATACCGTAATTCTGTTTACGTATAGGCGCATTGTTTGAAGCGCCGTTTAGTAGTGTTCCTGTTTACAATAGTGTTTTTGTATAGAGACGGCACCGCCGTCTGTCATTCTTGTATTTCTATTTGTAGTTCTGTATTGTTTTTGTTGCAGCAAATTTTGTATCTGCGCAGCAGGAAAAATTGATTTTGTATTCATTAATGGTTTTGTAATAAATGTAATGTTCGCGTTATTTGAATTGTTATATCTCCAAGTACTGAGATCCTTTAAAATTTATGATCCTGTTTTATTTAGAACCTGGAGCGTCCTTTCGAAAGGTCTTGAATGTGACGACAGTCTTTGCGAATCTGATACTTAGGGGTCCTCTGTGTTAGCCCCGCATAAGAATTCATTAGGTAAAAGCATGGTCACCTCGCTTTTTGCTTTGTAGCGAGGCTTTGTTTAAAATTTGTGCTGTCTTAAACAGCTGGCGACCGTACCTTGTTATTTGTTGTTGATGCATTTCCCAAGTCACGAGGTTAGCCAAGTTTGAAATATAACATTAGGGATCATACTGAGCATCAAAAGGAAAGTAACATTAATTGTAACAGTGATATTTAATGTATGATTTGCCATTTGGACTGTATTATTCTAAACTCTTTAACAAGTATTTTACCTCAGTTTCTGGGACAATGACCCTCATATCGACCAGATTTTTCGACCAGTTGCCTTTATCCTTTGAGCAAATGCTGACACGACTCTAGTTTTGCTTCTGGATCTACATGTAATTTCATTATCTGTGAACGTCTTCTCGAATTCAGTGGGAAATATAATTAGTCAAATTATCGTTCTCCATGTTGTTTATTCCTCCCAGAAGGATATGATGAAGTAATAATTCTGTTAACAATTCTTGTTAAAAACGCTCATTTCTTTCTGTATTCATAATTCAACTTGTAAATGGCTAATGGTAGGGATTCCAGAAATAAGAAAACATGCTCAGAATACACGTCTTCTCGAAGCCTGTGACACGCAGTTTTTTAACTGTTTTTGAAGCAAAGTATGTATAATAAATACAATGCACTAGCATATTTTGAAAAAAATTGTAGTTGCCGGTGTATTATGTATTTTTGACACTCTTAAATGCGGACAGTCTTGCTTGTTGTTTGCAGCGTTGTAAATTGGGGTGAAAGGTGTTTACCTAATACTGCATTTCGGTCATTCATCTCCTAATTTTCTGATAAACTGCACTTCCAACTTGCGCTATCGCATCTACAATTAGCGCAGGATGGTCGTACCCGTTATTGCATTCTGACGCTTCTTCCGTACAATTGTTTCCGGCACATTCTTACCTGTGTAGTTTTAACTTGTATTTCTAAGGACGTTCAAATTAAGTTGACAACCCTTACAGTACTACTTCACTTTTTGTAGGTATCTGCACTTTCGTTTTTGGCATTTCCTGAATGTTATAAATATCTTGCTCTTCTCACACTAGCTTGCGCTCTTAAATAACAATGGTAGAAGTTGTTTGGTGGCTACTCGTTTGATAACATAACTTGTCGTCCTTTATGCGCCGCGCGTTGTATTTCTTTAGAATACATTACATTTCTGACTGTTTAATACTACTCTTTCTACTGTTATATCAATGAAAACTACACTTTGATTGTCTCCACTATTGCCAATGCCCTTATTACATTTATTTTCGGATGCCAATATTATCATACGCTACATATGAGGCAAACATTGTTAGTAATTTGTAAATAATCTGTTTTTATTTCTTTTAAATGAAGTATTTCCATTTTATCGGAAAACATATGCTCCCTCTCTCTATCTCTCTCTGTCTGTCTCTCTCCCTCTCCTCTCCAACTCTCTTTTTCTCTCCCCTCTCTGTGATCTGCTGTGAAAATATTACTGAATTTGATCGCACTTTATCTTGCTCTGTCGCATCAGTTTCAGTGGTTTCGTACCATTAGATAAAAAGCTCTAATAATTCCATATCAGGATTTACACTTGTCCTTCGCAGAACTGAAAAGGAAGAAGACCACACACGTAACAAAGGCAGTTTCTGATCCCCACCATTTTCCTGAAATCGTTTGAATAACGAGGAAAATGTGCAGCAAATATATCCGATGACGGCCTTCATGCGTAACTGCTCCAAGTTCAAAGATCTCCTGAGAACCGTTTCGCAAGTTAACTGAACTTTTTCTCACCGTTCGGGCCTCCACATATCTGACTGAGCAATTTATATACATTCCCAACTAAGTTCTGCATAAATTGTTAGAAAAACAACTCGAAACCTGGAAATAATACATGAACTTTTACCTCCTTCTTTGCATGTCCCTTCAGATTCAGCATAGAACATTATCGGAAAACGAAAAGTCGTCTATATCGTCCATTCAAAACGTCTGAGTTTTTACAGGTCAATTTCGTAGAAGCAATTCATATTAATGCCCAATAACTCAATTTCAACATAAATTTCTAGAATTTTCTTTTTAACATTTAATTTTACCATATCATGCCATTACTTCATCTTCCACATTAAAAATTTCCATATATTCAAAGGGGTACTTTCTGCAACATAATTAACACAGAAGCTTTTAGCGCACCATTTAATACACACTGGTAAAAAGTAACAGCACTATGAATCATGTAACTATAGTAGAAGACACTCAAAACGATGACAGCAGAAGATACTAAAACGACAACTTCGACGATGAACTGATATTGTGGGGAAGAGAGTTTTAAGAGTCACAGGTCTATAATTTCACTTTCTCCCAACGAAGTAGGAAGGTAGTTATGTAATGCAGCGCGAAAAAAACAGCAAATTTTCGGCAGAAAAACTCTGCCGTGGTAACGAAAAAGTGGATAAATCCAGTTTTTAAATTGATGAGAAGAGTCCTCTATCACGTGGCGTAGCCAAAATTTGTTTTTTGCGTTCTTCATACCGAAAAATCGAATGACGGCAAAACGTCTCTGTCCGTGTGTTACAACGCTAGCGGCTAATCTGTTCAGCCGATTTTCTCCAAAATTGATATTCCGCAATCTATCTAAGAATAAGCAGGTCCTTGAATTTTAAATCGATGATTCAACTTTGGAAGGCAATAGACGTGTATTTGAAACAGAGGGGATCATAATATTGATCATATATATCATTTGAATAAGGGGATCATAACAGAGGGGATCAATATAATCATTCGTACACGAACGCAGAGATTTGATAACGGGAAACTCTTATGTAAATCGAACAAGAAATTACCTTCCGATAACTTTCCTGCTTGGGGTTTGGAATTGATCGTTAAAGTGTAAATACATACAGAAAATAATTCTAATGTAAAATATGTATGTAATGTTCTTGTGTTGCGCGCCATCCGTGGTATTGTTTTTTTTTTTTTTCAATCTTATGTTACTGTGTCTTAATGTAACAATATTTGTTTCATGTACATTATAATACTTCTTAGAAATCTACCACTGAGTGTTAAATCCTAAATAGATTCTCTCTATCTAACTTTGCCTGACTCCGTTCTCTTTTCTCCACCAAATTCAGAATGGGGTGTACTGTACTGATAAACGCGCGCATGCTGGAGCGGCGCGAAGAACAGTGGTTTCATACAAAAACATGTTTGCCACATTTCTTCTATCGAAAGAACCGAGATTTGTTGATTGATTGATTTTTCCGTGGTTCCGGGCGCGTCAACAGCCTCGGTCATTAGTCCCGTAAGTGTAGTACATGTTTTCTCGGGATATGTTGATCTTCACCCGCTGGATGGCGAGATCCGGCGCCGACATACCGTCGGGTAGTGGGGTTTCCCCTTGACCAGGATTCTCGCACCAGTGGGGCACCGTGTGTGTGTGTGTGTGTAAGGAGAGAGGATAGGACAAAGACGAGGATGGAAAGATCGCGCGCGGTCGGTGGCCCGTTTGATAGGGTACTGCATTCGTATGGTGTTCATTGGAGAAACCACGGAAAACACGATCAGAGCAGCCGGCCTCTAGAATTCTCATCCACACAGCGACTGAATTCGACCTAGCTGAAAAGCAGTCGAAAACTTCCGCCGTCAAAACTCGAACCTAGGATCTCCCGGTCAGAGGCGCCACAGTGACATCAGTTGAGCTAGCGCTCTCGGTCAGAGATTCGTGTTACATTTGTATTCTTTACAATTTATTACTATTTCGTGTATATTTGTTTATAAATTCTATTATGTATAAATATTTTTTGTCAAGTGGAAGGGTATTCTCGAATTATGAACTTTTCTTCTTTTAGCTTAGTGTTGTTGATTTTTAAACAATTTATTTATTGTATATCAATAGTGTGAAATAAATTAACATCTATAGCTATAATAATTCTCGCTCACGTAACAGCATTTTTAACTCATAATAATATTGGCCAGTTACATCTTTTAACCTGGATGTAGGAAATAAATACAATTACTGCACTCAACTAAAAAACAAAAAACGAAATAAAGATAAAATATCAGCACCGTGCGGGTTTGGAGTCTACGATAATCGTCGATCAACTTCACCGGCTACTCAGCAGTCTGGCGGCGGCGTTACAGAAATAAAACCTTCGCTTACCTGGTATTTTTCTTAGCTTAAACTTACGTGAAACTTACATGACAAGGGGTGAAGAAAAACGTAGGGGTGGCATTAATTATTAACAAGAGAGAAAGAATTTAAATTAAAAATAAATGTAATAATCATAATCAAGAAAAATGAATTGAAAATAATTTACTGAATTATACCAATATTAAGAAATGAAAGAGAGAAAGGGAAATTACATACTCCATACGACTATTACTACACATTACATACTATATTACTACAAAATTGACACACATCCTCAGTCGGTCTCAGTCTGTCTTGTATTAATCTAATTTATAATTCTAGGTTGCATTCGGAAGGCATCCAGGTAAAGGCCCTCAGAATTTGCACGTTGCTGGGAAGCTTCGCGCTGCGGTCCTCGAGGCAGATAAGGGCGGAGAAATCCCCGCTGTCAGGCCTTCGGCCAGCCCTTTGTGCCTTTCCTCCAAGCAGTCGCGATTCATTTCGCTCGGTCGGAGTTCATCAGCTTTCATTCAAGGCGCACCCGGAAATACGGTCGTCGGCGAAAAAAATTCACAGAGTTGGCGGTCGCCACAACTCACGCTTTGCCCCTGAGGCGTCCTGGTGGCCGAACCTCTTACCCCTTCTTTCAGCTGCTTCTTTCAGTTGTACCTTTCAGTTGCCCGCCTATAGAAGGATTTTCCTACCGATGAGCCAAAGTGACAGTTCTCTAAACAAATGGACATCACATATAATTCAGAGAAGTATCCCTCCGCCGCGACAACTGTTCAGCCACGCCTCTTCGTAAAGTGTTTATGGCTCCGGTGAAAACCTTCCTATGTTGAAGTCTCAGAGTTTCGCTGAGATATATGAACGTACGCGAGTCCGGGGAATATTTAAATTTAATTAAGTATGTGTAAAATCTCTCAGCACGCTCTCACAATTAATAAAAGAAAACTGCCACGAATGTAAATAGAAAGCTCTCAATCACAGCTCGCCGTCCAAGAGCACAATAGCCGGAAACACGTGCAACAGTACGTCAGTAACATTGAAGTCTCGGTTTTAAAATAAACATAATATTTATCACACAAAAAGTAAATTCAATGTAATGTTTATAGAAGAAAAAAACTTAACAGAAGATCACATACCACTGCAGTTCCTAATTTGAATCCTTTCTTGTAGGCACCCGAGGATCCGGAAAAGCGAGGCCAGAGATGAACCCTGAACAAGCGTTTGCATCCCCGAAATCAAGCGGTGAATATCCAAATCAAATCAGTATTCGGCGAGAGTTCTTACCTCCCACTTTTCGCAAACCCTTGTAGCTGATTCGTAGCTTTCGAATTGGCGAGTATGGCTGACGGGGAGATCAGCCAGTCGGTTCAAACCACAGCGTTATGTGATTTTCACTACTCGCGCCGGGCAGCTGCAGTTCAGCCCGTCCTTCTGGAAACTGGACAGCCGTTGTTCGCCGCGGTAAAGGACACTCCACAGTAGCCCGTGAACGGGAACGGCATCGCGAACGGGAACGCAAAGAAAGTTGAAAGACGGAGATCAACACGGGATCTCAAAGCTTGACGGGAATGAGAACGAGAAGGATCGTCAACATTTATCTTGGCTCCGGAACGAGAAACCTCTCGACTAATGAAAGTACAGCAAATGGCGGTGAAGCTTTCCAGCTGATCGAGCGTGCGACACTGGTCTGCAGCGGAATTGAGAGTGTAGTGCTATATTGACGTTTAAGCATGGATTTGCGAGGTTAAGGTTTGAGGCGGGTTTCATTAGTCATTGTTGAGTTGTTTTAATTTTTTTTAGAAATTTCAGTATAATTGCTTTTCTATTCATTATAATACTTAAAATTAAAATTTCACAAAAGAATGTTTATATAATACGTAGGCAATTTTCTAGCTGAAAGTACTTTGGAGTTGTTTGGTTTATTGATAAAATTTTAGTTAGTTGTATTTTCCGTAAGTTTGCAGTATTTTTTCCATTTATCATTCTTTGGTTTGTTTTAGTTTTCTAATATGTTTTCGTGAAAGAATTCATTATTTATAACAGCACTCGCAAGCACATCAGACAGTGGCAAAAGAGTGAACAAAGCAGCGTAGCTTCAAGTGCTTTGGTTTCGGCAACTGTTTCTTGAAATTCTCTTTTGTCGCTACAGATACATAGCGCTATTCCTCTTCCCATTGGTCTTTATTGTGAAGCGCACGTACCGCATTTCCGTTCCTGCTCGCGGGCTATTGTGGAACCTCAACTGGCGTCATGGTGTCGTTTTGATCCCACCAAATTTCGAAGTTGAAATGTCTGCCTATTTTTCAAAATGAGACCGTTGGTATGCTGTTTACCTTCAAATAATGTGTGCTTATCTTTTGATTTGAGAAGTACTGCTGAATTTCGGGCAGTTGTTTGGCAGTGGCGTGAGTGAAAACACTTGTTGGGGCCACAATGGCACCACCACGCCAGATACCAACCGAGGTTGAAATGGCCTCTTTCATAGCAAACTGTTTTGTGTTGACATGGACCATCATATCGCAAACGCCAGATGGCCGCAAGAGGCAAAGATGATTATAGTACACAGAAGACAAAATGGGTATGACTTTCAAAGCAAGAATTCTGAAGATGCTGGAATGTCAACTTGCCGAACTTCGCATAAATATCACTCTTGAACGTGCATCTAAATAGATACAACCAGGTATCTCCCACCAGTGAGAACCATTCTAGCCGGGCAAGCCTATGCTCCTGGCCGGTCTCCTGGGCATAAAACCTGATCGAGATGGGGGTCATTGACCCAGAGGCTGAAGTGAAATACGGTGACAGGTTGTTCAGCATTATACTGTTCAAATGATAAAAACACAAATATCACTGTTGCGATTAATACTACTTTCCTTTCATGCTCGCAGGTCCCTAATTGGTATGGAAACAGTTATAGCAGAACAGATTTTACTTGGGATAAACTTTTGTATCGATTTTATTCGTTTAATGTTATCAAAAATGTAAAATGCGTATCGTTCATGTACTGTATGCGCATTTTTGCAGTGAGCTGCCGTGATACCGGTTCCTGATGAACATAATTACTACATCGAGTTTTCAAGTTATAGAATCTGAGTTTTACTTCGAAAAATATATTCCCGCCTTGAGTAAGCTGTTTGAAAAAACACTCACTCGTTAGTCAAGACACAACGTACGGTAAAAGTCATAGATTAATAAAGTAAGACTTATAACTTTCAGCATGGTTGGGATTGATTATTTTATTTGGTACAATTCTTTGTAATCTAAATATCCGAGCTATAAGGTTTATGCCATATCAGGCGGAAGTGATCATTCGCAAAATATGCACAACGAAAATGTGAAGGCCGTGTGAATTTGAAAGAATTTTGAATGCTTAGTATAACGAACTTAATTTTCTTTTCTAATTCATTTAAAATGGTAGTTCCATTTGAGGTTTGACTGAATTGAGAGACCTAAAAATCTTGTTACCTTAACATCAAATCCATGACACAATCTTAATTTAAAAAAGTACAGATTTTTATTTATTTATTTTAAATGAAAAACTACATTGAAATCTTTTCATTTACTTCATTAATTTTTAATTATGGAACTAATTTGAAACATCTGATATTGTACTATTTACGATTTCATTGCAAAGAATGTTTGTATCATCCGCTTTAGAACTGTTCTTGTGTGTCGAATCGTGAAGGGCATATCTTTACATATAGTAGGCCTAATCTGTGGGCCATATACCCGCATGTGCAATTGTCACGAATCGAAAAAGGTGTCCATAATGTTCCATCATTCCAATAAGGCGCTTCTACTCGTGTTCGTTGTTTAAGGTATGGACATAAACAATCTAGAGCAATACAACGATTCTATACAAAGGTAATTGTAAGTAAAATGATATGATCAATTACTTCCAAACTTCGGAAAGATCCATTCCAATAGGTGTTTGCTCTTGATCCATGGATAAAGCGCATCTTTTAACAAAAATGGCTGTTTCCGTAGATTTTGGATTTTCGAGGTCCATGTTTGTGAAATTCACCCCAGCCGCTCACGATGTCTAGCGCCTTGCCCGCGACCTGGGCGTGCCTGATTTATATGTTACGAGTGAGATATATTTCGCATGATAACCGAGGGCAAAACGCGTTTTATCACAGTTCGAGCCCAGCCTCGTCGAGGCAACACCTCTCCGAGCGCTCCGGCACGCTTAACCTTCGCGTTCAGTAGTCACAGTCTGAGTTATAGCATCAGCTTATCAGTTGTAATCCCAGACGCGCGCAAAGTGATTAATCGCACTGTTTCCGCACCACGGCCAAAAATGCTGCATTGCAGCATGAAACGGCCAACTTAACTGAAAAAGTGAACGTTTCCGCGTATAGTGAACAGTGTCAACTTCTAGGAAAGTGATCTCGTGATGGAAAATGCTGCGCCCACGAAGCAAGCTTAGCAGAACCGGCTCTCTGGTATCTCAAGCTGGTGAATGAAGCAATCAAGTGATATGGATGTGGAAGAACCCATCCACCACCAGCAACTACAACAACAATTACTACTACAGCAGCAACAACCTCAACAGCTACAAATGGCTATACGCCATTACCGCTGCATTACCAACCAACGCAGCTCTGCAACATCAACAACCTGCAAGTGCAACTCAAAACGTAAACATTAATGAAATTAACAACCTTAACTCCACAAAGCATGGGCATTTCATTAATCTACTGAATCAGAAGAGCGTAAAGACTTAAAAGGCACCATGATAGTGAACACGTAGGTTATGCCGTACCAGTGAGTAACAGATATGAACTACTTCAAACAAATGAAACTAGTTAATAACAATATTCAACTAAATGAAAATCTAGCAACAAAAATAAAATCCCACCAATAATAATCCACGAAGTTGAAAACTATAACCGCCTTATCAATGACATTAAAAGTGTTACCCAGGAAACTTTCACACAAAAAAACTGAAAATAACAATATTAAAAATATTTTTCCAAGAAATTAAAGACTTTTTGTGATTTCAGACATTTCAGATCAAACAATGTACAATCTCCAATTTATAGGGACCCTACAGTCAAAATTTGCAGTTGTTCTCAAGGATGTTCCCACGTACTTCAAAGACGAAGATATTATAAACGAAATCCCAAATCTAAAACTTTTCAGTATTAAAGTGCACCAGACTTTACATTCTGTGTAATGATGATTACCTATGCATCTGACGCATCTTGGGCTGGAGCCTGCAGTTAGCTTGAGAGTGGCCATAACGCTGACATTTTTTACATTGTATTGGACCCTGTGTATTAGTTCTAATATATACTTTAATTCTACAATAATATAGCTCAATAAGATTTAATATTTGTCTGGATTCTTCATTGTCAATAAGATCTACTGCCACTGTTTGCATAGGTGTTTTATCTTTGTTGTAAAGTCTGGTGCACTTTAATACTGAAAAGTTTTTTAGATTTGAGTTCGTTTATAATATCTTCGTCTTTGAAGTACGTGGAACATCCTGAGAACAACTGCAAATTTTTGACTGTGGTGGGTCCTCATAGGAGTGGAATTGTACATTGTTTTGATCACAGAAATGTCTGAAATCACGAAAGTCTTTAATTTCTGGAAAATATTTTGGCTATTGTTATTTTCAGTTTTAGTGTGAAAGTTTCCTGAGGTAACACTTTAATGTCATTGATAAGGCGGTTATAGTTTAACTGTGGATTATTATTGGTGGGATTTATTTTGTTGCTAGATTTTCATTTAGTTGAATATTGTTATTAACTGGTCTTATCGGTTTGAAGTAGTTCATTCTGTTACTCACTGGTACGGCATAACCTACGTTCACTATCATGGTGCCTTTAAGTCTTTTACGCTCTTCATTCAGTAGATTGCAAGTACTTACATCTTTGTGGAGTTGGAGTTGTTAATTATTAATGTTTATGCTTGAGTTGCACTTAAGGTTGTTGATGTTTGCGGAGCTGCGTTGGCTGGTAATGCAGCGGTAATGGCGTATGTTTCTACTTTGTATTGCTGAGGTTGTTGCTGCTGTAGTAGTAATTGTTGTTGTAGTTGCTGCAGGATGAGTTCTTCCACATCCATATCGCGAGGGATTGCTTCATTCATAGCTTCTGAGATACCAGAGAGCCGGTTTCTGGTTGCTTTACTTCGTGGGCACTTATGTTTTCCATCACGAGATCACTTTCATAAGTTGACACTGGTTTCACTATACACTCGGAAACGTTCACTTTTTCAGTTGTTATTGCTCTTACGCCGTAATGCAGCATTTTTGCCGTGGCCGCCCAGAACTGGTGCGGTTAATCACTGCGCGCGTCCTAGGTTACAACTGATAAGCTGATACTATAACTCAGACTGTGACTACTGAACGCGAAAGGTTAAGCGTGCGGAGCGCTCGGAGAGGTGTTGCCTCGACGAGAGCTGGGCTCGAACTGTGATAAAACGCGTTTGCCCTCGGTTATCATTAGAAATATATCTCGCACTCGTAACATATAAATCAGGCACGCCCAGGTCGCGGGCAAGGCACTAGACATCGTAGGCAACTGGGGTGAGATTTCACAAACATGGATTTCGAAAATCAAAATCTACGGAAACAGCCATTTTTTTTGTTAAAGATGCGCTTTATCCATGGATCAAAACGAAACACCTATTGGAATATGGATCTTTCGAAAGGTTTGAAGTAATTGATCATATCATTTTACTTACAAAATTACCTTTGTATAGAATCCGTTGTGTTGCTCTAGATTGTTTATGTCCATACCTTAAACAACGAACACAGAGAGTAGAAACGCCTTATTGGAATGATGGAACATTATGGACACACCTTTTCGATTCATTGACAATTGCACGTGGAGTCTCATATGGCCCACAGATTAGGCCCTACTATATGTAAAAGATATGCCCTTCACGATTCGACACACAAAGACAGTTCTATTAGCGGATGATACAAACATTCTTTGCAATAAAGAAATCGTAAATAGTACAATATCAGATGTTTCAAATTGGTTCCATAATTAAAAATTAATAGTAAATGAAAAAAGATTTCAATGTAGTTTTCCATTTAAAATAAATAAATAAAAATCTGTACTTTTTTTTAAATTAAGGGTGTGTCATGGACTGATGTTAAGGTAACAAAATTTTTAGGTCTCTCAATTCAGTCAAACCTCAAATGGAACTACCATTTAAATGAATTGAAAAGAAAATTAAGTTCGTTATACTAAGCATTCAAAATTCTTTCAAATTCACACGGCCTTCACATTTTTCGTTGTGCATATTTTGCGAATGATCACTTCCGCCTACGATATGGCATAAACCTTATAGCTCCGAGATATTTAGATTACAAAAAAGAATTGTACAAATAAAATAATCAAATCCCAACCATGTGAAAGTTGTAAGTCCCACTTTATTAATCTATGACTTTTACCATTACGTTGTGTCTTGACTAACGAGTGAGTGTTTTTTTCAAAACTGACTTACTCAAGAGCGGGAATATATTTTCAGTAAAACTCGAATTCTATAACTTGAAAACTCGATGTAGTAATTATATTCATCAGGAGACAGTATCAGCAGCTCACTACAAAAATACACATACAGTACATGAACATTACGCATTTTACATTTTTTTTGATAACATTAAACGAATAAAATCGATACAAAAGTTTATCCCAAGTAAAATCTGTTCTGCTGCATAACTGTTTCCATACAATTAGGGACTATACCGAGCATGAAAAGGAAAGTAGTATTAATCGCAACAGTGATATTTAATGTATTTTTTATCATTTGAACAGTATAATACTGAACAACCTGTCACAAGTATTTTACTTCAGCCTCTGGGTCAATGACCCCCATCTCGATCAGGTTTTATGCCGGGAGACCGGCCGGGAGCATAGAGCTTGTCCCGGCTAGGGCGGTTCTCCTGCTGGTGGGAGATACCTGGTTGTATCTATTTAGATGCACGTTCAAGAGTGATATTTATGCGAAGTTCGGCAAGTTGACATTTCAGCATCTTCAAGAATTCTTGCTTTGAAAGTCATACCCATTTTGTATGTCTTCTGTGTCACTATAATCACTCTTCACCTCTTCTGACCATCTAGCGTTTGCGATATGATGGTCCATGTCAGCACAAAACAGTTTGCTATGAAGAGGCCATTTCAACCTCAGTTGGTATCTGGCGTGGTGGTGCCATTGTGACCCCAACAAGTGTTTTCACTCACGCCACTGCCAAACAACTGCCCGAAATTCAACAGTACTTCTCAAATCAAAAGATAAGCACATTATTTGAAGGTAAACAGCATACCAACGTTCTCATTTGAAAAATAGGCAGATATTCAACTTCGAAATTTGAGTGGGATCAAAACGACACCATGACGCCAGTTGAGGGTTCCACAATAGCCCGCGAGCGGGAACGGAAATGCGAGGTACGTGCGCTTCACAATAAAGACCAATGGGAAGAGGAATAGCGCTATGTATCTGTAGCGACAAAAAAGAGAATTTCAAGAAACAGTTGCCGAAACCAAAGCACTTGAAGCTACGCTGCTTTGTTCACTCTTTTGCCACTGTCTGATGTGCTTGCGAGTGCTGTTATAAATAATGAATTCTTTCACGAAAACATATTAGAAAACTAAACAAAACCAAAAGAATGATAAATGGAAAAAATACTGCAAACTTACGGAAAATACAACTAACTAAAATTTTATCAATAAACAAACAACTCCAAAGTACTTTCAGCTAAAGTACCTACGTATTATATAAACATTCTTTTTGTGGGAAATTTTAATTTTAAGTATTATAATGAATAGAAAAGCAATTATACTGAAATTTCTAAAAAAAATTAAAACAACTCGTATATTCCTAACATATTCTGAGATATTTTTCGCTTATCTTGAGGTTGTAACTGTCGTGCACAACCGTTGTGCAACGCTTCGCCACTCGGTAAGTGTCTTTAAGGCGATAATGGTAGAACGAAGAGGAGAAATATAGGCATTGTGCGCCCGTGGCCCTTGTTAGTTACTGCCCGCATAGGCCCGGCATTAGAAATCCATGCATGGAGCAGTTGGCCGCTAGAATTCTCCTCTGCGGTGACTTCATTCAACCTAGCCTCTGGCTACCGTTGGAATTGGAACCTCAGAATCCTACTCTTCGAAGATGCCTTTGAACGTGAGGTTGGTGCCCGTCCCGATGAGCGTGCCCACGCCGCCGATGGAGGACGCGTACGCGATCCCCAAGAAGTAGCAGCGCGTCGTCCGCGTGGGGTACGGGTTCCTGCACAAGAAGCCACATCGTCACACTCCACAGCATTGCAATTCTTCAAAGAAAACGTTCTCCGACTTCATTGGCATGGCGGATTGAAATGTCTTTAGTAACTTATCTAATAAGTAAAAATGAGATCTTTTTCTTGTATTTATTTAATGACTAAGAATGTAAATGAACCTTAGCAGATACAGATTTGAGAATCGTTTTATTTTTAACATAAAATGCAAACGAATGCTCCGTTAGAATATCATCGAACAACAGTGACCTTGTCGTCAAGATACTTCGTATCACTGGCAGCTTTCTTTTATTTAGTTAGATAATCAAAATCTACTCACTCTTTTTCCTCGTCGTTTCTGGGAGTGGATGAAGACGGGTTCGTAGCCACTAATCAGATCAACTACTGTATTCAGATTATTTTAACAAATCAACCCCACAGACACATTTTTAAAATATTATAGGATTTCATTTTATAATTTAGAATTACACTTGATAATAGTTAACAGACTTGTGGACCACATATTACCCTCTTCCAGTTCTTGAGCACCGCCAGAGCGACCGACATCACAGCGTCATGCTGTGTTGATAATCCACATGGACACAAACAGCCTGGCTCAGCCATAATCAAAAGTTAACCTGTGGTGGACGTATGATTAATGCACATTTCTCCAGGTTACACACTAAAAGTACGTCAGTCATGTGGGTGTGCGTGTTGCAAGGTACAAAGAAATGACATTCAATACTGCACTATCTCGTGTATAATTGAGTTGTAAATTTTGCTACGCCTAAACCTGGAAAGCTTTTTTCGTCAAATTTGATAGATATACTGATTTTGGGAAGAAAGTGGACAACGTGCGGGATATTTTTAGCAAAAGATAAAAGAAATCATAAGTTACTAATTCATATGAAAGAGGAGGATATAAAAAGATCGTATTGACAAAATCCTAGTATTCTGGGGAGTAGCTTCACATTTTCGAAGGTGCCCAATCATAGGAGAGCGCAACGGGTCAGAACAAGAGCATTTTGTTTCGACGTTTTTAAATAGTTGATTCATGCAATCTTCGAAAGGAATAGGAAATTAGTATGAACAAAAAATAATCCTTTGACACTTTATTTCCTAAAACGCCAGTTTGAGCTATGACACTCAATTAACGTGGCAAAACTGGTGCCTTAGGAAATGCAAGGCAACGAGGGGAAATCATACAATGCGAGTAAAGGGACTAGGAGCAGGCTTGTGGGCAATTCGGACATCGCAAACTGCAAAATGAATCAGAGGGAAGTCGAAACGATTCATTAACTCAACATCAACATCAATTCAACTCCTTCTCTACCCAAGAGCAGGAGAATGACAGCATTATTGTACACGTCGATTTGTAAGATGTACACTACATTTTTGTCCAAAATTTATTTCTTGGGGTCCCTACCTTAATTCATGTACAGAGTAAGTTGAATATTTTGAATATAGGTAGAAACACGCGTTTTGGCAAGAATTGGAAGGAAAATATTAGCACCCTACATCTATATCTACACTAATATATAAAGATACAAGGGCGTAGCGTTACATCCCGATAATCTCTTAATGTACTGAACCAATATCGATGAAACCTTTGTGCTAGCTTCCTGTGAAGGTCAGGAGTACATAGGTTATGATTTACAGCCATAACCTTAAAATATTTACAAAAGTTTACCTTAAATTATGTATTTGCGAGTTCCACGAGCGAAAACATTATGAGTGATTTACGTGTTATGCTGAAACTGACCAATGGATGAATTTTTCAGGGAAGTATTTTATTATAGTTGAGAATGAAAGCGTATTTTGGGTGGTGAAGGAATGATTGTTTAAACTGTTCCGAAGAAGTATAATTCAACTAAAACAGTAATGATAAATGGGTTTTTGGAGGAATTGAATGTGAGCCACCACTTATTTCGAGGTTGTTGAAAACAGAACAAAAGAGGTTTTATTAGATATTTGAAAACTTTTGTCAAGTCGGAATTCACTGTGATTAATTTTTGAGATATTATAATTGTCTATAATAATCCTTCCATGACACTATTTATCAAGGTTTACAAATGTGTATTCGATTTCAATTAAAATTACCAATCAATTAAAATACTTTTCTCTTGCACAAACATTGAAATTACTGTAATTTAATCTTTAATTTGGAATCAAGACTTTTAATCATCCCACGACGTCTTGCCACAGAGAAAAGTAATAAGTTTATGTCGCGACTACAATGGAGGAATATCCTGAAGCTCTATTAATTTTTATGCAAGTCCTTCTGTTAAATTGCTTTCGTTGTGAGGCCCTGCTCAGTTCCAAATACATTAACACTCTCAGAACTATAAACTAGCGGTGGTACAGAATGGCACACACTTTCTCGTAGTAAAGTTTTCTAATTTCCTTGGTGTGGACTGGTTTTACAGTCTTGCCCCATTCTTTTGCCAGCTGCCATCTATCGCCGACGAAATTACATTTTTTTACATTTTCTCAATTACAGATTCCTAATAGTAGAACCGAAATATGACTGTAAAAGTAGTAAAGAAGAGTAAAACTGCGTCATGAATAGCAATTTTCTTTAAAAAATTTGGAGGCCTTTTTAAGAAAATGTCATTTAAGCGAACAAACTAGTTTCTCACAGTATTTGGTTTTGAAAACTTTATTTAGTCATTTACACTTCAACTCCCAAAACACAGCTAAATTGCTGAAAATATGTATATTAACAGCGTGAGATTTAAAAAATTACATTTGTGTAATTTTTGAAAAACAAAATCACCAAAATGAACTTAACGTCATATTAAACAGTGCAATTAGCACTATCCGTTGGAAAAGTTTGAAAAACATTTAGAGCCATTTTTCAGAAAATATGTTTGAGCGTTTCTGAAAATGCAGAATTTTGAGCTCATTTTCACAAAAATTGAGTTTTCGAGAAACTTATGACATTGCATATTCACATGAACTTTTAAATACAATAATGTAAAGAAATTGCCGGTAATGTAAATATTAACGACATGAGAGACAAGTAAAAAAATTACATTGTTGTAATTTTTGAAAAAACAAACAAACTAGAGCATGACATTTATGTCAACTTATACAGTGTATATATCACTATACCTATCAAAAGGTTAAAGAAAATATTAGCTGTTTCTGAGAAAATCATGTTTTGTATTTTTTTAAACTTGTAAATATTGCACGTAATATTGCACGAAAACTACTAAAAGTATTGTGTACGTGAAAAAATGACTTTAATGAAAGAACTAATTGTGTACAACAAATTTCATTTGAGGTAAAAATCTGTATCATTAATTTTGTAGTTGTGGAAAGACGCCGAAAAAAATCAGTTTTGCAATTTTCGAAAATTCAGAGATGACTGAAAATCGGACATAGCCACCCTTACAAGTGTATTTTACTCCATTCGTACGTGAAATGAAATTAAAGAGGAATTTGGGGTCGTTTTTGGAAAATGCTGAAATGTCCGGGGGTTTGCGTACCCTTCAAATTTTAAAGAAATATTTTTAAATTATCAAAGTTTCAACTAGGAGCGATGAGTAGTTTCTTCACTTGAAAGATGGTACGTATGGTTTATGCGCTAGTGGTGTCTACAGATAGACAGGAGACGGGACGAATAAGGTTTTGAAAATACTTTTTGCATCAGGAACCCCAAACGTGTATTTCCGTTGAAATCTCGAAATCGGATTTTTCGTAGACATGTAATTTTCTTCACACAAATGTACATATGTGAGAAAGCAAGATAGAATTAGATATTTCCGACTTTTCTTGTAAACTGCAAATATTCGAAATATTAAGTCAATAATCATTCAGATGGAAACGGTCTTCAGAAAGACCATTTTAACAAAATTATGTGAATAACCTTGACTTGTTAGTATGTTTTTGAGATTTTTCTTGTAATACTTCAATCCTGCATGATATTTATGGAGGGAGGGGCCCTATGCTTCGATTCGACACCAGCTTGCATCACGATATTAGCGGAATATTAAATCCAGCCAAATACCAAAATTATCACCTTATCAACACATTGACACAGATTAATGAAGCATTTCTTTAAATATTGAATCTTGTACATCTTTCGTGTTAGTTTTGGTTGGTTACTAAAAATTTCATCACTTTGTACTACTTCTTCAAAATAAGCTCACTTTCTCCATGCTGCATGGAGGTCAGCGTCTGCTCTGGCGTCCCCTTTTTGAACGAACTTTTGGTCACGTGGTTTGTAACGCAAACTGGTGATGCGAACAACCAGCTAAAATCGGTGAACCGGAGGAATCCACCCACGTGCTGTATTTCCACCATGTATTTAAGAATATGGACACAAAGAATAATAAAAAAAGTCTTTACATTTGAACAGGACAAGAAAATATTTCATATTGGGTTTGTTGCGAAATTTTTTTTTACTGATACCTTATCTCTTCATTTGCATGGTATTAGCACCATTATCAGATGGCTATTCATTCACTTGTGTTTTTAAACTATTTTTATTAAACATTAAATTAAAAACATTTTCTGAAGTGTCTGAATACTTGTGAATTGGAAGGAATATTTGTACACTTTTGATATTCGTAGTAGTTGCAACTTTAAGTAAATATAAATAAGAGTTAATTCCACTTCTAACATGAGGTGAATCACTGCAAGAGTATTACAACAAATCAAATTACATTAGTTTTACCAATTTTACGTTACAGCCGTAAATATAATTTGATTTTCAATTGCATGACGCTTCCATATTACCCAAAGTGTCATTGGCTCTTCTTCACACCAATAATCAACGTTTGCAATATTACTTTTATCCTTACCAGTGCAATTAGATGAATGTAAATTATATTCATATACTTACACACACGTATGTCCCAAACACCAATCCTTGATGGAGTGCCTGCCAGACAGGGGCTGATAATTACGATAACAGAAGGTACTCTTCAGAGTTATATACACATGCGCGTATAAATGTACACTTTCCGTTGCTCCATGTATAACTACACTCACAGATCATAATAACAACGATGCTTCATTATGATCCATTGATGAAACGACATCTTTAAGAAAATAATGTAAAGCTCTTTCCGTAGATTTTGAGTTTCTAAACTCATGATGGCAATCTGAAAACGCTTCTTATTTTTTGAGAAATGTTCCATTCGTAAGTAAAATCGTCCGTCTAATACTTTTGAAAAAGCTTAGGGTTGACAAATTGACCGATAATTTTGAATTTCAATTTTGTTGTCTTTTTTGAAGATCGGCTTATAGTGCAATTGACACGTCATTTTGCCTTACAAAGGGTGAGGTATAAAATTTTATGTTCTATTTTATTTATATTGTTATTAGTAAGAAATATCTCAGTTTTCTACCTCGAAATACTTCGGGAAAGGTTTTGTAGCCAAAAACAAAACAAAAAAGTTAATCCTGTTTTGGTTTTTGCGTAATAACTTTTTAATATGGAGGAAGGTTTCCGCTGGTACCGTGGTCCAGTTGACCAATGAGCGTCTGCGTGGACATCTTCAGTGGCGGGGGCGCGTCGCCGGGGTAGTCTCCGGGTCGGCGGCTGGCTAGCGTCACAAATTATTTTTCCCAGGTAAGTAGTAACAGGGCTACGGTACCAAATTTTCTCGGGCGTTGCCCAAAATTACTAATGGTCTCTCTAATAGTATTTTTTGAATTCCTAAGGTCATTATAAATAAAAAGCGATTAAATACTAATGTTTTTAATACTTACTGAGGTTACAAGCTACGTTTGAAAGTTCTGGTAAGAGTGACAGTAGGCCTATACGTTCTGCTCATTAACACGATTTACTTTCATCAAAAACATTTTAATAGAATTAAATGTTCGTTAATTCCTTTTTATTATTTTTATATTAAAAATAATATATAATATAAATTATGTATATTAAATATAAGAAATTAATAATTATTATTTTTCTTCTTAATAGTTTTTATAATATTATTATCTTTATTGCTATTAAATTCCACAATTATAAGACAGACAGCCCCAGCCACAAAGAAATTTTGACAACAATGTTATGAAATTTTCCTTGAAACCATCAATAATGTGGATGAAAACCGTTAATATGAATATGGTAGGAAAATAACACTCATTGCTAACGAGGATTTCGTCACAGCAGAAGAATAGTATCGCCTTTCCTGACAAAAGAAATTGTGCAGGCCGACAAGAAGAGAAAACAAAGGGAATTCGGTTTGAAGAATGATCTCGATGAGGCCAAGCAGTTCATGTATACTTACCTAGAATCTTACTCTGATGAATACCACTTTTTACTTGCTCGTATTCGTACGTATATAATATATGCAGTATACAGAAAATTATGTAATGCTGTGCGAAAAAACGGCGGATTTTCGACGAAAAAAATTCATTTCCGGCACTGGTAACGAAAAAGTGCAAGAAACCAGTTGCTAAATTAAGACGAAAAAATCCTCTAACTAGTGGTGTAGTCAGAATTCCTGTTTTGTGAGTCCTTGATGTCGAAAACCAATTGGAATTCCGTCCATCCGTCTGTAAACTACTAGCGCCTAAACCACTCGTGCGTTCTTTTCCAAATTGAAGAATTCCCAGTCGATCTGGCTCTAGTTAAAGCTTCAAAATTTTGAGAAACATTCTTTAAAATTTGGGGATACATTACATGAAGCCTCCCAGACATTTTCAAAATTGTCTCAAAAACCGCTCCAAATTTTTTCTGTAAATTTTTGTAAAAATAGAGTAAAATTCACTTATTAGGTGGCATAGGTCCGATTTTCAACGTGAACTCTTGAATTTTCGAAAATTACAAAACTTTGAATTTTTTCGGCGTCTTCCTACAACTGCAAAATTGAAGACAGAGATGTTTGCTTCAAGTGAAATTTGTTGTGCAGAAATAGTTCTTTCAATAAGGTCAGGTACATTGTTTCGAAATTTTAGTAGTTTTCGAGCAATAGTGTATTTGCAATTTTAAAAATTACAAAAACAATATTTTCTCAAAAGCGGCTTCAAGTTTTTTCATTAAATTTTTGGTATGGTTAGTGTCAAACAAACCCTATACTATGACAAATTGCCAATCGTTTGGATTTGTCAAAAATTTTAAATACGAAATTTTGTTGACTTGTTCTCACGTCGGTACATATTTTAAAAATTAGCGTACTCTTTATATTTATTATATTTATGACTACATGTACTTCAAATTACGTGTTACAACGTTTCGCAAAAACTCATGTTTTCTGAGAAAAGAGCTCGAAATTTCCCCTTTTCAGAAACTCTCAAACGCCATTTTCTTCAAAATGGCTCCAAATTTTTCTAATAGATAGTGCTATGTGCGCTGTTTAATATGACGTTAAGTTCATTTTGTAGTATTCATTTGTTTTTTCAAAAATTACCCAAATATATTTTTAAATACCTCTCCTCCGTTATTATGGACGTTTATTTATTTTACCAATTACTGCATTCGTGAGTACAAGTGCTTCAATTGATTTCTAATAAAGTTTCTTGAGAAGTCAAAAGATTTTTGTGAAAAAGAGCTTCAAATTTCGCATTTACAGTAATGGTTAATCGCCATTTTTTAAAAAACCGCTTCAAAATTTTCGGTGAAAATTTCTGTTTGGGACGAGTTTTTACTCTTCTTTAATATTCTTGAAGTAATATTTCGGTTGTACTACTAGGAAAGCAAAAAGTGTACTTTGTGCGACGATAGATGGCAGCAGGCCAGAGAATGGAGCAAAACCTTAAAGCCAGGCCACACCAAGGAAAATAGAAAACTATACTACGAGAAAGTCTGTGCTATTCTGTAGCACCTCTAGCTTATTAATAATTTATATGGGCGAATACAGGGAGATTACAGATCTGAGAGCCGTACAATGTAATCGTGCCTCCTTCAAAAGTATGGAGAAGACATATTGATAACAGACAGCAAACAGAACATCTGTTGTTTTTTTCGAAATGTTGAGTACAAAATATTAATGACTGCTGGTATCGAAACAAGAAATACGATATCGCTGATGCACATCTGAAAGGCTTTAAAACGGCAGCTGACCAATTCACAGGTGTATCAAATAATGATATACCTATTTCTTACATAATGTCGGATCAGTCGTGCCAGATACGTTGCCTTTATTGTCAGGAATTTTAAAACAAGAACGGTGCAAATGAGTCATGGAAGAAAGCAATGCATATCGTTGGGTCATGCCGTTGTATCGGCAGCAAGACTTAAGTTTTTTTCTTCCCCTTTTGACAGGGTTAGCGCATATGTATACAAGAAGTTTGGATCAAAGCTACTTATTGACATCTTATTTTCTATTGGATTCACTTCACCGTGCTTTGAAACTTCATTACTTGAAACGTCTTACACTCTGATAATTACTCAAAACTAAATAAAGAAGCATTCTGTCGGTTTTTGTTTGACACCTCAGATCATAAAGTGTAGGCCTACCCAGTGGATGGTCTAATACTTTTCATGCCCTGTTAGGAAAAATGAGAATAATTCCAAAATATGCAATTGAGCTTCTTCTGCGGCTAAATCATCGTAAGTAATGCATGCTATTTGTTGATCGGATACACATCCATGGTTTTCAGCTGCATTGATTATTGAGGACTATTGTATTATCTAAGAGCTGTTGATATACTTGGTTCAGACTGCTCACTTTCTCTTCAAGATGATGCAGAAATCAATTTTGGATTACTTCGCATGGCAAGGTTTAGGTACAGTCACATCCAGTCACAAGAACAATATTTGAATTGATACGAATCTGAGGGAAACGAGCGATATAGCAGCGATGTAGAAGCGCTATTAGTAATGATAAAGTAGATATGGCATGGCCGAAATTTAATACTTTAAGATTTGTTGTATATTATAATCTTCATAATGAACTTTCCTAAAGAAGTATATATTTTGGTAATTATGAAATGCGTCAAAGTAATATATTTATTTCTACATACGGTTTTTCCTTCTTAGAGCTGTGACAGTCTTGTTACACGTGAACATTTCTTAAGTAATCAAATAATAATCATATAATAATAATAGAATAATAAGAAAAAATAACGTCATTTTATTATATTGAAATGCATTTTGTCGTGACTGCCCGCACGCATTTCAGGCCGAGCCAGCGCCGAGGACGTCATAAATGTTACCGTTTCGGCGGGAGGAAGGGAACCGGTGAGCCGGCTCGGATTGTCCGCGTACGACCGCCACGCTCGAGCAGTAGGATTTACACTGCCCCCATTTGCAGCTAGTTTGCGGTCGCTAGCCTAGCAGTCTATAAGAGGGCTCCGACCCGACGCCAGGGAAGATAGCGAGCGACGGTGCTAGTGACTGGATTCTGGCGAATGACTTGGTGAGCGAAGAGCGGAGATCAGCTACGACGACGACCTGTGCAACGAAAGTGGAACTCCCTTGTGGATATTTGATGACTCGGTTGATTTTGGGACTTCTTCCGACAGTGATAACACGGCTCTGGCTGATAACACGGCATTCTTGTGGCAATACGGAACTTCGGCAATTGTACCTGGTCTTGAATAAAAATTGGTTTTATGAATACATGCCTTTGATTGGATTTACACTTTGATATGGGTTAATTGTAGTTAGTGGGTAGAACGTACAGGGCTTCTGTCGTTATCAGAAATCAAACGTGATGTAACTCAGGAAGTATTAAAAACATTATTTAATCGCTTTTATTTATAATGACCTCCCTGAATTCAAATATACTATATTAGAGAGATCATTGCAATTTTGGGCAACATCAGAATATAAATAAATTCTGGTGAAATTTAAAATCTCGCAATTTCCGTTACTATTTACTTGAGAAAATCTACAAATTTGTAGAGAATTTAATGAACTTGAAACTTGCACATAACTATTATTGCGCTAAGATGAACCACTAAAAAGTTATTACGAAAAAATGCCGGATTTTTTTTTTTGGCTACCATAACTTTTCTTGAAGTTTTTTGGAGGTGGAAAACGTAGAGTTTTTTACTTAATAAGACTATAAACAAAATATAGAATAAAATATTCCACCTCACCTTTGCAACGTGAACCTCCTTTTCGCTCCCATCGACTGGGCACTATTAATCTTAAGCGGTTTTGAAAAAATCTGGAAATAATCGTGCTTAAGAATGCATTGAATGTGTAATTTAAAATTAATGTCCTCACCTCAAATGTGTAGTCCCGATGATAAGAATTGTCCTCAGAGCGATGCGGCGATGTAGGTTGCTGGATTCAACGGCAAATGCTAAGAAGATTGAGCACAAAAACATCGCCGTCGTATTGTTGAGGTAGGTAGAGCAAGTAGGCTTTGTAGGGAGGATCCCCAGAATGGGAAACAATGCAATCGGTAGGAGTCCTGTTACTCCCAAGGGCAGAACTTCACACACCCAATAAATAGCCATCACCAACACCACGTACATGCATCTGAACTCCTAGAAAAGTGTTCAAAACAATTAGCGAACGACCATCCCACAATTTTGATGAATAAATGATCTGTTTTATATATTCCTATGCTCTACGATATTATTCGCGACCAACAGCTGCTTTGCTTTTTATTTGAGCTGGATTAACCAATACTGCTGGCCTGCCACTGGTTACAAATTGCTGATTTTGCTTTGTCATTGTCACCTATATGTCTCCAATTATGGTTCTTAATGTCTCAGAAAATAAACATAAATCTAATAAATAAATTTACAAATTAAAATATAAGTGACAAATATTTTGTACACAATTTGCAAGAGGAAAAACATACATTTCTAAGGGTACTGTTATGAACAAAACTTTGTTTTCAGCAGTCGACTATCGAAAACAAGGAACATATATCGCGAAGTATCGGAGTTCTAGTTATCACTACATATTTTCTTTATATATATGAACTGCGAAACGCGACATGAGTGAAACTCTTCCCATAGCACAATCATAAATATATAAAATAAGGCACTGCATATTAGACTATCTTCCTTAGACCCTTAACTTTATAACACTTTAAAAAGACATCATAGTTAAAGGATCTTGGCCTGAAGCCCCACGTTGGGTTGGAATGATCTCGTTAAATGAAACAAATGGTTTGCCATATGGGTGGGTGATAATGGAAAAATACAATGCTCGTTATCAAGTCACAAAAATCGTTACTCGTAAGTGCACCTTCAAATATCAACGTGTTACGAGTTAAACTCTCAACAGTTTACGTATATGTCTAAATAACTTACCTTCCCGGTGTCAAATATAAAAACCAGAGCAGCTACAAATGGCCAGACTACTAGAACAACCAAGCGCCAATGAATCTTTCAATCCTTCGAGACAGTTTTCTTAGTATTCTGGGAGGCATCCGCCATTTTATATTTTTTCTTATACGACTTTTCAGTTATGTAACGTCCATGAACCCATCCATTGCTAATGAAGGCAATTAAGACTACACACTGGAAGGAGTGGATACATTTTTGACGTATCTTTGTATGAGAGCAGGTGGATACCACCTTAACGATCATAACGTCGATCACCACCCATGTCCCTTCTCTGGAAACGTTCGCCAACCGTCCATACAAACTTCCAGAAAGTTCGTTTCAACACCGATCATGGCCAGCTACAAACATTATTATAAAATAACATCATAACACAAAAGCTTAAGTCATACCAACATATATATGCAGCAAAGCATCCGTGAAAAAGGCGATTCAAATAACGCCTCGTAATGTGCAATCTCTTTCAAATAAAACTGAATTTACTGAGTGTGCATTACAGTGTAATCTGAGTCAAATAGATGGGATTTTATTATAGAACATTGGTTGTACATATCGATCTAAACACATTCAAAATGCTTAGTTTTTACCTTGCAGGATCTTATTGTAGAGTGAGGGAATCAAATAAGGGCACTCCTTACGGAGGTTCGTGTATTTACGTAAGCAATAATATTGATTCTACTTTCTTGTCAATAATAAATTCAAAGATAATTCTGAACAAAATTAGTAATCCCTCTTTTCAATCAATTGTTGTATGTGGAGATTTCAATATTGATTTTCTGAGCGAATCCCACGAAAAACAGCAGTTTCTCAATTTAATTCATTCTTTTAATTTAGATATTACAGTGAAGGAAAATAATAATAGCAAAAATAATGATGATATTTTGAACGCCAGAAACAAACCAAAGCAATGGAATATCGTAAAAATACGACCACGTCATGACGATATTTGTACAAAAATGTTGTTTTAAAGGATAATGAAAGATAAACAAGTAATCCAGAAAAAAGAATCTTCAACCAACACTTTTTCGAATTGCGGTTGATCTCACAAAGGGACCAAAACTCCACAAATCCAACATTATTCGCCACGGATGAGATTCGATCTTAGGTACTCAAGTTTCCCCAGTAGTTTCCCCCGAAGGGTTGCGGGTTGGAGTTCCGCCTCGGGCATGGTTGTATTTGTGTTCGTCCTTTCACCCCTTGTCATTATCATCATCATAGTCACCATAACGTTAACTCCGCTAACGGCCTAGATGTTGACGCGTCCTTAAATAACAACAAAAAGAAGTTCACCAGGCATGAGAACCACTGCGCGCCACTGATCGGTGATGCCTTTCGCTGCAAGTGCTGTGCTTCTAGCAGTGACTGCAGGCAAATACAAATGCTCCCAGTAGAGCATGCAAAAATATTGAGCTCGCAGGGAAGCTAAGTTCCCTGGAAAAGCGTGGTGGTGAGCAAGGTTTCAAGTTCAGAGACCACGTCCGATGAACTATGAAAATAAGTTTAATGAAAAAGTAAAGCTGCAGAGCAGCGTGAAGTTAATACAGCAATGTCTCTGGGCCAACGATTCGTTCTGAACGCTAAGCGATCCTTTTATAGACAACGGGAAACGTTATGAGGCCCCCCTGAACTCTACATGCCTTGGGCGCAAATTTTTTAAATTAATGTATTACATTTTAAGACGTTTACAGAGTTGGTTATAACAACAACTTCTAGTCACATATACACGGCTTAAAACTTAACTTATTTAACTTTCATAGCTAATACTTTGGGTGAGTGGAAACTTATTTAGGCAGCTCTGTTTATTCCATTTCGGAGAACAATTTTAGAAATACATGGAGAGATACTTGTTTGATTCTTGTATTGTGTGTGGGTTTCTGCACAGCGTGAATTCGGATAGAGATGGTATTTGCATGAGGTTTGTATAAAAGTTTGAGGAGAGGTATGTGATGTGATGGGTTAATTGCTCGAGATTAAATTCTTTATGTAGTTGATTCTTTGAGACATACCATGGTGCATTTGTTATTGGCCTTAGATATTGATTTTGGATAATTTGCATTTTATGAATGTTTGATTTGGATGCGTTTAACAATATTGGGCAGGCGTACAACAATAGGAGTCTTATTATTATTTTAAATAACAGATCAGTGTTGTATGGGAGATGGCCTTTTCTGTTTATAAGAGGGTTTATAGGTTTTAGGTTAGATTAGATTGCTTATTGGCGAACACCAACTTGGTGTAATTTTTTTTTTCGCTTGGTTAATTTTGATGCCAATATGTTGTTTCCAGTTAAGACGTGTGTCAATTTTAATCCAAGGTATGTTATTGGTTTATTTGGAGGCTACCAGCTCATCTGGGCATTGCTTAAGATTAAGGGGAGGCGGCGTGTACGGTCTGAGTGTGAACATTCTTGCTGCAGTTTGAGTTGGGTTCAAGAGAATTTTAGATTTCCAAGCCCAGCTTTCGATTAGGTGTAGGTACAGTTGAATTTTGATTTTTATGTCTGTTAATGTTATTCCGGATGAGAATATGGCTGTATCGTCAGCAAACTGTGCAACATGAACTCCATTTTTTTTGCTTTATTTAAAAGGTCTCATGAACTACTAGGTCATTAGCGATCAGCATTCAAAATACAGTATACAGTATACAGAGCATACAACAAAATTTAAAATTAAACCACAAATATATAATTTGTCAATATAGGTAACTTTACATGAGGACAATTAACAATCACATTCAACAGCAACATAACATAAACAGAGAACATCGACAAAAATACATGTTGAGCATTACTATACATTATTGATAATAGAATATTTGACAATATTGGTGTTTAACAGATTTTTAGTTTCTTACAGCTTATTGATAAGGTTAATTTCCTTTACAAATTTAAAGACATTTTCAATGTGGTGTTTGTTGTTAAGGATTTCTGGGAGAGTGAGAGGTATTGCATATTTTTTGCGGATATCTTTGTAAATGGGACAGAACAATAATATGTGTGGTATAGAGAGGGCAGATTGACATTGGCCACAATTTTTTTGTATTTCTTTGTTAGTAAATGCTGATGTAAGAGTTTGGAATGGCCAATTTAACTAAGGAATACAGTTTGATATTTTCTCTTGTGAAGGTAAGGAAGGTGGTCATCGAAGATACTTTTCCTGATCTGATGTAGTAGGTTTGGTGATCTTGTCCATTCAGTATTCCAAACATCCTTGTTTCTTTGATGAAGTTCTTTTTAATGTCATTGTGGGAAACTGCATGCTCTTCCAAAGGTGAATTAATAGAGTCTTTAGCTGCGTCATCAACTAATATATTACCGGCAATACCTCGGTGCGATGGTATTCAAATGAGAATTATTTCTTTATTGATGTGTAATAAGTCATATTATAAGTTAGCTATTTCATTTACTATAGTTCCTGGTTTGCAGTATTACTAACCATTTGCACACTTTTGTAATTTGTAAAATAACAATTTGTCTCGGTTTCTTCTGAATATATTTAAAAGCGAGAAGGACATGTATACTTCACAATAAAAATAGAGTGCCAATCATTTAGGGCCTTGATTGTAATAGTGTTCTTTAATCTGTACTGCACAGCCAGCCTGATCTCTTTACGGAGCCATCGGTGAAGATGTGCTTATATCCAATGTATTTGTAATAGATTTTAGTTCAAGTAGGCTTCAAAATTAAACGTATTAGTTACCTTTTTTGAAGACTATTAAGGCTAATGTTGATATTTATTAGGAAGAATCCATGGAGGTCTTTTAACTGTGGTAGTCTGAACAGTAGAAAGGAAGTGAATTTCTTCAAGATACTGGTTCAGGAGACAATAAACTGGTCTCTGGAGCATACTTTTTCTGCATACTTTTCTGTAATATTTTCTGGAGAAAACATTCCTATAAACAGGGGTTAGAAATGGCTGAATTATTCCTGTTGATCCTGTTTATAGTAGAAAGATGAATCTTTTAAACTTATTGACCAAATAGGACTTCAATCAATGAAGATATCAGGAATTAAGACGTATAATTCATATAAGACATATACATTTATTTATTGTTTAACGTTTCGCACATTTAGCATGTGCCTTTTCAAAAGCATTTGATAAGTAAAGCTTTTGACAATCGGTTGGCAATAAACATAACATTTTTTGAGTAGTATAAAAAACAATTAAAACAGATATATTGGAGATATATTAACATTTAACAACATTTTCATGCAAAGTATCATACTATGCCGAAGTTGGGGCCCACTTGGTGGTTAAAACATCTATATGCATGCAGCACAAAATGAGGATACATCAAGGAATTGATGTGCAAAATTGTTAGGAGTGAACAGCGGCAAAAAGCAATTATGAATATCTGTTTATTATTAATGATTTATAAATTTGATGAAGATCTATTATGTCATTTTTTAGGTGTTCATAGTATCATTTAAATATTTCTGCATTTGTCTTTTAAAAGTTAGCTTTCTTTTCGTGATAAACTTTGATTTTACTGGTTCACAGAGTGGTTGCGTTCTGTCTTGTGAAGTTATTAATGTATTGTTTGGTCGAAACCAAATAACATCTAATAAAGAGTTTACCAACACAAATACGATATTAATAAATATTCGGCATTGTACATCATTTTTTTACTGGGTGAATTTATCTGTAACGGCTTGACTTGACAGGAAGACGCAGAATTTTGAAAATGTGCACACAATTCACTTTTCCCCATAGCACGTCATACGCAGTTTTTAACTGTTTTTGACGTAAAATAAATAAAAATAAAATAAAATATCTGGTTGTTAGATATGAAACAAATCTAATATTACCAGCATCACCGGGCTGAGGCAACTTGCTAATATAATCTTTAATTGAAAGTCCTTCTTGAGCTTCGATTACAATTCTTGTTCTTAGATGGAATTGAATCTGATGATGTAGCACCTGCATATGACTTCTTTTAATGATATACCCTTGTTGTGAGACCGTACTGTTGGGAGTTGGTGTCTCTCCTGTAGTCAGAAGACATTTTTTCTGGAGGTACTGCATCTGCAGCTGTACGTGAAATTCACGTGATGATATACTGTGTTTTGCTTACAGTAATAGGAAACAGCTTCGTATAGTTACGTTAGGTAAACAGTTCGTGTAACGTTTGTAATAATTCACTGTTCACAGCACGACCTACTCGTACGGCGTCCAGACCGAACTCGTGAACTCCATTTTGTTTGGGGACGTCGGCTACGCATAGATTCGAGGATAGTGGGCGAAAGGGTGTATCCTTGGGGTAAACCAGCCTTTATTATTCTGGAGTTGGATTGATGATTGTTTACTGTAACTGAAAAAGATCGGTCATGTAGGAAGTTTTTTTTTTATTTCAGCAATATAGTGAGGGGTTCCAGCTTTTCGTATTTTATAATTTAATGCATTGTGCCAGACTCTATCGAATGCTTGGGTTATGTCTATAAATAAGACTATTGTATGATGTTTTTTCTGAAATGACGAGTACATGCGTTCCGTGATTTTCAGGAGTTGGTGCTATGTGGGAGATTTGTTTCATGAAACCAATTAAAGTTCTTTAGGGTATTACTTTGGTGCTTATTAGGTGTTTGCTTAACCGTTTTGATATTATTTTATTCAAATATTTTGGATAGGGGTGGGGCAATAAAACTATCTGCCATTGTGTTTTAGGTTTCGGTACTGAATAACTATTGTGTGTTTCATAATGAAAGTGGCCAGACAGGAATTATATATGTTTGTTAGAAATACTATTGTCAGAAAATTTTATTATTAAATTATTTTTGTTATGACCGGGAGATTTTTTGATTGGCAAATTTTTTATTATGCTTTTGATTTCACTTGGTGACATGAAGTGAATTATTTGATGGGGTCCGCATTGGGGTTGAGCTATATATATCTAATTATTGTAGTGTGTTCAGGTTTTGTGTTGTGTTTTGGTGAATGTGATTCGAAGAATGAAGAAGCTCTCTCGGCTGTTTCTATTGTTGTGTATATATGTAGGCTTTACCAGATGTAAGCAGATGTGGTATTATGGTTTTTTTGTTTTAGTTTTTTTTGTGAAATGCCATCAAATTATTTACGGTCAAGAGAGATTGGATTTTACTTGCGTATTGGCGATCATTAACATTTTTATTACTCTTTTACCTACATTCGTAATTAAATTGAGTTCTATTTTTAAAACAGGGTTTCTAGTAATTTCCCATAGCCTTCTTGTTTTATTTTTGATTTTTATAGCATTTATAATTTCAGGGTGTAATCTGTTTTCGTTATAGGTTTTTAGATGTGTGTGAGATTTTATTTGTGTGGATCTGAGGGTAGTGAATTATTGTGTTGAATGTTGGAACTGCCTTCTATTCTCTAGAGATGATTGCACTTTAATTTAGGAATGTCAATACTTAAAAGTTTTCTGAAATTTATGCCAGTTTACCTTCAAGGTATTTTGTTTCGATGGAGGAGTGGTAATTGGCGCGTTGTTTTTAATACGGGTATATGATCGGAGTCGAGTTCTAATATTGGAGTTAGAAAAAAAATTATGTTTGTGTTATTCCGACGTCGGGAATGTCTGGTCTTCTTAGACGGTCATATGGGTAGTAAGTCGGTTTCGCAGTTGCTATCTTGATTATTTGAATGACATCCTCATTTTTGCGTTAAGATCATCAAGAAGAATTGTATTAGTATGGGGTTGAAATATGCTTCCTGTGTCTATTTTAGCTGAAAGCGGCTTATCTATTCTGATTTCAATTGTTTTATACTCATGTTTCGAAATGCGTTTCATGGTGTGATCATTGATTTTGGGTTATCAAAACTCCACCTCCTTTGTTATTTCTATCTGTCGTGAATGGTGGCCTGGACTATACAATTTATTTTTATTTTTTAAGTGCGTTTCAGTTATGCATGCTATATCGACTTTTTGTGAATGAAGGTGTTTTTTATTTGTAATGCCATTTGCATTTCAATTTATGAGAGTTAAGTTATTATGGAGATGAACTGCCATAGCTGTTGCTTAAATACGAGGATACAGAATTTTGAATTGTTGTAATGATAGGGATTAATGAATTAATGGAGTTTATGATACATGATGTAATCGGGTTCATTATTGTGTTCAAGAAGGTATTGTTTGCTTGGGAGGGGTGCGTATTTCTTTCCCCCTGTAAGAAGGTTGAATTTCGGACATTTTTCTGATTTTGGGATGGTACATTGTTACTACAGGTAAAATTGCGGAGGGGTTGAGTAGTTAGTGGGAATGTTGGTAGGAAATTGAGATGTTGAATATTAGGGAGGAGGAGGGGATGATAATTTTGTCCGATTTGTTTCTGTTTGCTTTATTGGTATTTCTTTCATTGATAGCTTTATAGTAAGAACAGTTTGCACATCTAACATCTGCCTGGTGTTCCCCGTTGCAGTTGGCACAATTATTCATATGTGTCAGTAGTCAAGGCATCTTTGACATTGAATAGGGCTGGAAGGTCTTCGTCTTCTTTCTGTTTTCACTTTATGGTTACATATTTCGTTAATTGGCAATATAGCCTCTAATTGTTCATTCCTATTGAATTTTGCTACAACTGGAATGGGTTTGTTTTCGTTATGTATATTCTCTAGTCTAGTTACTTTAATAATTGATGGGTACCGTTGATTTAAGTCTTGTAGTATTTCAGTTTGGAATGGCTCTTACAGTCAAGGTCGCAGGTGCCCTGAACCGGACAGCCAAGTACTTGACTGCTGGAAATCCTTATTTTTAATATGGCCTAGCAATCTAAAAAAATGCGATAAAATCTACAAACTAGGAATGGTTTAAGATTTTTTCAGGTTCAAAAGCAGTGTTCGTAAGATACAATAAAACAGGTCTCTGCAAATCCGCCCTAATTTTCCCATCATTTCCCACATGTCTCTCCTTTATCTTTCAAGTGTGATCGAATTATTTTCTCATAAACTGACAAAAACTATTGATTTCCTGAGCGTATGATATACTAGTGCAAAGTAGTAGAAAGAATAAAAAATGATCATTTGTAACTAAAATCCAAAATTAAAATATTACTGGGTGCTACAACAATGTATGATAAACACTAAACTAAATGCAGAACTGCACAGAACTGTTGCAGTCATTTTCAAAGTATATTTAAAGTCAAGGTGATTTAATGGCGGGAAAATGGTTTTTACTTTTTTAACTGCAGCCCAGCAATCGAAAAAATCTGAAAAAATTCACAATTTGTGTTTAAGAGGAACTTTTGAGATTTTGATTTCGTTCCATGATTTCTAAGATTCTTTTCGTTATTTTTTTCAAAAACTTTTTGTGTTTGAATTTGGGTCTGAGAATATCAAAATATTTTTCTGATAGTCTAAATTATTTTCTTATTTATCATATTTTTCAGTCAGATAAAATAGTTACTGAAAAATTAAAATTAAAAAACACGTGTTTGGCTGTAGAGGGATGTGGGTGGTGGGACGAGGGCTAAGAAACCTTTGAAAAATATTATTTTTATGTTAGAATTATAATGTAACCACTCATACGTCATTTGGTTTGGGGGAACTTTAGCTTCTAATTCAAAACCTTATACCATTGAAACTAAAGACACAAGAACTTATCCTAGTTTAATTTGTATAAAAAAATTAGAAGCGAATTATAAAGGAAAAGTATAAACTATGAGTCCTAGCCGGTTCATAAAGGAAACAGGCCTACGTACGACAATGCCTATCTCTGTCTGCCGCCTCACCGTGAGAAAATTCTTCTGGCCTTTGTTGGAGTGTGCGGTGGCGTGGCAGAAAAGGGAATCTTTCGGTGTTCCTCCGAGTTGGACGAAAAGGTATCGAAGAACAGCCGCCACGCGCTTTACTCACAATTTTGAAAAGCCCACGCGCTCTGCCTCTTTGTTTGGAAAAAGGTTGATTATTTCCTGCAGTTTCGAGTGTCCACTAAGGTTATCAGTCCCGTGATCTTGAGAGCCCATTTGGCGCTTCACGTGGTGTCGACAAATTGAATGAGTACCGGTCCTGTGACGTCCAAAGGATTCGCGGGATGTAAACAACATTGAGAACTTCAGTTAAAACTTGAATTTATTCCCCAATCCTATGAGTGATCTGCATAGAAGCCACGTTGTCGCCAGTATCGTAATAGCGAGGAGCAACTCGCGCCATCCGGCCCACGCGCTCTGGTGGCTTGCAAGAGAGTCTGTCTCTTCCTGGTCTAGGGACAACGATTCCTCAGGTCTACTCGGGCGAGTTAGGAGACAATGCCAAATTAACACCGTTTCCGCTATCCGCATTAACAAAAATTCAATTACTTTAAAAAATGATATATTTTAACAATTGAAATATGGTTGGCGAAATTTGTATCAAAAATTTTATATGATGAAAGGTTACTTGCTAATACTTAAAAATCTACTATCAAATATTTTTCAGACAGTTAAGCAATGCAGATTTCTTCATTTTCCATCTGCAAATAAATAACCAAAAATTATGATAAGCAAATTTGCAATATTTCAATTCCTACTTCATTGTTTCTTTACATTTTTAACATTTATTAGTTAAAGAATTTGAGAAGTTTAGATCATTTTTGGATTCATATTTTGACATTTCAAAAATATTTTGGTGAATATATGACTTCCTCTATCACTATTACATTAAAAACAAATTGATTTTCTTAAATATCTTTCTCCATTCTTAGAAATTACAAACAAAAGCTACAAAGGATCGAGCAAATTTCTAATTGCATACAGAGCGATTTCTTGTTTCTGTGTTTCATTAAAATTGAAATAAAAATCGCAATTACCTAGTCATTGCTCAAATTAATGTAACAAATGATGGATATTTTGAAGCACGGATAAGGAGTATTACTGGATTCGTATAGATTTTTTTTACTTTCAAATTGCTAGCAAATACTGGTAATATTTAATTATTTTGAAATGGCATAAAATTAAGCTTACTTCACATGTTATCCAAGCATGACTTTTGTTATGACTTAATAATGCTCTTTTATCTATATTCTTAGCCAGTTGTATTCCGGTTTGCCCAATCAGGAAAAGTTGTCAAAGTCGTATATATCAAGGATCCGTATGTTGGAAAAGCACCAACGACGATAACTAAAGTTATTATACTTGGCAGAATACCAGAAATCATCTGAAATATAAAGAAAATTATAAAATTTAATAGCTATTTGCTAGAATACGTGTATACAATTGGAAAAGAAAAAAATATAAATTCCAATCTAAGGAATAACGATCATTGATGCGTACCATGTCAGTGGTGCGAATGTTAGCATAGCCAGCGATAAGGGCGTTCGGAGGGGTGCCCACGGGCAACATGAAGGCAAACGAACAGCAGACCGCAGCAGGCAGCATAAGATAAGTGGGATTAATTTCAATGACGACAGCCTGAAAGATAAGTGGTTAGCAGCGAGTATTACCGGTTATTGTTCACTTGTGACAAACGCAACGCCAAACACACTCATCGCTAATTAATCTCTCTCTTAGGAAAGCTTTATGGCAAAAACTTAATGAGCTAGGCGTCTCACGTAAAGTTTTAAAAGTGTTGCAGAGCATATACGAAGACGTAAATTTCGTGCCAGTAGGATGGAAGTACAACGCGAAAAATAAATCGACAGTAGGAGTAAGACAGGGCTGTCCTCTCACAGTTTGTTTATCTTGTTTATAAACGATTTATTGACGTGGTTACAGGATGCGGATACATCTGCGCTGGAAATTGAGGGCCTGAACATTCCTGACTACTATATGCTGATGATTTATTTATGTTCGAGACTATTGACGGCTTACAAAAAGTTTAAATATCCTAGAAACGTAGTGAAACATGGGGATTAAAAGCAAATATTCAAAACCAAAGTAGTTGTCTTCAAGAATGGATTTATCTGGGGTAACAAGGAGAAAGGGCTCTACGCTCAGAGGAGATTGACTAAATTGCTCATATCTTGGGGCAAAATTTTCCATGAATGGGGATGGAGTAATCACATAGTGGCGGCACATGTAAAGGAAGAATTGCTTCAAAGAAATCGTTACAGTGCAGATCTGAATTGTTTTAAAGCGTGTGCGAGACGTGATGTTTAAATCGCTAGTTCTCCCAGCAAATGAATTATAAGCAGAAATTTTGGGAGGATAGAGAGACCAGAAAGCAATGAAACAGACATTTCAAATTAATTCTCGAGTCTCTAGATTCTAGCAAATGCCGGAGTCCTTATAGTGGTAGTGTAGGAATTTGAAAGATTTTAAATGAAACTCATTAAACTTGATTAAATTAGCAGGTGAATAGCTGACTCACTCTCTTATAACATGCTGGGCAGCAACGTTACTGGTCGCATAAATTAAACTGTTGTTGAACGTCCAGGCCCGGGAGACGCCTCCGGAAATGGTGGAGATAGAACATGCACATAGAATGAAATAATTTCGAAGAGATTTCGTGATATTGTGCAAGAGATCTCGGCGGTAACGGCCGAAACGCCTTCGCTTGCGCAAATTACGTGAGTCCAGTGGTTGCGAACGTTTCAGCGTAAGACACTGCAAAGACGCAGGGGACTGAATGGTGCTTTGCGATAGGGAGACTGATCCATATCCTTTTATTTAAAAAGATCTCGGAAAGAAGAAAACGGATGAATGAAATTACTACTTCAACATAGAACGTAACGTCGCCCATTTAGGATAAAGAGCACCATGAAAGAATTAGAACATTACTTTCGGAAACGAACAGAATCGAAATTAAGGAGAAAACAGAGCAGATGAGCAGAGCCGCGACCGGAGAGAAATACAATAAATCAATAAATTCAATAATAATTGTTAGTCAGTGTTATGTTGTTAGTAACAGTACAAAAATAAAGGAAGAAATAAAGTTGTTAAATTGTAGTCAATTGTTATAAGTAGATAATAAGTCAATAAAATATATTAACTTAAAATACCGTTAAATAAATTAAAATAAATTATTTAAAACAAAATAAATTAAAATTAAATTACTAAATAAGTTAAATAATTAAAAATAAATTAAATTAATTAAAATAAAGGAAACGGTTGCGCACAGGGGCTTAGAGCGGGGAATGGAAATGCCAGCAGTGGCGATTTATTTTCGTGGTGCCGTTTGTTTGTGGTGAGTTAAACACGGAAGGGAGAATGCTCACGCCCGGCGCCAACAATAAAGCAGAAATGGCTCTGACTTCGTGCCTTCCCTCTGTGTTTCCTTCTCAGCCGTACTATGGTTCTTGAGCATGGACATTTGGGTGAATACAGCATGAATGTGTTGTGTTAAAGGCCTTTCGCCCAGTTTATTGCATCAAGTTTCTATTCTGGCTGTACAATTGGCCTATTAAATAAATAAATACCACCTTCTTCATTTAGGACTTCTATTGACCAAACATTATATGCATTTATAACAATATTAATTTTCAGTATTCATGCTGGACACAATTAGATTTCAATAGTGTCAATTGGTCTTTTACAGAATTTGTAATATTTTATTTTGAATTGCTGATAGACATGCTTGCTCATCTTCTGTGTGAATCTTCGTCGAATAGGGGCATTGAGCATATGTTGAAAGCCAGAAAGGGTAAGGGGAATTTCAGTTGGGCAAGTGTCGATTTATCTCGCACTGTTTGCCTGGCCATAGCCAATGGCTCTTTCTTGAAAGAATACTTTGAAAGTTTTCTTCAGGCAAATGTTTGGCCCGTTGTAGAGGCTGACTTTATTTTCCAAAGTGTTGCTCCACTTTCATCCATTGGCTTTCTGATGTAAATTATTAAATCTCTGTATGTGTGTGACATTGTTAAATACTGCTTCAGGCTTCATTTTCCTTCTTTCAGTGTCTGTTGTGCCGTTCAGCATTGTTTTGTAATTGGTATCCAGGAACATATAGTCTTTTTGTGATTGTATAATGTCGTGATATATTCATGAACAGCCGTTTAACATTGGCATATTCGGAAAGTAGTTATTGTTAACAGTTACTTATTGCTCGTGCACAAATCTTTGTTATGTTCAACAGTTTATTATTTGAGCTGCTGCCGTCATTAGCATATTTCAGCTAGAAATAAAGTAGAATGCAGCAGTTTTATAATCTCACCACTTTTGGTAATAAGCGAAGAGCTTCCACCACATTATTGATAAGTTTAGCATATTTTTAAAAGCGGCTCTGTATTATTTTCATTTTGTAATGAGCTTCGATCTTTTCTAGCCATTTGTTATTGGAGAGCGTCCAGTGCCATATCTGCCACATATCAGAATGTCCACGGTTGCAGCACGCCACAGTTTCTTCTTTTCTCCACGACATGGAGCCTTCTCCTGAAAGCCGAGCCGTTTCAGTATCTTTCACTTGCATACTGGCGAAAAAGCATTTTGTTTCTCGTAGTAATACTGAAGTTTTGGGTATATATCGCAGAGATTATAGATAATTGGCTGTTTTGGATAGCAGCTATTTCAGAGTTAGCATTTGTCTACGATGAAGTTAGAGTTCTTCTTCGCTCTATTAGAATGATGCCAATGGGGCTAGTATGAAAGAAAATAAAAGCGCCTGCAGAGCTTTCATTATGTATAACATCGCTTTTTTTAAGTATTTGCATAGCTGAATCAGCAGCGGTTATGGATTCATAGTCGATCTTGGATCAAAATTATTGCTTGTAGGTCATTAGCTGGAGACAGCTTATTTGCTCCCAGTTATTTGAAACCTGAATCGCCTGAAAATAATCGTTTGACACCATTTCCTCCCCTATTTCACAACATATCATCCTGAAATGTCTGCAGATATAAAACAAAAATAAAAGCTGTCATACTGTCGGGACTTAGTACAGGTTACACGCGCATTTTAAGCGTATGTGTTAAAAGCGCGACATTGGAGTAACCGTATTTTCAGTATGCCAGAGCGAATGAAATTGCGCAAGAGTTATCACCTTTTATAAATGCGCATTGTTAATAAGAATCCAGCCATGATAGCACCGACGGACCTGAATTTGTATCACGCAACGTTAAGTTCAGATGAGACAACAAAAATGCACACCGCGGGCTCTTACTAAACAATTGCCCTACCCAGCGAGAGTCTCCGTTTGCGAACGTACGCAATTGGTTATTTTGCAATACTATATTCTTGAGTAAACAACAAAATGTTAGAACGGTTGAACTGCAAATTTAAACATGGATCATTCCAAGGAGGCAAGATCAAATTCGTAGTAGAGGCAGAGGTCTTCGATTTTTGAGCTACGCAGTTAAAATCAATAGTCTTCTCGCATAGAAAATCTCGCATTTAGTTAATTTCAGTCACACGTTAGTTCCCACCATTGAACTCGCGAAGCGGACTTCCGAGAAAGCTCACCAAAGAAGATTTAGACTGAGGAATGGTCTGCACAGTTTCCGACGAGCCAAAGGGAACGCTGTAACACGTCACGTCAGTCTGGCCAACAAATTCGCTCGCCGAGACAGAAGGTTTCCTCGCCATTTATTTAGGACGAAGTACCACCGGCAATTACCTAAAGGCAGCGTGATTGTGACAGGCCGTGACTTCAGCTCAACTCGGCGATAGCTCCAACACATAATGGCGGTGGCCCAGACAGACAACAGAATATTCGAAAGTCATATTGTCGATAAGAAGGTGGTTGAACCATCAGGTGCCCTGGCGGCGTCAGAGATGCAGAAAAGAGATGTCCATACAAAGCCGGATTCACTGGTGACGAAATGGCGAGTTTCCGTGGAATGTTGGAACAACATCGATCGCAGGGTCGAAAGCGAAGACAGGCCAAGGAAAACTTCGACAAGTTACGGAAAGAGACAGAAGGAGAACAGTATAGCCGTCGAGCAGCTTAGCCATCAGTCTTCGAACCGAGCGACATGCGGCGTGTTGGTTCGTGCCGAAGCAGTTCCTGCAGAGTCACCGCAATGGATCGGTTCGAAAGAACCAACTCGCCCGCAAGCGTTGGACCTAGCAACCGACACACACGTAATGCAAAATGCCGTTCTCCTGAAAGCACGTGTCGCGAAAGCCTTTATTGAGATAACATCACTTCGATTACCGTCGAATCCTTCGCCCGTAAGTAGCAAGTACCTTGCCTTCGCTGCGCGTCGCCGTATGGCAATTACTCGATGCGAGTATAAACAGCAAAAATAATAATAATGATGATGATACAGCCCGATAGTGAGATCGTTGTCAGAGTGCCAGCAGTCTGACGGAAGGGATCGCGGTTTGAGGCGTGTTTGTATGTTCGATCAGTACGTTCATTCATCCTTCATTATCATCTGCATCGTCATCATTCCATTTTATCTCAGTTAGAACCCCGCATACCGGATTCAGCCTGGTCGCCGATCCCCTGATTACCATGTAAGAGCGGCACGCGATAAATGATACCGAGCCGCAGTAAGTATATATGTTTATTTGCGAGCGAAGAAAACAAAACAAACAACAAAAACAATACCAACAACAATAATAATAATAATAATAATAATAATAATAATAATAATAATAATAATAATAATAATAATAATAATAATAATTAAATTCTTTGCATTTGACCTACAGCCTGTTTTTCCGTCTAAGTAATGAATTTATAATTAAAATTGTTATTTTGAAGGAGTTCGACGCAATATTAACTAAATACTACGTTTTCTTTAGTGTCTAAGTTGAGGCACACACAATATTCGTTTTATTTTTGCAAAAGGAAGATTCTGTGTCAAAACAGAGTAGCTATCTCATTCTTTATAATCAATACCTCTAATTATCTAAAAAGTGTTAGTTGCTCACATTTACTGAAGGGCTTGTTCAGCACAATGAACAAAGAGCGCATATACTCTTACATGTTCGGGGATGGAATATTACAAACATCCTCACATACATACCTGTTTACTGAGTAACCAAAAATATTTTATTTGGTTTGTCCGGATGGTTCTATATCAGTGTTGGGAGTGAAAATAAAGAAAGGAAAGAAACCAGTAGAGGATAAGAGGAGCAAAAAGAGCTAATGCAGGGGATACGAGATCAAAGAGAATGCCAGCACCTGATATTACATTTATCAGTACTGAGGTCATAGTATAAATTAAATGATGGAGTGAAACACACATCATTTGTACTGCAGTTACAAAGATTTCTGTTACGATATGGTCACGGAAAAGTGTCAGTACAGAATTGTAACTGCACGCTTCTCGTAACAATAGTGTGAGTTAAACATTAAAGCGATTACAAAGATCTCGATTTGAGAGTCTTCTTTGCTGTTCGATTTGTATTAAATTCTATTTTTACAAGATTCATTAAATTTATATGAATTGGTCTATTACATTAAGACGTTATACAAAATATACGCCTATATTCTAAGACGAACGATACCAATTTTCGATGTTGACAGCGCTCCAATAGCGTATAGTGACAAAATGGTTTCAGATAGTTGCAATGTACTTATCTAACGTAAACTTCATACAAGATTGGCTTCTTCGTATCCTGAATTATGTCATGAAATAGTGCGGGAAGAAAATACCTTTGAAAGCACGACGAAAAGCGGTCAAACATTTATCATAGTGGTTAAGTGGCAGCTTCTTTGTAACCGAGTTCAAAACATTACCAGCGATTTTCTCCGATAGCATTCGAATCGAACCCTTGATTTTATCTCCAGATTTAAATATCGATTGTACCATACCAATGTAACTTAAAATTGTCTTTATAATACTGCGAAAACCATACTGCGGGAAGCCCAAGATACTGAACAGACGTGAACGCATACGCAACATATCGCAATCACCGGCAAAGCAGGCCACCGCTGAGGTGAACTCGGTCATGTTGGAAACGCGATGAGGAACCAAATAGCAGATTTGGTAATTTGAGAGCCCTCGATCATACCGTCACGGCGAAGCTCGAAAGTCGCACAGTCGCAGCCCACGCGCGCCAGCAGGCACGTACTCCGCGCGAGGTTCCACGGGAACTTCTCAACGTCGGTCGTTCTTCATCACCGTAATCGAAAGCTCTGCGCACTGTCTTTCTCTCCGCCAAAATGCAGCCAACACTGGTTTCGCCTGACGAGTTTACGTCAATTTCCAGCGCGAATTCATTGCGGTCGTCTCGACAACCCCTACGAGCTGTACTTCAGGTTTTCAGCAGCAAAGGTTTGTCGCCAATCATTAACGCAAAGACATTACAGCAGCTTCGTTGCTGCATGGTTGACGTGAATTTCGTTTGACACCCAGCTGAGACAAAAGTAGAATGTTGTAAGTTGAATTCTCGATTGTTTGTCAGTTCCAAACCGAATTATGTTAGACTTTAAGATGTAAAAGCAATGGGTTCCACATACCAGAAACTGAAGTAGCCATTTTGGGGCTCATTTGAAATGTTCGTCTCTTTACCGTAAAATGAGATTTATTTATATATTCTCTATTTTTGACACTGTTTTTAAATTGGCTCAATTTACTTGTCACATACATCTAAATAGCAATTTCATTAAATATGGTAATGTAAAACTTGGAGATACGTGGGTCATTTTTCGTACATGTTCCCGAACATTTATATGACACCAATATCTTCAAAAATCGTTGTTTTCGTTGTAGCAACATGACTGCGTCAATGAAACAAGCTTTTATTTAAAAAAATGTCATTTGGAAGGACATTTTAAATATTAATTATTACTGATAAATGCAATTTAGTGTTGGTGAAAGTATCAATTCTACGCAATTTGGCCCTTCCCTTATAAAATTATGTTGGACTACCAGTTAATGAGGGTTCAGGTTCATAATTGTTACTTATTTCCAAAATAGCCAATTAATCTGTGGCGAGGAACCCGAAGATCTTGTGCCACCGTGCTGATTGCAGGTCGAACAATGAGGGTCAAGCTTCCTTCAACTTGCTAGTTGTTCAGAATTTCTTATGATAATCAAAATGAATCTTTCTTTGTCAAGACCAGCTCTTCGTATTACAATAAATATAAACTTGTTATTCACTCGTAGTTTTCAGCTTCCACGCTCGATGGCGCCCGCAGCTTTCGTCGACGCGATCAAAGTCATACAGCTGGATAAAGTTCTCTCAAGCTCACGTCTGCGACCGTTCTAGCTTCTGCTATAGCTATTGCGCCCTCTCACTGTGCCCGCCAGACAGGAATTTTACTTCCTATAAAGAACGCCTATCTCAATATAAAATGAGAGTTAATTTAAATAATCGTCACCGGCTAGTCTGCCGATCTAAAAATATAATACGAGAGTATTCAGCGCAGCTGTTTCAGTGAACATGTTCGTCTGTGTCTCGAAAGCAGATCCGAATCTCATAGCCTTTTCTTAGCCCACTTGCTGTTTCAGTCATTCAATCTGGTCGAAAATGACTTATCGCCGGCCGTTTATTTGTCACAGGCGACCTTCTTCGTGATCGTCTGTTGACATCCTCATACTTCCGTCAAGATAAAATGAGCTTCATAAGCCAAAATGGCTTGTGATCACAATGTTTACCGCAGGCCTTACTGAATATGCAATAATTTATTTAAAAGGTGTTCAACAAAACAGAGAGATGCATTAAATAAATGAGTTATTCATGTTTGCATACGTTATCAATATGATGAAAGATAGCAATTTATGTTTGGAGACGAGGGTCGATGACCGATTGTTTTCACGTCTATCAAAATTATATCATGGATGTTTTCTTCCGCGCTTTAGATGAGCCATCAGAGAGCGATTAGCTTAATCTCAGTTTATGGGAGTTATTCCTTTCTTCATGAAATGAACAGTTCATGTAATATCCTTTCAAATACGAAACAAAATTATACTGAGCCCTTTCGAGTACACTTTTCAGTCGGTGTTCAAGGCTCATTCCACATCTTTTATTTGTCAGAGCCTGAACGCCGGCATTCAAACTGCACACCTTCATAAATCTCATCAAAGCCGTTACCAAATAATAGGTCGCCCAACGATATCGTCGCATCAGCTTTATTGTCGAATCGTTAAACCTTCATACCTTCAGAAACGACTTCGTCAGAGCGCGTTCTTTCTCATACGCGCAATGCTCCAAACGTTGGTATTGACCAGAAAGTTCTATTGAAACACGACATTATTAATGCATTCCTTTATCACACCATTTTCATTATAGCTTACTGAATCATTCACTTTATTGATTGATTGATTGATTTCGGACTGCTTGGTCATCGCTCGTTATAGCGCATACGTTTTTCTCGGTGATGGCGGTAGCTTCACGTTGGATGGCGATCGGCGCCGATCTGTCGTCGGCTAGTAGTTTCCCCCAATCAGGACTCTCCCCACCAGCAGGGCACTGTCTTCAGCCGTCGTTTCAACTCGACCGGGACAGCGGCGCGTAGCGCATGCTGCGTAAGTGCGTGCGGCGAGAGATAGATCAAGGGTCGAGCGAGATCATGCGCGGTTCGCCAGGTACGTTCGGCATTCGCCCAGGCCGATCGGAGTTATCATCTTTGATTTCTTCGTACCGAATGAATACGTTTAGTAACATACCTAGCATAGAGAAAGGCATGTAATTTCATCAGGTTTTAACGAACACATGCTTGACAGAAAGTCCTAAGCCTTGCTTCAAAATAAAACATCCGATCGACCATCCGTCCAGCCTGTTCGTTCGCTCGTTCGTTGTTCGTGAACATTAATAATCGCTCCAGCGTTTGAGTTTTTCAAACCGAATACTGTCGATCTGGTTCAGTCGTCACTGCAGCTTGAATAACTCTTCATTTGCATATTTTTCATGGCTCTCGAACAGCCAAAAGTTTCTCACGCATTTGAAAATGTTTGTCCAAAGAGAGCAATGCACCATAAAAGACGTCAGATCGCCATCGATCGTTTCATAGCTGATCTTCAACGAGTAGCAAACAGAGATTTGCGAGAATTTTCTGGATCGCCCGATTATCGAATGAATGCTTGAACGGTTTGTCGAGTCATGGTCCGGGAAAAGAGTCTAACATTTAGCTTAAACGCCAGTTCATACAGGAGAGTCACGTGGTCGCTGGCTACCTCCCGCAAAGTTTTCAGTTTGCCAGGCCGCATGAATGGGCCACTGATGATGGCAATCGGGGTAATACGCCACATTCAGCCTCTTTTAAAAGTTCTGTTTCGTCAAGTCTTCGCCAATAATGGTTTCATCTCATCACTAAAATATTGGTCGCATCCCATATTTCAAAGACTAAACATTTTTTGTGAAAGCAAAGCAAAGCGGCACGAAGACCTTCGTAAAGAGTCAAAACACGCCACATTTATTTATATCCAAAGTTTTCGGTAATGCTTGAATATGTGAGAAAGTTCGACAGCAACAGAAGTTACAGCGAAAGATCAGAACAAATTTCATAAAGTTTATTAGTCTTTAGTTTCTGACTGTTTAAATACATCAAACAGGTATAAAATAGCCATTTGAGAACAGCCAAAATGGGGCTCTTGTTGGTCGTTGTTGCAGAAATTTTTCAACTTATGCCTGACATTAACACCCACGTCAAATTAATTGTTGTTCGCTCGTCCATTTTTATGAACCGATTTAACGAAACAGCTCCGAATCTGGTCATCACAAATTTCAAATTCATTGTATACACTCCTGTATATTCGGGGCTGTTTCTGTTGTCGCATATTCCTTAATGCTCTCCGAATATTGTCAGCTTCCTCTGGCGATGTTTCCTACCCAGGCTGAGGCTGTTCCGCACAAGAAGGGGATTGTTGTTCCAGTTGTTAACAGGGTCATCTTCGTATTTGCCCAAATAATAAGTTTACGCTTGATGTCGGAATGGGGTCGATTAACAGTAACTTGGTGATCGTTCGTTCGTGGTCAATGCTGTCATTTCAGTCGATTTCTCATTCGATGTAATCTTCTTGACGATCTGAATGAAGGGAGGTTTCTAAACAGATGGCTTTTGATTGTTTGTGTTTTATTACGAATTGCGCATTTACCTTTGCCCGAAAGTCGAATAGCGTTTCGTGGCGTAGCGGCATGAATAAAAAACAGCAGTTAATTCTTGAGGATCCGAGATAAGTGTCTCGAGCGTAAAAACACCGTTGAAAGCTGAAAATTGTCTCGAAGACTTATGGCAGCAATAATATACCGGCACGGAGAAATTATGCCTTTGCAATTGTCAGCCTGAAATATTCGTAATGGCCTCAATAGGCATCGAAATGACAGCGATTTGTATGTTACTGCATTTGCGCGGAAGTGTGTTTCAAATAACTTCAGTTTTTCGAAAATCAAAGATTTCGTAAAGGAGCTTATCATCACATTTAAAAGTACCATAAATACCCTTTTGTAAATGGCATCGTTCTTTTTTAACGAAAATGTTATGTCATCTAGTGTTTACTTAATATTTTCATTTCGGTTTTACCTAGGAAATCATCGACAAATATCACAGTTCTATTTAATATGACAGAGCGAGGGTAAGATGGGTGTCATAGAAAGCTCTGCTCAGAATACGAATTCGAAACCAGTTAACGAGAAAGTTTGCGTTACTTTCCAGTATCGTCGTCACTTCTTCGTATACGCAGGAGCGTCATACGCAGAATGCGGAAAATGATTCTGACACTTCAACGAAAGTTTAGCTCTCGAAAGCGTCATCACCGTTCACGTCGCTTTAGCTCTGTTTACTAGCGCTAATATAGCGCGGCGAAGTTCATCGCGCCCGACCACGCAATTTCAGCGCTCCTTTTCACATTCAGCGGAGAAAGAAGGTAATGAGCCGGAAGAGAGCAGCATGCATTTGAATTTCCAAGTCAAAGCAGTTTTAGGCTTCGATCTTGCTGAAAGAAAATTCACATCATAACAGTCGGCTTGAACAATACGGGGTAAACGAACGGAATCTTTCCAAACTGGATACTTCTGTCGATTCGCCTTTACCGGTTGCTCTTTCAATAACATTTTGACTTTGGCAGTAGTGTACATGAGTTTCGGAGTTGTGTGCCTTCGTACAGAGTCTGGGCTCTTTTTCATAATTATTTTCTGAAAGAGTGTTGTGGAAGTCATATAGTTCGTTTTCACAAGTTACCCTAAATTTCGAAATATAAAGCCTGACTTTTTCGTCTTCTATAACAACAGAATTGAAGATATATTTCTTCACAAATTAGTTCTCCATAATTAGTTCTTCATTAATGTCATGTACATTCGTTTAACTAGCTTTGTAATTTTCGCTTCGAAGCCACGGAATATAAAGAAAACATTTTTGAAAGATCGTCACCTTTTCACTTTTCAATAATCATTACCACGAATAAACACGATTAAAAACAGATGGCGCACGTCTTGTTTTCGTTGAACTTTTAAGATTCTTCGAAAATTTAAAAGTTTGAAATATCGGTGTTCAGCATGCGTTGTAATTACTAGTATTTTCTTTTGTGGGTGTTAAAACATAGTGGTGATAATCTCTGAATACGTGGTACATTTATCTCCACGATTATTTGTTTCTCAATAACACCGTTGTTTTATAACATTGCCCTTCGTCGAAGAATCAATATGTAACAATACATTTAAACAGTATGAATGAAAAGAGCTGGAGCTGATGTGAAATGCTTGATAGCGACAGCCGTGAAAGTGTTACAAGCGAAGAGGTTTCATTCGCCGCCGCTTAGCAATCGATCGCTTAGCGAAAGACTTCGCGAAGAGGATATCCGGCAACACTGTATTTAAAACGCAACAATGCGTATTTAACTCACATTTGTAAATCAACAATAAATATATTTTGCATATGTGTGCATTGCGCGGAATAAGCAGTTACGCACGGAGTTCAGCATTGGCTTCTGCTCTCGAAATACATTTTATGCTGGCATTTGCAGCTAAATCAGGCCGCCATTCACCCATAAAAATGGGCTAAAGCGGGATTAAAGACGGGATTATGGGCTGGCCAGTCTCGAAAGCGGCAAAGTTTTTCGGCCCAGCGCCTGTTCTCGCTGGCGGAGACGAACGAAAAGCCACAAATAACTTATCACTTTCAGATATTTCGAGTTAATGCTCGTGGGGCGATGTGAAAGCGAACAATGCGTGAGCTTCACCATTCATTTCCAATAACACCGGTGCAGTAAGACAGCCACCAGCGCCGACATTAGCGGTCGTTGTTCACAATAGAAAATCGAATAGCCGGAATAGCAAACAGAATAGCGCAGTTGTCACATGAATGGCGGGCGAGTGATTTCGAAACAACAATTATTTCTTCGAAGTCAAAGCGGGAGAGCTTCATTGTCAATACTACGACCGCAGATTGTGGGCGGCAGTAATTTGTTCAAGACGCCGCAGATTATTTTCCTGCCCAATTTGCCTTGTCTTTAGAAAGTACCGAATGATACGGTCGCAGGGGTACGGTCGCCGCGCCAGAGGCATACAGCCGTTGCAAATAAAGTACAGTTTTCCCTAATAAATATTTCGCTTTTCTATAACAAATCGTTGCCGTTCCAATCGTTTTTATTTTGACGAGTCATTCTCAAAGTGAATAATATCTGGGAGATCTTCGCGAAGGCATTATCGTAAATGAATGTTGCAAAATAGTTGTTCGAATTCAACAGAATAATTGCACGCATTATAGGTTCAAGGTCTTCAAATTAAATTTACCTGAGACTGCAGCGTTGTTTTTGACCACATCCATGTTGAGGTATTGGTTGAGGCAGCGGAGTTGTGTACAGAAAAGCTAAAACTCCATGAATGTAACAGAAGATATGAAAAGCGGTTCATGTTCCTGCTTAAGAAACAAGCCCCGACTCAGCCGCGTAATGCGCATCGTTACCACAAAGAACAGGCCAGCGTGACGTCCTTCATTTGTCTCGGCATGGTTTCTCAGTAAAATTTCCACGCATACCCTGCCGAATGTTTTCGTTAATTCGGAAATAAACTGGAAGTCGTTACCTTTTCAAAAATTCTAATATTGTGAGCTTAAAAGATCTCATTTGCTTTGCCGCATAAAAATTATGGTCTTCTGGAGAGTCTCTGTGTCACGAATGATTTTGCTAGACGCCATTTTGGTATGAGTCGCTGTGTCAATGTGACGAGTTAGCTAGTGCTATGCCAGAGCGGACATTTTTAAATTGATGCACCATAAACAGTCATATATTTTAAGTTTTTGTGCTGTGATTTAAAAGCCGTAAGAACTGACTTCTTTCTCAGATTGTTACATACAGAGAGGCCACGAGCAGTTTAATCTCAAAATTTAGATTAACGGTCAACGGTGCATGCGCTTGAAACAGTCATCAATTCGCACCAGTGCAACAAGATCCGTCGCCATTGTTCTGCTCAGCAAAATATAAATATCGTTTCCGCCGATTAATTATTTTGCTTTAAGAAGTCAAATCAATTGGTTAGTTCACAGCGTAATACATATTATGGCCAGTACTCGTATTTACAGGTTGTTATAAAGTGCCAGAAATTAATTGAAGCGCTTAGTTACAGGACCATCAAATAGTTATATTCACCTTTAATGTGGGTAAAGTTATGAATTACCTTTAATATACGACAGTAAAAGAATGAAAAATATTTATTAATGGCTTAGAAATTAAGTGTTCTCAGCAACATACTGTTTTTCGGTTTCATCGGGTGAAACCGAAACATTATTTCTAAGAACAGGCGTTATGTATAACGTTTCTACGAAAAAGCTATGTCGTTTGAAAATAGTGCTGCTTCATTGCCAAAAGCGAAATTTCGATGCTCCTATAGAACATTTCTTGGTTTTCAAAACACTTGGGTATTCACAACAACAGATTTACGGCAAATGTGCAGATATCAGTGACTTATATGTCTGGTTACTTGGTGCAATTTTTCAAAACCAAAAGAATGTTAAAGCGAAAACAATCCTCATGTCTTTATGCGTGTAATTAGCACTACTCGCAAGTTTAGTTGTTGTGTCTTATTGTTGAGAGAGGTTTGATGAAAATGTAATTTGGGGTTCGTTCAAACCGTCAGTTCGAGTAGTCTCATATGACATATTTAAAAGCACAAGTACCGTAAATACAATACCGTGAACGCCAATGTAAATATTAACGACAAGAAGACAGCAAAAATGAGCATTGCCGTAAATTGTTGAGGGAGGAAAAGTAAACAGGAGAGCCATGGCAAACGAAACTATAGAGAACAAAGACTGCCACTTTCAGTGGAGGGTCTGTTAAATTGAGCATTATAAACACATTTTTCGCCCACAAAACCAGAGTTATGCGGACATGATGCTTCGTAGATGAAAGACAGATATTGAAACGAATTAGACGAGCTGCATCGCACCAAAGTACAAATGACGTCTGTCACCCATCTCGCCCTGGGATATTGACTCTGGGAAAGCAAAATCTTCCAGGAAAAAATAATACACTAAAGAGGTCATTACCGAAGGTAATGGATAATTCGCGACACTGAAAACATATCTTTCGTAAACAATGCTAATATTTGAGCAGCAAGAATGCCGCGGCGGCGAGAGATATTCAGCAAGCGCGGAAAAGACGTCTAAAGCCAACACTCAAGAGGTGACTAAATTGGAAGCTGTCAGCAGACTGAGAATAACGAAAAATTAAAGACGAGAAATTTCATCTCGAAAGAAGAGAACGAACATGTTAAATTCAACAAACTGTTAAAAGAGATATAAGAGCAGATTTGCAGTTCAAACGGATTTAGTGAAAGAAAATATTCCAGTTATCAAACAGCGGCCATTTTTAATTTGTTATGTCTTCAAATTGACGCATTCATACCAAGCCTCAAAGTGATATTGAGCTGCTTTGCGCTGGGGAAAATCTCTGTTGTAATCAGACAAGAGTTCACCAACCAAATTTTTCATTTCTGAGTCTTCAGGGAGATACTTTAGAAATCAGTCTGAAAGTCAATCTGGTGTTTCATCGCTGGAAGAAGGCCAAGAAATAGCTCGTTGTAGATGATGGTGTTATTGTTAAATGGCACAAGAAATGACAGAAATGTTAGATGGTTCATTCAGATGAGCATAGCAGGTCTAATGACATACTTTCTGAATCGTAGTTACAATACTTGTAAAGATGAAAACAAGTAGAATATGTTGAAGATCATGTTTTCAGCCTGGGGACAGATATGGTCTCTTGTAACAGAGGTACAAAAGAAAATCGTAATAATAGTCGTTAGCATGGAAGAAATTTTTAAATCTGCTTATCCTCCTGGAGCAAAACTTAAAAGATCACACAAATGGAATCCAATGACTTTGTATTGGCCGGTGCCTGTTGTAGGATCTCAGAAGTGTCATTAATGCAAAAACAGAAGAATATGCCGAGAATATGCAACGCAGAGAAGAAAGATGTTCTACATTTTGCCAAATAGATTGGGAGCGGTAGCTCAGCGTATCAACCGAGCGTTACTGCAGCGCTACCGGAGTGTTTAGATTTGAGTTCGACGGCAGCAGATTCACAGCCGCTTTCAGCCAGGTCGAATTGTGCCGCGCACCGAGGAGAAGTGGGTCGGTTGCCGACGGTAAGAACCCGCGGTTTCTATCACACTGTGCTTAGTCGCCAGCAGTAGCCCAGCCAAACGGTCACTGACGCGCGATTCAAACCTTCCTTCGTCCCACCTCTCACACACCACACTGTTACTCAACATGCACCACCATCATTATAGCTGGAGCATATCGAGCTGAGCTGTCCGCTGGGGCAGAGCCCGGGGAATTACCACGACGGTAGAGTCGGCGCTCGATTCGCCATCCAGCGAAGATCGCCATTTCCCAGAAACATGCACCAGCACGACGACACGGCCGATGCCTGGAAAGAAAATGAATTCACCAATCATTAAAAGTAGAACAGCGAAATTGCTTATTAGAAGAAAGTGGCATTTTCTAGAGTGCGGCAGAATAAGTACGTACAATGAAATCGGGCAAAAGCCACTTCAATGAAGATTTATCAAACCCATGTGCAGCGCGTAAGCACCGCGAGTGGCCAGCAGAAATCACGGTTCGACACCACTTTATAGGTGTAGAAAGGGATCAGCGCGGCGCAGCGATCGTCAACAGAGGAAAACACGGCCAGCGACCTTTCACAGCATAATAGATGCGGTCGGTTAACAGTGATGAAACGATAATGTTGCAGACAACGTGCAGCTCCACTGTATGTGTAGTGATCGTCGGGTCATGTAAAGACAAGATCACTACTATTTAATAGCGTGGGCTGGGAATCAAACAGCGTACGTAAGCGTATTATTCATGTGCATTTTGCAGATTTGTATATTGGCGGTCACGAACAGCAAAAGATGGCTAGTATCTACTGTTTAATAGATGCTCTGCGTATGTTGAAGCACAGACTGTCGTCGCTCGAAGATCCGTTCAAATGATGAGAAATCTTCCCAGCCATAAGTGGCCTGCGCTCAGCGGATGTACAGGCTTGTAATGATGATGATGATGATGATGATAATAATAATAATAATAATAATAATAATAATAATAATAATAATAATAAGAAGAAGAAGAAGAAGAAGAAGAAGAAGAAGAAGAAGAAGAAGAAGAAATAATGCAGAGCTATACGATTTTGGGAGGGTGGGGCGTCATGTTGGTTTCTCTCGACGTAAAATCTTTAATCTCCACCGTCCATTATCAGTCGGCTTTCAAACAGTCAACACTCCTTTACCATTACCAATTTTGGTCTTCTTACTATCATAAATTATACTGAACAATGCCAAATCGTTTCACTGAACAACACAGAATAATTGAGTTGCGTACGCTAACGACTACTTAAGTTACGACTCTTGGTTACAAACAGCTTGATTTCTTTATTCATTAGGTTAAATCAAAGATAGTTTGTGATATATCAGACAGAGTTCGAATAGCTTGATTAAGAACAATATATGACAAGCTTGAAAGAATATACAGTTCTTACTTTGATCAACACACTGGTTAATATAGTATATAAAGCTTCTGTTTACTAAAAGTCAGGTTATTCGCAGCATCATTGCGACACTTCATTGCTGATAAATGACAAATATTTTATCGGTTCATTCATAAAAGACAGCCTCAACCAGCTTTTAACACATCATGAAAAATAAACAATTCTCGTCATTATTGTCATCACAACGCAGGATTTCCATTTACTTTCAAAATATAAATCGTTAGTGTGACAGTAAGTATAAAATATCGAACACGACGACGACGAATTCGTCAACGTGAGATTGGGAACTACGATTTTGCAGAGAATGCTTTGTTATTAAGAAGTTAGTCGACATGAGAATAGCAGACACGCCAATCATATTTTTCGAGAATTGTGTCATTAATGTCACATAACTACTGTGCTCAATAACAGACTCAGTTAGCCTCCAAAGCCTCGATACGATGTTTGTTTCGACACTTCTTCCAATAAAAATTGCCTCGAGGTTTAGATGAAATTGACCGATTGTTACTTTTCCATTACAATATTATGCTCACATACATAATGCATCCTCAGATAGTTAAATCTGTTCAGATTACCGCTCTGTAGTGGATAACGAAAATGAAAACTGTAATCATCGACCAATGTGTTCGTTAGCTTCACAAGTATTAGAAAAACATTTCACGGGACGAATGAAAACGCTTTCAGTAACAGCGTTCGATCGCCAGCATGAAAGCCAGAATCGTGAGGCGCTTCCGAGAACGGCTAGGGGAAATAGTTCATAGCTCCCAGAATGACAAAAATAATTGCATAAACAATGTCAAACTGACGTGAATGGAAACCGTCAATGATCTGAAGACTATTATTCAGTTCGATTTCATGAATAAAGTGGTGCCTTTGTCAAAATCTGATCAGCTAATGGCGAATATTTTCAGAAAATGATGTTCATTACTATGATTATTCTCGACGTAGAAATATTACAAAAATATTTGTTAGCTAATACTTCGTACATTATTTTATTGAACACTTTCAGCCAGACGACACAAACGATTAAATGATAGAAAGTTTAAAAATGTTGGGATAACTGTTTTTTACAACAGAGATTCAAAAGTTATTTGACTCACCGATCTATACATTGCCTTCGTGGAATGAATGTTTCTGGTTCATACTTAACAACGACACGTACGGGATTCCGTTTACCAGTTGATGCATACTGCGCATACTCCCGTGCGTTTATTTAGTTCTTCATTGCCATAATGCTTTAGGCAATTCGTTGAATACCTTGAGTTACGATGAAAATAATTTTCAATAAAGAAACGGCACTAATTACATGTTCTCATTTCATGTAACAACAAATTGTCAATAAAGGGAAAAAGAGTTTCAATGCAGCTTTCCATTACAATAAACAAAAGTCTTCACTGTTTGGCAATTCGTTATGAACGATGCAACACACTGCCGTGGAGGCAATATTGGAGTCACTAATCAACTGAATATTCATTTAAATGAATTGAAGACAAATTAAACATTATGCCGAAATTGCATAACCAGTCGTTAAATAAAAGCCAGGCGTATATTTAGCAGACAGCTCATTCCTGCGAGAGCATACTAGAATATTTGAAAACACAACACAGAAGCCTCAGATCGTTCAGACAGCAGAGCGGTCAATCGAATTTGCAGCCTTCTCATTAATCTACGGAATTCTAACTTAGTTAGACGCTGCATTTTCGAAAAACGATTTACCAACGGCGTGAATATACTTCCACCCAACATACATATCTGAGCAACACTTCACGTAATCATATAATTATTTCCAGGCAACAAGATCTACTGCAAAACATTCTCATCCAATACAGCGCAATATTATTTTATTGTTACATTGCCAGATGATTTATCAATAAATGACACACAAAAGCGCAGTGCCGCAAACTTGCAGATGACCAGCTAATAATTAGATATTATAGTGAAAGATCAAAGAGAACACTTCATCATTTTAACAATGATAATTAACGTATGAGTTGCCATTTGGACTGCATTTAGAAGTCTAAATATGCTCGTAAAAGTAATAAAATTGCTTTCTGGAATAGTTACTGTTTCGTTTTCTGGTCGTCATCTTTATAGTCGCCGAGATGATCTCTCGTTTTGTTTCAGACATGAAACCACATTTCCGTGCAGTTACTTCTTCGAAAGCTCTGCAATGCAGATAGTCGTTTTCATTTATCGCGGTGGCCCTACTTCACGTGCATTAGATAAGACGTTTCATTTTAGTTGAGCGTTTGCAAATAAGCTGCGAGTGAATATTACAGCCCCGACTAAAAACGCTGGTTGCTCCACATACTCAATTCATTATATGGGGAATATGAGCGACCCATTCGCGTAACATGCAACATAGTTGCACGTCTTCGATAGTTAGTCATTATTAGTTTACTTATGTATACATTACAGTTTATACGAGTATAATATATAAATATGTAAAGTTACAGACGACAGTGGCAAAGCCGACAAAACTCGTGTTTCAAAATGACTTCAGCCGCCGTGCAGCGTCAGGTTCTGGGGTCAATGCTAGTAAACAAAACGGGGCTCATATTGCTTCATTGGCTGAATTTCTGGCTTGAAGATATGTTCGAATGCCTGCAACCTCAGCAACACATTTTCCGGAATTTCTGTGTTGTAAAGACAGAGCAGTGTTTTCTTTTCGCCGTTGAATATAATACAATGCAAGTCTATATTGCATAGCATTTAACTTTCATGGTGTTTTAAATCTCAAAGAAAATAGTAATGGTAAAGCCTGAGAATGTGATAGGCTGCAAATTGTTTACCGCATTTTACTTCATGTTCTTTTTTCAAGATCCATCGCGTTAAAGTTTATTAAAGAGAGTCTTAGAAAGTTGAAGTAACATAGTCATTATTTCATCATTTCTCAGCTTATAACAGTGAAACGCAGCACTGGAATGTCGCCAAAAGCGCAAGTTTCTAGTGCATTACAGTTTAGTGCTGAGGCGTGAGCCACCAATGAGATTTCAAACATGGCAGCACCAAAAACATAAGTGTAGTTCTTGAAAACAATGTAAATGCAAAATGATAATAGTGCTGAGGCACACGCAAATATGAATTACTTCTTTCTCAGGCACCCTCCAATACCAACCGTTCAAATGGCGGGCAAGCGCTAAAGCCGCGTGACCGTACCACCAAATTGAAGTCATTCCAGCTCGTCATGTGTTAAGAACATGTCAATATAAGAGCCAGTCAAGCCATAGATTCTCGCCGCTGGTTCAGTTTGATCACACGTGACTACAAGTAAGTATTGCTCGTTCGTTTCATTCGTGGGCCGAGTTTCACATGTTTTCATCGATTTTTACGAAGTTTCGTTCATGCCGGATTTTCTGGAGGAAATTGGAGTAAGCCGATGTATTTCGACGTTAAACGGCCTTGAGCGTAATACTCATTTCGAACATTGCCCGTCCAGTGTCTTGGAACTGAAAGTTATAACAGAATCTGCAGATGACAAATACCTCCAGAGAGACACTGTCGGTCTTCAGTCGCGCTGGCAATATATTTCCATATTGAAGTGATAGTGAGGAGCAAATGTGTTTCGAGAGCCGAGGGCAAGCCAGATAGCAAAACCACGTGAGCGCAGCGAATACGCTCACGTGGTTTGCTTTGTCCTGGCAGTACCTCGGGCTTCTCAGGTACATTTTATCCTCACTATCAAGCTCAGCTCAATAAGAGTATATTGCCAGTACGATGAAGATTGACAATTAAATCTCTCTGAATTGACAATAAAAACTCTACCGGGTTCACCGAACATAACTTTCAGTTCAAGACCTGGACGAACAATGTTCGAAATGGGGTATTACATAAAGATACGTTTAACATCGAAATACATCAACTTATTTTCTCCAATTTCCTCAGAAAATCCGGCATGGACGAGGAGCTTCGTCTTCAAAAATCAGAGGGCAAGGAGCGATCAAAGGAAGCTGCAGATTTAGCTCGTAAAGTCATTAAAGAGAAGTATGTAGAACTCGGCCCTATAACTTGGGCGGAAATTTGGGTGACTGTGTTGTTTTTCATCGTTGTCGCCTTATGGATCACATGTGATCCAAACTGGATGCCTGGCTGGGGCCCTGCTATAAGTAGCGTGTAAGTGGTGCTTGACAATGCTATGGTAAACATGTTCTTAGCACATGACGAATAGGAATGACCTTCAGAATTTGAGTGGAACGCGAGTCACGTAACTCTAGCACTTGCCGCCATTTTTTGAACGGTTGAAGTTATTGGAAGTGCCTGAGGAAAAGTAGTTCATATTTACACGTGTGCGCAGCTTTATTATCATTTTGCATTTTACGAGATATTAAATAAACATTGTTTTTTCAAATAGAACTACACTTATGTTTTTAGTCTGCCATGACAGGCGAAATGAGCTTCATTTGGTGGCTCGCGCGCCTCAAGAGCCTCGCTGCTAATGCACTTCGGAGGCTGCGCTAAGCGAAAGCTTTGAAAAGACGAAGCGACTTCCAATTCTGCGTTTCAACCTTCAGTATTTCCTTCTTTGTTATAAGTATGAAAGTGATTGAAATGAAATTGTTTATGTTACTTCAACTCTATAAGATCTCTTTAATAAACAACGCGTTATTAAAGGGATCTTGAAAAAAAAACATAAGTAAAATAAAATTGTGGTAAAAAACAATTTGCTAGCCTGCACATTCTCCAGACTTTTTACCATTATATATTTTTCTTTGGGGATTTAAAAACCTGCATGAGCCAAGAGGATCCAGCTTCAGCAAATGCTATACAGTATAGACGCATTGTAGTGCATGTTCAGCAGCGAAAGAGGGAACACTGCTCGCAATTAACAAATCTTTTTACAACACACAAATTCAGATGTGTTTGTAAGGGTTGCAGACATTTCGAACATATGCTCAAGTAAATTCAATAGTAATTGTAATATGTTTACGTTTTGTTTACTAGCTTGTTATTTAAATTCTGACTACACAACGTGTTAGAGCAAGTCATTTACAACGTATTGGAACTACGAGTTTTTGTCGAAAAATAGCTGCCGCAGCATTACATAACTTTTTCTATGTTATGTATATTATACTCCGTATAAACGTATGTATACATAAAAGTAAAAACTGTGTGACTAGCTATGAAGAGACGTGCAATATGTGCATGTTGCCTTGAGATCTGGGATGTCTATATTCCCATACATATTAAGTTGAATTATGAAAACATGGAGCAACCAGCGTTTTTAGTCAGAATTTGTATGAAAATATTCACTCGCAAGAAAAACTATTTGCAAAACAAATCAGCTAAAAATGTTGTCTTGTCCCTAGTACTTTACGTGAAGGAATAGAGTTACCGCGATAAAATGAAAAACGATTATTTGAATATCTGCATTCCCGAAGAGCTCCGAAGAAATGTACACAGATGGTGAGTTTTATTTATGTCTAGAAACAAAACAGGAGATCATCTCAGCATTTACTCAAAAGATGACGGTAAAGGGCGAAAACTGAAACAGGGGTAACTGACCCAGAAGCTGAGGTACAGTACTTTTTACAGGCATATTTAGACTTCTAGAATTATACAGTCCAAATGGTAACTCATACGTTAGATATCATTGTTAAAATGAATATGAGTGTTCTCTTTGATGCTCACTATAGTATCTAATTGTACAGAAACAGTTATGCAGCAGAAAAGATTTTACTTGGCACTTAAACTTGTGTGTCGATTTTAATTGTCAAATGTCATCTGGCAATGTATTGTAAAATAATGTGCATGTATTGGATGTGAATGTTTTGCAGTGGGCTCTTGATACCTGATGAATACATATGATTTCTACGTAGAGTGTTATAGATATGTATATTGGGTGGAAATATATTCACGCCGTTGAGTAAGTCGTTTTTTCGAAAGAGCCCTGATTCGTTAGCGTCCTGGCTAAGTTAGAATTCATAGATTAATAAAGAGAAGCTTACAAGAATCACGAGAGTGGAATTCACAGGAATTATTCCTTTCTGTAATCTAGACGTCTGGGAGCTCTGTGTTGTGTTTTCCAGAATATTATGCCGTATCTCTCGCGGGAATGAACATCTGCTAAATATACGCCACGAGCAACATAAAGCTGACTGAATTTGAAAAATTCTGAATTTTCAGCATAATGAACTGAATTTTGTCTTCAATTCATTTAAATGGATATTCCATTTGAGAGTTGATTGAATAGTGAGCTCCAAAAATATTACCTCCACAGCAATTAATGGTACATCGTTCATAATAAAAAACGGAGTGCCAAAGAGTGAAGTGGAAACTTGTTTATTTGTAATGGAAAACTGCATTGAAACTCTTTTCCCTTTGTTTTCTATTAATTTGTTGTTACGTATCCAATTAGGAACATGTGGTATTGTATTAGTTACCGTTTCTTTATTGAAAAAATTATTTTCATCAGCAATAAGAGAATTGTTCTTCAGTCTCGAATTGCCTAAAGCATATCGTTTACATGTAGCAGTAAGAGAATAGGGCCTAAATTCGTACCCTGCGGAATACCATGCGCAATTAGCAATGCATCGGAAACTGAGTAAATAAGGTCCCATCATTCCAGTACGGTATTTCTTCTCTCTGAGATCGTTGTTTAAGGTATGAACATGACCAATCCAGAGCAATTCCACGTATTCCATACGAAGGTAATAGTGTGAAAGTAGTGTATTATGATCAGTGAAGTCAAATGCTTTTGAGAGATCTCTAATTGTATAAAAAACAGTTATGCAGCAGAAACGATTTCACTTTGGATTTAAACTTTCCTATCGATTTTAATCGTTTAATGTCATCTGGCAAAGTGTTGTAAAATAATGTACAAGTATTGTATGTAAATGTTTTGTAATGAGTTGTTGATACTGTCACCTGATGAATATGATTTCTACGTCGAGTGTCATAGTAAAGACATCCGTCATTTTCTGAAAATATATTCCCGCCATTAAGCTAGTCAATTTTGACAAAAACCACTGATTCGTAAATCAGACAAGATAATAGTAAAATTGCTAGATCATTGACGAGACTTACAAGAACCACGTGGGCGGGATTTGATTATTATTTGTACAATTATTTTTTGTAATCTAAATTCTGGGAGCTATAAGATTTATTTCCCTAAAATAATATGCCATTCTCAGGCGCGGCAGATTGTCATAGATTTTGATTCTGAAACCATGCTGGCAATCCGAGAACCTTCGTATTTACTGAAAACGTTTTCCATTCGTCCGTGGAAATGTTTTTCTAATACTTGTAGAGAAAACTAACGAAAGACACATTAGTCGATAATTTTGAATTTCATTTTCGTTGCCCTTTCTGTAGAGCGGTGTAATCTTGGCTCGTTTGAAAATATCTGGAAATGTTTCGGTACTTAAGGATGCATTATATATGTGACATAACTGTTGTAATGGAAAGAGCACAAGTCTTTAACAATCAGTCCGTAATTTCATCTAAACCTCAGGAATATTTATTTTTTAGTTTACCGATTATTTTGAGATTTTTATTGGAAGAAGTGTCAGAAACAAACATCGTATCGAAACTTTTTGGAATTTAACAAGGTCTGTTATTGAATTTTGTGGATTTATATCTTTCATGACATTAATGACAATTCTCGAAAAATATTGGTTGAAGAGACATGCTGCTGTTGTCGTATCGTTTGCTTCTCTTATCTTTTAAAACATTCTCTACGAGATTTGTATTTGATGTAATCGTAGTTTTTACTACATCTCACGTTGATTTTGTTCTGTTCTTTTGAGATTTAAAATCGTCGTCGTGTTCGATAATTTTTGCCCTTACTTATCACACTAACGATTTATATTTTTGAAAGTAAAAATGGAAATCATATATACGTTATGATATTTAATAATGATATAAAGAAATTGTTTATTTTTTCATGATGTGTTAAAAGTATTGATTTTATGAGAAATGTTTAATTTTATTTTTCTAAGGGGAAAGCACCTATCTTTTTAAATGAATGAACCGATAAAATATTTGTCATTTTTATCAACAGAAATTCTAAAGTGTCCTACAGCAAGTAGTCTCTGAATAATTTTATTTTACTTTTAGTAAACAAACTACATATACTTATATTATTTAGTGTGACGGTGTAAAGTAAAAATTTGTATGGTCTTTCAAACGTCATATAGTGTTCCTTAAGTCAAGTAATTTCCGAACCGTCTGATATATCCACAAATATCTTTGATTGCAGCCTAACAATGAATAAAGAAATCAAATGACAGTGCTTAAAGTCGTGCTTAAATGTGAGTCGTTAGCAGTGATGGCAGCAACTCACGCGGCTCAATTATTCTGTGTTGTTCAAGTGAAACGGTTGTATTGTTCCAAGTATGGTTATGATAGTAGAGATTCCAAGAATTAATTTAATGTAAATTAAAGGAATATTGACTGTTTGAAAGCCGTTTATTTCTAAGGTTCGACTGATGTGGACCCCGGTTTGGGTTAAAAAAAGTTTTACGATCAGGAAATTATTGTGGGATATAGTGGGCACCCCCACCCACCTCCCAAAATCCATATAAAAATACCATTATTTTTCTTCATCCTCTTCTTCTTCTTCTTCTTCTTCTTCTTCTTCTTCTTCTTATTATTATTATTATTATTATTATTATTATTATTATTATTATTATTATCATCATCATCATCATCATCATTACAAGCCTGTACATCCCTTTGTAGGGCCAAGGCCTGCTGCTTAGAACCGGGAGGTTTCTCATCATTTGAACGGATCTTCAGGTGACGGTGATTGGTAGTCTGTGCTTCAATGATATTTACCTATACACTTAGAACATCTATTAAACTTAGTAAAGTGTTCTGTATCTTTTTTACTGTTCACAGTCATTGTTCACCAATACATATAGAATACCCATAGAATACACACAAAATACACATAGATAATACACTTACGTACACGTAGAAAATTATACGCATGTTTTCTCACGATTCCCCAGCCCACATGAAACCACTATTAAGTAAGTAAGTGATCTTAGTCTTTTACACTGTTGACGGTCCTTTGCACATACAGAACGTCTTAGTTTAGAACACACGTTATCACACAACATTATCGTTTCATCACTGTTAGCCAGTACACACACAACATCTATTATGCTAACAAGAAAATCATATTGATGTTTTCCTCTGTTGACGGTCCTTCGCCGCGCTAGTCCACTCTACACCTGCTGCCTTCTGGAAGTAGTCAGACCATCTAGTTTCCTGCTGGCCAACCCACTCGCGGGTGCCATACTGTTGCCTCATGGGTTCATCTTTGATGCTAGAGTCTCATTAAGTGGCCACCCGATTTCCATTTAGTACACATTGCTTATTCTGCCGCATCTAGAATGCCACTTTTTCTTCTAATAAACGAATTTCGTATTCTATCTTTAATGATTGATTGATTCATTTTTGCGTGTTTCCGGGCACATCAACTGCTTTGGCCATTAATCTCGTCAGTGTAGTGCATGTTTTTTCTGGGAAATGGCGGTGATCTTCCCCCGCTGGATGGCGAGATCAGGCGCCGACCTACCGTCGGCTAGTGCTCTCCCCCTAACCAGACTCTCCCACCAGTGGGGCACCGCCTCAGCCGGGACAAGCTCTAAGCTCCCGACCGGTCTCCCGGAATATGTGGTAGTGTAGTGCATAGTGTAAGTGTGTGTGTGTGTAAGGGAGAGAAATGGACAAGGAAGAGGAAGGATAGATCGCGCGCGGTCCGTGGCCCGTTTGGTAGGGTACTGCTCTGGCATTCGCCTGGTGTTGATAGGAGAAACCATACGAATACTACTGATCAGAGCAGCCGGCCGCTGGAATTCTCCTCCAGACAGCGGCTGAATTCGACCTAGCTGGAAAGCTAATGTCGAAAATCCTGCTGCCGTCAGGACTCAAATCTAGGACCTCCCGGTGAGAGGCGCTGCAGTAACATCAGTTGATGCACTGAGCTACCGCTCCCGGTCTATTTTTAATAAAATGTAGAACATCTTTCTTTCTATCTTACGTTAACATATTCTCAGCATATTCTTCTGTTTTTGCGTTAATGACTACTTCTGGAATCCATACAACAAAACCGGTAATACCCAAAAGTCCATTAGTTCCCGTTTGGTGTTGATCTTTAGTTTTTTATCCAGGAGGATAAAACCCAGATTCTAAAATTTCTTCCATGCTAGCGATATTGTACGATTTATTTCTTTTGTACCTCTGTTTTAAAGGATACCATCTGTCCTAGGTAAGTATATTCTTCAACATATTCTACTTGTTTTTCATCCATTACTATTGGCTCTTCCTGAAGATTGGTTATGACTTCTGATTCAGAAGTATTAATCGTTAGACCTGCTTTGTGGCTCATCCTAGATAGTTCCTCTAACATTTCTGTCATTTCTTGTGCCGATTTGGCAAATAACACTACATCATCTACGAAGCGAATATTTCTTAGCCTTCTTCCAGCGATTAGAATACCGGAGTTGACTTCCAAGTTCCGTTTTCTAAAAATATCTCCTAGGACTCAAGTGAAGAGTTTGGTTGAGATTGGATTTCCTTGTCTGATTCCCCATTAATGGAGGATTACTCCCCAGCGCAAAGCGCTCAATGTCCTTAAGGGGCTTGGAGACGCGTTGCGTCAATTTGAAGACGCAACAAATTAAAAAAAATGGCCCTCACTGATTTTGATGCTGGAATAATTTTCTTCACTAAATCCGTTTTGAGATTTCTCAAATCCTTTCTTATCTCTCTTTTAACTAGTTTGTTGAATTTAGCATGTTCTGTTCTCTTCTTTTTCGAATGAAATTTCTCATCTTTAATTTTTCTCTTTGTTGTCTCAGTGTACTGACGCTTAGTTTAGTCACCCTCTTGGGTGTTCCAGCTTTGGGCGTAAAACTTTTCCACGCTGCTGAGATGCTCTCTCCAAGTTCGCCGCAGCATTCTTGTACTCTTAAATGTGCGTGACTGCGAAGGTCTACAAATGTATTTTCCAATTCTTCCTTGAATTTATCTCCATCTGCATTCAGTTGTGGCCTCTTTTTTAGTTGTAACATTTTTTCCTGGAGATTTTTGCTTTCCCAAGAATCAATATCAAATTTGAGATCATTGATAGACATCATGTTTTCTATACTTTGAATGTAGTCTGTCAGTATGAATTCGATTTCAATCTGCGTCTTTCCATCTACAGAGCATCATGTCCACCTATCTTCTGGTTTGTGGTTGAAAGATGTGTTTATAATCTCGAATTTGTGACCCTCCGCGAAATTGAGTAGTCTTTGTTCTCTATAGTTTCGTTTGCCGTAACCAAAGCGTCCTGTTGCTTCCTCCTCAACAATTTACAACAATGTAAATTTTTTACTTGTCTCTCTTGTCGTTAATATTTACATTAGCGTCAATTTGTTCACATTGTTGTATTTACGAGTACTTGTGCTTTAAATTATGTCATATGAAGTTTCTCGAAAACTCAATAGTTTTTTGTGAACCAATTTAAAATTCCGCATTTTCAGAAACGCTCAAACGCCATTTTCTCAACAATGGCTCCAAATTTTATCTTCATTGTTTTCAAACTTTTCGGACGGGTAGTGCTAATTGCACGCATAAAAAAGACGTAAAGTTGATTTTGCTGTATTCTTTTGGTTTTTTGAAAAATTACACAAATGTGTGATATATAAGTCACACTGTTAATATGCACATTTACCCGTAAATACTGTTGTATTTGTGAGTTAAATAGCCGCGAATGACTTTAAATGAAGTGTTTTTTGAAAACTCAAAAATGTTCTATAATTAAGAACATCAAATTTCGCTTTAACAGTAAAGCTTAAGCACTATTTTCTTAAAAACGGCTGCAAATTTTTCAATGAAAATTGTTATATATGACGAGGTTTTTACTCTTTAATATTCTTAAAGTAATATTTCGGTTCTACCATTAGGAAACCGAAAGAGTCTGAGCCATGTTGTAGAACCACTAGTTTTTCTAAGCCATTGAAATAGAATATTTTTTCGATACAGCCTAACATATACGTAAACTGTCGTATATTTAAAATTAATTCAAAAATAACTTTACCCACATTTAAAAAAGGTGGATTATAAAATAACTATTTGATGAGTCCACCGTAACAAAATATTCGCGGACCTTCCAATTCTAATTTCTGGCACTATATGAATGTTCCAGAACTAATATTTCAATAAATGCAGGTGAAAGATCGCTAGTCGATGTGTAACCTCTGGATCCTTAGTATAATATGTATTACGCTTGTGGGACTAATAATAGTGGTTGACTCGCCCAGAAACCCAAAATAATTAATCAACGGAAACAGTCATTTATATATTAAATATTTTGCTGAAATGGAACCCAATGAAACAGCATTGACCTAGGTTTCCAAAGGATCTTGTTGCACTGGATTCACGAGAAGTTAAACATTTGACTGTTTTTTTCAAAGCGCATGCACTTCGTTATTATTTTTTAATCTAAATTTTTGAGATTGTCCTCGATGGAAAATGAATCGCCAAATACATCGTCCTAAATGGCCCTCTCTGTATATAATAATCTAAAGGAAAAAGTCAGTTCTTTACAACTTTTAAGAAATCATCAACACAAAACTCGTAAGTGTATGACTGTTTAATATGAGGTGCATCAAAAATATTTAATTTAAAAAATGTTGGCATCTGTGGGAAACCAGGCGCACTAGCAACTCGTCACACACATTGAGCTGTGACTCGTGCAGAAGTGAAGCGTCCTAGAGTCTTAAAATCAGGTATTCGTGACTGGGACGCAGTTATAGTTTTTATGCAGCAAAATACAAAATGAGATCTTTTAAGCTCTAATATTAAATTTTTGAAAAGGTAAAGCACTTAATTGTTTTTAATTTCCAGTTTAATTTCCAGATTAGCACGTGGGAAACATTCAGCAGGGTATGCTGTGGAACACGCAAGGGAACATGCGGGATAGGTGTGAGGATCACGCTGTGTTTATGTGGAGTAACGTGCACGTACGCGGCGTATTTTGGAGTCGGAGTTGTTTCTTAAGCAGAATTTACAAAATGAACCGCTTTTCATCTTCTGTTACATTCATGGAGTTTTAGCTTTTCTGGATACCTCAACTCCATACCTCAACCATACCTCAACATGGATGTGTGGTCAGAAACAAGCAGAAACACGAAGTCTAGGTAAATTTAATTTGAGGTCCCAAAAGACCCGTTCTTACGAACCTATAATGCTTTAAATTTACGTGCAATTCAGGAGCTGGCTGTTCGCATTTGGGATTCAGATTGAAGCTATTTTTCACAACATTCATTTACGATGTGCGGAATGTACGCAGGGGTCCTCCCAGATATTATTCACTTTGAAATTATTTCATTAAAATAAAATAAAAACGATTGGAACCGCAACGTTTTGTTATAGAAAAGCGAAATATTTATTAGGGAAAACTGTACTTTATTTGCAACGGCTGGATGCCTCTGGCGCGGCGACAGAAGCCGTCTATGCCCCTCGCGACATCATTCAGTACTTCTAAAGTGCCTACAGAGGCCGGAAATTGGGCAGGAAGGTAATCTGTAGCGTCTTGAGACAAATTGCTTCACACGCCTTACAATAAGTATACGGTCAGTAATGAGAATGTTATTAATAAATACTCCCACGCTTTTTGACTTCAGAAAATAATTGTTGTTTCAGGAAAATCCACTCCTCCACGCCGGCCGTGTTGATAGCGCTATTCTTGTTTACTATTCCGGCTATTCCTCAGGTTTCATTGCTTTTGAACAGCGACCGTAAGTATCAGCACTGGTGGCTGGTGTATATACTTTAAGAGAAGCGCCTGCACCTGGTGTTGGTGAATGGATGGAGTGAACTCCCCTCGCCCCCTACACATTCATTCACTTTCACATCACTACGGGAAACGTGCTCAGAAATATCTGAAAAGTGATAAAAGTTATTTGTGAGAAATACTCGTTCGTCTCCCGCCAACCCAGGCGGAGGGTGAGAAAAACGCTAGGCCGAAAAACTTCACTTGCCGCTCGAGAAGATAATTATTATAATCCACATCTTTTAATCCACTTTAAGTTGCATTTTATGGAATATATTAGCGGCCTAGACTTGTACAAATGCCAGCACCAAAAGGAAAACAAATATTTCAAGAGCAAACCAATTACGTAACTCTCTATTTATTATTACGTAACTACTTATTCCACGCAGTACTTACATATGTGCCAAAAATATATTTATTCTGTTGGTTTATTATAAAATGTGAAAGTTAAATACACATTTATTTGCGTTTTAAAATACAGTGTTCTTGGATATCCCCCTCTCTTCGCCCAAATTCGCTTCCTTCGCTGATCTCTGATTGCTCCTAAAGGTGAGCGAAAGAAGTCGAAACACTGTAGTAATCTTCGTATAGACGTTACACTCACAGAGAAGTGTCACTATCAAACATTTCACATCAGTGAGCTCCATCTTTTCATTCATACCCTGTTTAAATGTATTGTTACATATTGGTTCTTCATTTAGAGAACAATGTTATAAAATAACGGTGTTATTTTGAGAAGAACAAATAATCATTAAGGATAAATGTACACATCATTGTTCAAGTTATCACCACTACATGACAGCACCCACAAAAGAAAATACTAGTAGTACAACACATACTGAGACGCATTATTTCAAACTTTTTAAATTTTCGAAAATTCTTAAGAGTTCAACGAAACTAAGACGTGCGCATCTGTTTTAATCGTGGTATTCGTGTGGTATTCTTGTGGTGTGAAAAAAATTAAAGAAAAAATTTGAAGCGGTCTTTCAAAAATGTTTTCTTTATAATTTCCATTAACTTCAAGCAGAAATTACGAAAAAACTATTAGTTTAAACGAATATACATGACATTAATGAAAGAACTAATTATGGAGAACTAATTTCATGTGAAGGAAATATATCTTCAATTCTGTTGTTATAGAAAGACGAAAAAATTTCAAACTTTTGCAATTTTCGAAAATTTAGAATTAACTGTGAAAAACGAACCTATGCCATTTTTACAAGTCTACTTTACTCTTTCGAAAAATGTTATGAAAAAAATTTGAATACATTTTTGAGAAATTTTTGAAAATGTCTCAGAGGCTTCATGTACACTACTTGCCAAAATTAAAAAATGTTATTGAAAATTGCTTCGAATAAGGGCAGATCGACCGAGGAGTATCCAGTTTGGAAAAATTCCGCGTCGTTTAGACGCTTGTGTTGTTCAAAGCCGGCTGTTCTATGTTGTAGATTTTCTCCATATAAAAGATCAAGCCTAAAAACTGCTTTTGAGCTAAATTCAAATCGCCTCTTTCGTCTTCCGAGTAATACCTTCTTTCTCCGCTAGATGGTAAAAGGAGCGCAGCAAAATTTGCGTGGTCAGGCGGAGGAGATGGCCTGATGAACCAAGTCTCGCCACGTATATTAAGGCACTAATTAAACCAAACTAAAACGACGGATGGACGGACGGACGATTAAAAAAATGACACTTTTTCGGTGTCAGAGGCCCCAAAACTTTCGTTGAAATATCGAAATCGATTTTCCGCAGTATTACATAACTTTCTCTCTACTACGTATAACACTCCGTATATACGTACGTATACGAGAAAGTAACTGACGGTGCTACAGAATGGCACAAACTTTCTCGTGCTAGTTAGTTTTCGAATTTCATTATTCTGAGCAAACTTTTCTATGTTACCCCATCTTCTTACCACCTCTCATCTGTCGCAGCCCAAACTAAATTTTTGTAATAAATTTTGTCGATTTTGTGGTTTCCTAAAGGTAAAACCGAAGTATTGCTTTGAGAATATTAAAGAAGAGTAAAACCTCGTCTGACATGAACATTTTCGTTAAAAAATTTGATGCCGTTTTAAAAAAAAGTATTTTATGTGTTACTTTAAATGTGATATTTGAAGCTCCTTTTACAGAAATCTTTTGAGTTTTCGAAAAACTTTATTGTAAGTTATTTGAAACACTTCCACTCACAAATGCAATGTATACAAATCGCTGTAAACGTGCCTATTAAGGGTGTTACAGATATTTCAAACTAATGGTGCAAAAAACATAATTTCTCCCATTATTTTTAATTGCTCCATTATATTGTACTACTACATAAGTCTTCAAAAGTGTTTTCAACCAACAATTGTTTTTACGCTCCGAGACCTTATCTCGGATCCTCAAAGTTAACTTGCTGACATTCATACCACTACGCCACAGAAGCGCCGTATGGATCAAACTCGGGCAGAAAAAAAGGTAAATGCCTAATTCATGTAAACCTAAACAATCAAAATATCTGTTTAAAATTTCCAAAGCCTCCACTTCATTCAGATCGATCAGAGATTATCAATTCTGAAGAAAATCGACTGAATGGTTTAGACGGTAGCGTTGACCACAGACGGACAGTCCACCAAGTTGCTGTTAATCGATTATTCGGTATCAAGTCCATGCAAAACATTAATTTTGGGCAAACCACCTTTTTGAAGATATTTTTCTACATTTAACAACTGGACTTAACCGTCCCCTTCTTGAGTACTGGGACCCGGCAATAAGAGTACGAAGTACCTTCGTAAGAGGGAGAAAGTAATAATATTCGGAAACCTTAGGGATATCACGATAACAGGAAAACTAATTTGGTCTCATGAGAAGTGTATACAATAAATTTAAATTTCATGATGATAGATTCAGGAATTTGTTTCGTTAAATCGGTTCATAAAAATGGACAGGCAGACAACAATTAATTTGACGTGGAGATAGGTGTTAGTAATCAAATAAGTTGAAAAAGTTTCTACAATAACATTAATAAAATTTATTTTAGACTGTTCTCAAAGTAGTATTTATACCTGTTTAGTGTATTTAAACAGTCAAAAACTAAAGACTAATAAACATAAAATTTGTTCTGATGCTCACTTATGTGCTTCTGTTTACTATCGAACTCTCACATATTCAAACATTACCAGAAACTTGGATATAAATAAATGTGGCAATGTTTGACTCTTGCAGGATAACATTGCCACTTTGCTTGCTTCTAAAAAATAATTTAATCTTTGAAATTATGGAATCTGTGACTTCAATATTTTGAAGAAACGTTATACTTTTGTGAAGGATTAAATTGTCAAACAAATTATTGTGAAGATTGATGCAACAAAGTAGAACTTTAAAAGAAACAAAGATGTGGCAATGTTACCCCCAGTTGCCTTACATGTATCAATTAGCCCCATTCCCTCATGCATTACAATAACTTAAACTGAAAAACTGCAGGAGGTGGTAACGTTACGTGACTCCTCCTGTATAGTTCCAATGACCCGCGTCCGTCCGATCGTTTGTTCCTTCGTCGCTCGTGGTTAGATCTTTTCCAGTTCACCAATCGACACAACTGTCATTCAAGCATTCGACGTTCGCAGATCCAGACGATTCTAAGAAAATTCTCGCAAAATCTCTGTTTTTTTTCGTTTTTTGGCCACTCGCGTTTAAGGGGATATACAGCTACTTCAGAGGCGATCGATAGCGATCACAAATACCTGTGGCATCTTTATAAGTGCATTTTGCTCTCTTTGGATAAACATTTTCAAACACATTTTTGAGAAACTTTTGAAAATGTTCCAGGCCATGAAAAATGCTCCCAAAAATGAAAGTTATTCAAAATGCCACAGTGTTGACTGAGACCAGATCGACCGGGGAGTATTCAGTTTAGAAAAAACTTTCAACGCATAGCTTAGACGTTAGTAATGTTCACAGACAACAGACAGGCAGGCAGACGAACGGACGGATGGATGGACGGACGGGCGATCGGACGAACGTTTTGAAACAAAACACGGTTTCTGTATCAGGGAACTCCAAAGCGTGTATTTTCGTTAAAACCCTGAAATAGATTCTCCGCAGAATTACATACCTTTCTCTATACTAGGTATATTACTTCGTATATTCATTCGGGTACGAGAAAGTAAAAAGATGTCTTTCTCCGATCAGCACCAGGCGAATGCCGGAGCAGTACCCTAACAAACGGGTCACGGACCGCGCGCGATCTGTCCTTCCCATTCCTTGTCCTATCCTCTCCCCTTACACACACACTTACACTAACATGCACTACACTACTACATATCCCGGTCGGGAGTTTAGAGCTTGACCCGGCTGGGGCGGTGCCCTGCTGGTGGGAGAGTCCTGGTTAGGGGGAAACCCCACTAGCCGACGGTAGGTCGGCGCCGGATCTCGCCATCCAGCGTGAGAAGAGCACCGCCATCTCCCGAGAAAAAACATGCACTACACTAACGGGACTGATGACCAAAGCAGTTGACGCGCCCGGAAACAAAAAATCAATCAATCAATCAATAAAAAGATGTCGAGTGAAATTGGATGATTCAGTGAATATAGTAAGTAAGATGTAATGATGTTAAAAAGTGCAATAGTATTTACAATGTCGTGTTTCAATAGAACTCTGAGTCGAGTGCACCAACGTTTAGGACATTGCGCATGCCCAGAGAGAACCGCTATATCTAGTTGCTGTCTGAAAGAGTCGTTTCTAGAGGTATGAAGGTTGCTGATTCGACTATCGTGATGCCATTGTGCTCAGGTTAGATCATTCCGACCCTATTTGTTTAATTAACAACTGATGTAAGTTTGTAAATTGTGCAATTTGAATGCCGAAAACGTTCAAAATTGGTGAGCGCAAATAAAAAAATATTAAGATGAACCTTGAACGCCATTTGAAAGAATTAAAGATGTGCCTCGAGAGAGAACCGAACATAATTTTGTTTCATTGTTTGAAAGAGTTATTACATGAACTGAATTCATTTCATGAAGAAGAAGGGTCTTCCCACTACTTTTCGACTGAGACAAGCTCTCTAATCATCTCTCTGATGAACAAAACACTTTGTCCTAGAAACGTGCTGGAGAGAGCGCACTGATTATAGTTTTGATAGACGTGAAACGGTCCAGTCATCGACTCATCCGCCCAAACATAAATTTACTATCTTTCATCGTATTGATGAAAACATGTCTAAAATATGAATAACTCTAAATCAGATTTATTTAGTACATCTCTCTCTGTTTTGACAGACTTACCTTTTTAAATAAATTAAATTAATTGAAAGTCATACATGATCTTCAATTATAATTTTCATTAAAAAACCTTGTGATCTACCAAAATGACGAACCATTTTTATTATGGAAATGTCATTTTATATGACAGAGTATGGGGATGTCAACAGACGATCACGAGGGGGTCGCTATGTGACAAATAAACAACCGGCGTTAAGGATCATTTTCGTTAGGTTGAAATGACAGAGCAGAGGCGGAATAAGCATTGCTTTGGGAGACAAAAGAAAAAGATATAGGATTCGGATGCTTTCGAGTTTTTAGACGAACATTGATTCGCTAGAGCAATGCGGTGATGAGCAGGTCGGCTCGTGATATATTTTACTAGATCGAGGAAAGACTGTAATTGACAGTTGTTTAAATTAACTATCGTTTTTTATATTAGGATAGAGCGTTCTTGTAGGAAGTAAAATTCGTGTCTAGGCGTCCACCCGAGACGCAAGTGAGGGAAGTCACGGATTATAATAATATCGCCGGGAGAATTTCGAACCAGATCACGGACATTAGGCGAGAACTTTATCCAGAAGCAATATGACAGAGTGCGTCGACGGAGAAGGTTCTACGGGCGCCATCGAACAAAGACGTGGAGAGCGCACGAAGACCCACGAATGAATAACAAGGTTTATAACTATTGTAATACAGAGAAACTGGTCTTGACCAAAGAAAGATTCATTTTTGATTATCATAAGAAATTCTAATTTCTTAAGTTGAAGGAAGGCTGATTATCATTGTTCGTTACGTGCAATCCAGCATTTTAACAAGATCTTCAGGTTCCTCGCCACTCCGTATAGACGGCAGATTGAATAACTGGTTGCAGAGTAAGTAGCAACAATTATGAACTTCGAACCCTCATTAACTGAGCTAGTCCAACATAATTTTATAAGGAAGGATATTTAAATTACGTAGGAATTATTAGGTTTCAAGTGTAACCTTTTCCTGGCACCCAAATTGCATTTATCAGTAATAATTATGTTTAAAAATGTCCTTCCAAGTGAGGCTTGTTTTTAAATAAAAAAGCTTGTTTCAAATTGGCACTAGTCAACGTCGGGCATGTTTCAACCTGGTAAGTACAACGTTTTGAGATGTGGTGTCGCCTCATCTTCAGGAACGTCTTGATGTGCAAAAGATATTTTGTATCTCAAGTTTTACATTACCATAATTTTTAATAAAAAATTATAATTTAAGATCATATGTGACTTTAAATTAAATTAATTAATTTAAAAACTTTAGTCTGTCAAAATAGAAAGAGGTGTACTAAATAAATCTCATTTTACAATTAAAGAGACAGACAATTTTCAAAATAATTTAAAATGAATACTTCTAGTTTCTGGTATGTTAGGTTATTCTGGACTTTCCCATCTTCGTCTAACATAATTCAGTTTGGGTTGTATTATTTAATCAGGGTCTCTAAACCAACTTACAACATTCTAAATTTTGTCCCCAACAGCAATTTTGTCTTCGTGTAAACTTTGAAATTCACATCCAACCATACGTAACGAAATACTTGACAATGTCTTTTGCGTTTAGCCGGACAAATAGGCGCTAAACCAACACTTTTAGCTGAAAACTTCTCGAGCTTCCAAGTACAACTCGTAAAGTTTATGTCAAAGACGATGCAATCTGTCTCTAGATTCCTTGCTTAAATTGACATGGAAACTTTCATCAAACAGAAATAGTGGTAACTTGCATTTTTTACAGCGGAGAAAAGACCAAGTCGCCAGGAAAACTCGATTCTGGTGTGGAAAGACGTGGCGTTGAAGTTCCCGTGGGGCCTCTTGTTCTTGCTGGGTACGTCCTTGCGTTGCTGGCGCGTGGAATCGGGGTCTTCGCGATGCACAGGGCCTGTCTCTGCTGCAGGCTCGGGCTTCGCCGTGGCCAAAGGGAGCGACGTGTCGGGGATGTCCGCCATGATCGGGGAGGCTCTCAAAATTCTACAAAAGCTCTACCCCTGGTTCGTCCTCCTGCTGGTTTGCTTCATCGCGACCAACATGACGGAGTTCACCTCCAATGTTGCGGTCGCTAATATACTTTTACCAGTGATTGCAGATATGGTACGTATGCGATCGCATTCTCTATTCAATCTTAGGCTTCCACGAAAGTATATGGATTTTCACGGTGATACATAAGACAATTTTAGGGGTTACGTTGAATTATGAAGAATTTTTAATCGATATTTAAATCTGGAGATAAAATCAAAAGGGTTCAGTTCAGATGCTATCAAGGAGAAAATCGCTAGTAGCATGTTTTAGACTCAGTTACAAAGAAAGCTGCCCTTATTACCTATAATCGTGTTTGACCGCTTTTCACGTCATCTTTCCAAAAATGTTTTTCTTCCCACACCTTTCTTCATGGCCTTAATTCAGGATACAGTAAAAACTAATCTTAATACTTTTGATACAAAGTTTACGATTAGATAAATTACATTGCAATATCTAAAATACATTTTGTCACTATACGTAATAGATTTCTTCTTCTTCAACATCAAGGATTAATTACGTCGTTCATTCTTAGAATATAGGCGTACCAATTTTGTATCTTTTTTTTTTTCGACTCTTAATGTAATAGATTAATTCATATAAATTTAATAGATTTTGTCTTGTAAAATAAGAATTTAATACAAATAGTGTAAAGAGATTTCTCAAATCAGGATGTATGTCGCTTTTATTATTCTTTTCTACTATTGTTACGAAGAAAATCAGTACAGTTGCAATTCTATTTTACTGACACTTTCCGTATTATATCGTAACATCTTTTTGTAACTGCAATTACCAAATGATTAATGTGATAATTTTCCTCCGTATTTTAGTTTATATATGACCTCAATTACTGTCATGTAACTGTAAAGATATAATATTTACTGTCTGTTCTCTTTTGATCTCGTATCCTTTGCATTATCGTCTCTTCCTTTTCTCCTCTTGTCCACCTCTACTAGTTCTTTTTCTTCCCCTTTCTTTTTATTTTTCACTCTCAACTTTGATATATCTTGAGCTCAAAATCCGGACTTAAGAAGCCATCCTCATTGATGTTTTTTGTGGGTTTACTCAATCGCTTAAGGTGTATGTGGGGATGGTCGCTAGTATTGCATCCCAGACATAAATGTAAAATATACCCTTCTTTTATTCATTGTGCACAGTTGAGGCACTTCGAGTATAAATAATGACAACTAACACTTTGGGCGAAATTAGAATTATTGGTTATAAGGTGGGTTAACTACCTGTATCACATTTTTAAGAATCTTCCTAACATCATGACTTTACATTTTGCAAAATAAAGCAGATAATTTAATGTGGTACCCTCAACTTGAATTTTTTCAGAAACATGAAATGCTAGTTAATATTACTTACGTCCGAACTCCTCAAATGTAATTTTTGAAATTATAAATTCATTAAAGTGATTAGGCGGAAGAGCAGGCCTTAAGGTTTGAGTCTCGTCACAAAGACAATTATTATTATTATTATTATTATTATTATTATTATTATTATTATTATTATTATTATTATTATTATTGTTGTTGTTGTTGTTGTTTTTGTTGTTTTGTTTTGTTTTCTTCTGCTCGCAAATAGGCCACGCATACATACACTTGCACGGGCTCAGTATCATTTATCACGATGCAAGTCTTACATGAAATTAATCAGGGGGATCAGCATTAGGCTGAATCCGATTTTTATACCCCAGGGTTCCTAGTTTTGAGGGGATGGAAAATGGAATGATGATGATGCAGATGATAATGAAGGATGAATGGACGGCACAATCAGACATACACAAACACGCCCATGCCCGAGGCGGGACTCAAACCCGCGATCCTTCCGTCCGAGATCGCCACGGCACTACTGACTTAGCGATCTCGGCTATCCGGACTGGTATCATCATCATTTATTATTATTTTTTATATTTTAAGTCTCTCGCGTAGTGAGGTGCCATACAGCCGACACCGAGACCTTTAGAGAACCAAGGTGCCTGCTTCACTTGCAAACTCGGGCGGTCAGGATTCGACGGTGAAGTCAAGTGATGTTATCTCAATAAAAACTTCCTCACGATGCCTGCAGTACTCAGGAGAACAGCATTTTGCATTGCATTAATGTGTCAGTTGCTAAGGTCAAGCCTTGCAGACGATGAAGTTAGTTCTTCAGAGACCAGTCCATTTGCAGTGACTACCACAGGAACTACTTCAATGCGGGGATAATTAACCGCCAGCATGTCGCCTAAATCAACAGCTGGCGCTCATATTTTCGGCTTCTTCTCGACAATGGAAGCGGCTATACTTCGGTCTAGAGTGATAACTATGTCAACTATAATCTCTTTCCATGAAAACTTGTCGAACCATATTATGTCTTCGCTTCGACCCTGCGATCAGTGGTGATTCCAACATTCCACAAGAGCTTCCACCGTTTCGTCACCAGAACTGAACTGGTCGTAGTATGGACATCCTTTTTCTAATGCCATCTCGACTCACGCCAGGGCCTGATGGACAACCGCAGCAACGTCATTGTGCCGACTCAGATATTCTGTTTGTGCCAATGCAGAACACCCGCCCATTATGTGTTGGAGGGTATCGCCGGGTTGATTGCAAAGTCCGCAGCGGTCCTCTACACTCATATCCCCAATCACATACCTTTGGTAATTGCGAGTGGAGGTTACTTCGTCCTAAATAGAAATGACGAAGCCTTCTGTCTCAGCAAAGAGGCCAGATTTTGTTAGCCAAGAGACTGACGTGGCAATGTTCACAGCGTTCCCTTTGAGCTCATCAGGAAACCTGCCATATAAACGCTTCTGGGACCATTCACTCAGTCTATCTTCTTTGGTGATACACAGACTCTCAGAGTCCGCTTCACTGAGGTTCAATGGAGTAAAATTCTTGTCTGTGGCACAAATTGCTTCATGCAGAATCGTCGTTTTCTGAAGGAAGATCATGCGAAGATTGTTGATTTGCTTCGCGCAAAGGGACTCAAAATCCAAAAGACCTCTACCTCCTTCTTTCCAAGGTATGTACAGTCTTGCCTCTGAACTGCTGGGATGATCCATGACAAATTTGCGGACCCTTTCCGACCGTTCTAACGCACATTTTTAATTTGTTTATAAAATTATAAATTGTTGCAAAATAGTTAATTCGCATTTTTCGGTTCTGGGATAACGGGAGACTCTCTCCTTTAGATTTGCAAAATTTGAAAATTGTTTATAAATTTGCAATTGTTGCACATTTTTTATTGTCTCATCTGAATAGCGTTTAAACGTGATACAAAATTCCGGAATTCGATCGGTGCTATCATATTTCGTTCTCGAGATATGTGCAATTGTTTATAAGAAATTGATATCTTACAATAACTCCATTTGTTTGCACTTAATTCATTCGCTCTACACAAGCATACTGAAAATACAGTTCTCCAATGTCGCGCTTTAGCCTGCCACATACGCTTAAAATGCACTTGCTTGTAAAAACGTCTGTGGCCAGTTTAATTACGCTAAATTCGTCTTTTTACGACGAGTATGAGCAACTTTTATTTTGTTTTATATCCTCTTCTAAGTCCTGCAATTTTCAAGTTGATATATTTATGAAATAGGGAGGAAATTGATTATAAACAAATTATTTTTCAAGGTTTAATTACTCAAGGTTCATTACTCATTTCAAGGTTCAAATAACTGGGGAGCAAATAAACATCTCCAGCTAATGACCTACAAAGCAATAGTACGATCCAAGATCGACTATGGATCCATATTATATGATTCAGCTAGCAAAAAATACTTAAAAAAGCTTGATGTTATACATAATAAAGCTCTACGAATAAGCACTGGCTGCTTTCATACTAGCCCCATTGGCATCATTCTAATAGAAGCGAAAGAACCAACTCTAGCTCATCGTAGACAAATGCTAACTCTCAAATATGCTATCAAAACAGCTGAGTCAAATAATCCTATAATCTACCACGATATATACCCAAAACTTCAATATTACTACAAAGAACAAAAATGCTTTTCACCAGTATATACCAAAGTGAAAAACCTACTAAGACAGCTCAACTTTCAGGAAAATATATCAATGGAAAAAAGAAATAACAGTATACCACCATGGACAATTCCTGATATAGTAGCAGATATAACACTGGACACTCTCCAAATAAACAAAATGGCTAAAAAAGATAAGGAAATAAAATTTCAAGAAATAGAAAATAAATACAAAGATTCCTTTAAAATATATACTAAACTTATCAATAATAATGGTGGAAAATATGCAACTACATTTACCAAAGGTGTTAAAGTTATAAACATACTGCATTCCTACGCTAGTACTACTACAGCTGAAATATGCTCTATAATGACAGCCTTCAAAATGTCACAAAAACTCAGACATAACAAGTTTGTCATTTTCTACTTCTCTTGAAGTAAATAAATAATATTAGTAATAATTACCCAGGTATAACAATGTTAAACAGTATTCATGAAATATATCATGACATTATACAATCTAAAAAGACTCCTGGATACCAGATTACAAAACAATGCCTGAACACAACACACTGAACCCTGAAGAGGAAAATGAAAGCCCTGAGACTGAAAGTATTTTAACAATATCACAGACATGCAAGGATTTATGGGCATACATCAAGAACGTAATGGATGAAAAGTGGAGCAACCTTTGGAAAATCATGAAATCCAGCCTCTACACAAACTATTAGTTAAACATTTTACTCCTGAAACTTCCAAAATATTCTCAAGAAAAGAGCCAGTAACAATAACAAGGATAAGAACTGGTCATTGCAAGTTCAGTCATCGACACTTGCTAACTGGAAATTCCCCACCCACCTGCCAGCACTGTGAGATACCCTTCTTAACTTTCAACATATGCTCAATGCCCTATGTTCCGGCACAGCAGACAGAGATACCTAGAAGATGAGCAAAACTCCGAATTGATCCTATCATCCAACGAATTCCAAAATAAAATAATACAATTCTGTAAAGACAGGTATTTTCTTAAGGAAATCTAATTGTATTAGCATAGATACTGAAAATTAATATTGTTATATTGAAAATGCATATAATGTAGTCCAACCGAAGTCCTACGTAGAGAGATTAATTATTTATTTATTTAATAGGTAATTATTACAGCCAAATTAGAAACTTGATGCAATGTGGCTAGGCCAAGGCTCTGTCATTACTACCCACATTCACTGGCAAGTGTTCTAACCTTTCGCCTTCTGGTATTCACCCCAAATGGTCTTCCATCGCCTTCAAAGCCGCGGAAAACGAGTAGACCATAAGGTACGGCTGAGGGAAAACCCTGAAGGGGGAAAACCTGAAATCAGAAGCCGAGCATATGCTGCTACTCTATCCGGTTTTTAGACTATTTATTTCATTTGGCGCGGGCGTCAGGCATTCTCCTTCCAGTGTTTGGCCTCCACTGCACCTGAAACAAACAGCACCACAGAAAATCGTCCGCACCAACGCTCTGCCCTAACATTTCAATTCTAATTTCCCTTCGCCCTCAATGTGCTTTCATTTTAACCGTTTCCTTTTATTTTAATTTAATTTAATTTATTTTTAATTTATTTAACTTATTTTAATTAATTTAATTTTAATTTATTTAACTTGTTTTAAATTAATTTAATTTTAATTTATTTAACTTATTTGAATTATTTTAAGTTAATATATATATTTTTTATTGACTTATTTATCTACTTATACTTAACAATTGACTGCGATTAATGACTTTTTTTACTGTTTACTAACTTAACATAACTTACTGACTAACTTAATTATTGTTAGTTTATTGATTTATTACATATTTCTTCCGTCTAGGCTCTGCTTCAAAGAACTAATGCTGTTTTCCCACCCTTAATTTCAGTTTCTAGTGTCCGAACCTTCGAGAAATGTTCCTAATTTTTCTGGCGAAGTTAGCTTTTTATCCCCAGGAATGTTTTATGAGCGTTATGTTCCTATGTTGGAAGTAGTAATTTCATTCCCATCCATTTTCTCCAAGTTTCGGTCGCACTGCAAATTAAAAGGATGTGGATCCAGTCGTCACTATCACCGCAAAGCACACAGATACCATTACCTTTAGAGTCCTTTAATCTACGTTGCATCCACCCCCCGACCCTCAACCAAGCGTGTTCTCCTCTTGTGTCCTTTCGAAGTTTGTGAACGTAACTTTTGCAACCCCATAATGGACTCACGTGAATTTGTGCAACTAGCAAACGTTTTTCGGCCCTTGCTGCCAAGATCTCTTGCCTTTTGTTATTCAAGGTAAGTCTATCCGAAATTAACCATTCCGCGTCAAGTGTTCCCCCATCTCCCACCATCTCCGGAGAAACGTCTCCCAGACCTGCACGTTCTAGTAGCACTTTAATTCTGTACGACCAGTAGCGTTGGTTGCTTCCTTGTAACTGCACTCTAAAGCATCTAAGCCTGTTCATCTGCTAATGTAATTCAAAGTTTAATGGGTTTCATTTTTAAATCTTTCCAAATTCCTTCACTACCGACCTCTCTTAGGACCTGGCATTTGCTGCGAATCTAGAGACTCGAGAATTAATTTGAAATAATCTGTTCTTGACGTCAGTCACGATCTATCCGATCCACTCTCAAATTTCTGCCTCTATAATTCATTGCTGAGAACTAGCGATTTAAACATCGTCTCGCACACCTTTAAAGGCAATTCTGAATCCTGCGCACTGCGCCAACGATTTCTTTGAGAGCAAATCGTCCTTTACGTCACTATGTAATTATTCCATCCCCTCTTCATGGAAAATTTTGTTCCAAGATACGCAAAAGTTTTGAGACGGTCGAACTCATTCTCCACAAAACCTTTCTTGTTGACCCAGATAAATCCATTCTTGAAGACAACTACTTTGGTTTTGGAATATTTACTTTTAATCCCCATGTTTCACTATACGTTTCTAGGATATTTAAACTTTTGTAAGCCGTCAATAGTCTCCGAACATAAAACTAAATCATCAGCATATAGTAGTCCGGGAATGTTCAGGCCCTCAATTTCCGGCGCAGATGTATCCGCTTCCTGTAACCACGTCAATAAATCGTTTATAAACAAGATAAACAATAGCGGTGAGAGAGGACAGCCCTTTCTTATTCCTACTGTCGAGTTTATTTTTCGCGTTGTACTCATCACCGCACCTGACAGAAATTTACGTCTTCGTATATGCTCTGCAACACTTTTAAACTTTTACGTGAGACGCCTAGCTCATTAAGTTTTTGCCATAAAGCTTTCCTAAGAGAGAGATTAATTAGCGATGAGTGTGTTTGGCGTTGTGTCGGTCGCGCGAACAATAACCGGCTGCTCTCGCTGCCAACCACCTATCTTCAGGCTGTCACTGAAATTAATCCCACTTATCTTATGCCGCCTGCTGCGGTCTGCTGTTCGTTTGCCTTCATGTTGCCCGTGGCAATTCCTCCGAACGCCCTATCGCTGGCTATGTTAACATTCGCACCACTGACATGGTACGCATCAATGATCGTTATTCCTTAGGATTGAATTTATATTTTTTCTTTTCCAATTGTATATACGTATTCTAGCAAATAGCCATTAAATTTATAATTTTCTTTCTTTATATTTGTGATGATTTCTGGTATTCTGCTAAGTATAATAACTTTTAGCGGTCGTTAAAAGTTCAAATATTACGATCCTTGATATATACGACTTTGACAACTTTTCCTGATTGGGCAAACCGGAATACAACTGGCTAAGAATATAGATAAAAGAGCATTATTAAGTCATAACAAAAGTCGTAACTTGGATAACGTAATGAAGTAAGCAATTTTTATACCATTTCAAAATAATTAAATATTACCAGTATTTGCTAGCAATTTGAAAGTAAAAAAAATCTATACGAATCCAGTAATACTCCTTATCCGTGCTTCAAAATATCCATCATTTGTTACATTAATTTGAGCAATGGCTAGGTAATTGCAGATTTTTATTTCAATTTTAATGAAACACGAAACGAAATCGCTCTGTATGCAATTAGAAATTTGCTCGATCCTTTTGTAAGCTTTTGTTTGTAATTTCTAAGAATGGAGAAAGATATTTAAGAAAATCAATTTGTTTTTAATGTAATAGTGATAGAGGAAGTCATATATTCACCAAAATATTTTTGAAATGTCAAAATATGAATCCAAAAATGATCCCTAAACTTCTCAAATTCTTTAACTAATAAATGTTAAAAATGTAAGAAACAATGAAGTACAAGAAGATTGAGAAATATTGCAAATTTGCTTATCATAATTTTTGGTTGTTATTTGCAGATGGAAAAATGAAGAAATCACGCATTGTAACTGTCTGAAAAAATATTTGATGAAGTAGATTTTAGAAGTATTAGCAAGTAACCTTTTAAAATAAATATAAAATTTTTTGATACAAATTTCGCCAACCATATTTCAATTGTTAAAATATATCATTTTTTAAAGTAATTGAATTTTTGTTAATGCGGATAGCGGAAACGGTGTTAATTTGCATTAATCTCCTAACTCGCCCGAGTAGACCTGAGGGAATCGTTGTCCCTAGACCAGGAAGAGACAGATTCCTCTTGCAAGCCACCAGAGCGCGTGGGCCGGATGGCGCGAGTTGCTCCTCGCTATTACGACCACTGACGACAACGTGGCTTCTATGCAGATCACTCATAGGATTGGGGAATAAATTCAAGTTTTAACTGAAGTTCTCAATGTTGTTTACATCCCGCGAATCCTTTGGACGTCACAGGACCGGTACTCATTCAATTTGTCGACACCACGTGAAGCGCCAAATGAGCTCCTCAAGATCACGGGACTGATAACCTTAGCAGTGGACGCACTCGGAAACACGAAATAATCAACCTTTTTCCAAACAAAAGAGGCAGAGCGCATTGGGCTTTTCAAAATTGTGAGTAAAAGCGCGTGGCGACTTGCTTCTTCGATGCAACGCCGTCCAACTCGGAGGAACATAGAAAGTTCCCTTTTCTGCCACGCCACCGCACACTCCAACAAAGGCCAGAATTTTCTCCACGGTGAGGCGGCAGACAAGGAGATAGGCATTGTCGTACGTGAGCCTGTTTCCTTTATGAACCGGCTGGGACTCGCCAGTTTATGCTTTCGCTATAATTCGCTTCTAATTTTTTTATACAAATTAAACTAGGATAAGTTCTTGTGTCTTTGGTTTCAATGGTATAAAGGTTACCCCCGGATTAGAAGCTAAAACGTTCCCCCAAACCAAATGACGTATGAGTCGTTACATTATAATTCTAACATAAAAATACTACTTTTGAAAGGTTTCTTAGCCCTCTTCCCACCACCCACATCCCTCTACAGCCAAACACATGTTTTTTAAATTTTAATTTTTTCGGTAAGTATTTTATCTGACTGAAAAATATGATAAATAAGAAAATAATTTAGACTATCAGAAAAATATTTTTGATATATCCTCAGACCCAAATTCAAACACAAAAAAGTTTTTGAAAAAAATAACGAAAAGAATCTTAGAATCATGGAACAGGCTCCAAAAAAATCTCAAACGTTTCTCTTAAAACACAAATTGTGAATTTTTTCAGATTTTTTCGATCGTTGGGCTGCAGTTAAAAAGTAAAAACCATTTTCCCGCCATTAAATCACCTGGACTTTAAATATACTTTGAAAATGACTGCAACAGTTCTGTGCAGTTCTGCATTTAGTTTAGTGTTTATCATACATTTTGTAGCACCTGTGTAATATTTTTAATTTTGGATTTTAGTTACAATGATCATTTTTATTCTTTCACTACTTTGCACTAGTATATCATACGCTCAGGAAATCAATAGTTTTTGTCAGTTTATGAGAAAATAATTCGATCACACTTGAAAGATAAAGGAGAGACATGTGGGAAATGATGGGGAAAAGGTAGAACCCGGATTTGCGAGACCTGTTTTTATTGTATCTTAGAACACTGGCACAGACACGAAAAAATCTTAAAACTTCATTCCTGAATTTGTGAATTTTATCACATTTTTTTAAATTGCTAGGCCATATTAAAAAAATAAGGATTTGTAGTCAAGTACTTGGCTGTCCGGTTCGGGGCACCTGCGACCTTGACCTAGCCAAACCATTTCCAAACTGGAAATCTTCCGAGACTTAAATCAACGATACCCATCAATTATTAAAGTAACGAGACTACTATAAAAGAAAACAAACCATTCCAGTTGTAGCAGAATTCCGCGGAACGAAACCAATAGGACTATATTATCAATTAACGAAATTTGTAACCATAAAGTGAAAAACAGAAAGAAGACGAAGACCTTTCTTATCCATTCACGTCAAAGATGCTCGACTACGGACACAAAGAACAATTGCAACCACATAATAAATTAGTGTAATAGCAGAAATAATTACATAGTTACATGGCAAAGTAAAAATCCAAAATCTAAGTGTGCTAACTGCTACGGGGAACACCAGGCAGATGTTAAAGATCCAAACTGTTCTTACTATAAAGCTGATGAAAGAAAGAAATACCAATAAAGTAAACAGAAACAAATCTGACAAGAAACCTCATCCCCTCCTCCTCCTAATAATTCAACATCTCAATTTCCTACCAACATTCCCACTAACTACTCAACCCCTCCGCAATTTTACCTGTAGTAACAATGTACCATCCCAAAATCAGAAAAATGTCCGAAATTCAACCTTCTTACAGGGGAAAGAAATACGCACCTCCCAAGCAAACAATACCTTCTTGAACACAATAATGAACCCGATTACATCATGTATCATAAACTCCATTAATTCATTAATCCCTATCATTACAACAATTCAAAATTCTGTATCCTCGTATTTAAGCAACAGCTATGGCAGTTCATCTCCATAATAACTTAACTCTCATAAATTGAAATGCAAATGGCATTACAAATAAAAAACACCTTCATTCACAAAAAGTCGATATAGCATGCATAACTGAAACGCACTTAAAAAATAAAAATAAATTGTATAGTCCAGGCTACACCATTCACAGAGCAGATAGAAATAACAAAAGAGGAGGTGGAGTTACGATAGCTTAAAATCAATGATCGCACACCATGAAACGCACATTTCCGAAACGCCAGGTATAGAAACAATTGAAATCAGAATAAGAATAAACCACTTTCAGCTAAAATAGCCACAGCAAGCATCGAAAACATATTCCAACCCCAAACTAATACAATTCTTCTCGGTGACCTTAACGCAAAAAATACCCTATGAGTATGTCATTCAAATAATCAAGAGGGCAAAATACTTGAATAATTGTAACTCAACACACTTTAAAAATAATTCAAATAGCGGAACCGACTTAATACCCATATGACCCACTAAGAAGACCACCAGATATCTGACGTCGGAATAATCAACAGTAAACATAATTTTTTTTCTAACTCCAATATTAGAACTCGACTCCGATCATATACCCGTATTAAAAACAACGCGCCAATTACCACCCCCTCACCCCTCTGCCAAAACAACATACCTTGAAGGTAAACTGGCATAAATTTCAGAAAACTTTAAGTAATGACATTCCTAAATTAAAAATTTTAAATCATCTCCTAGAAATAGAGAAGGCAGTTTCAACATTCAACACAATAATTCACGCTACCCTCGAATCCACACAAATAAAATTCTACACATACTAAAAACCTATAACGAAAGCTTCTAGATTACACTCCTGAAATTATAAATGCTATAAAATCAAAATAAACAAGAAGGCTATGGGAAATTACTTAGAAACCTGTTTTAAAAATAATCCCAGCACTTCTAATTACGAATGTAGGTAAAAGAGTAATAAAATAAGTAATGATCGCTTAATACGCAAGTAAATCCAATCTCTTACGACCGTAAATAATTTGATATGGCATTTACAAAAACTAAAACAAAAAACAATAATACCACCTCTTAACATCTGGTAAAGTCTACACAGCAATAGAAAGAGCCAAAGAGCTAGCTTCATTCTTCGAATCCACATTCACAAAAAACACAACACAAAACCACCCTGAACACACTACAATAATTAGATATATAGCTCAACCCCAATGCGGACCCCATCAAATAATTCACTTCATGTCACCAAGTGAAATCAAAAGCATAATAAAAAATTTGCCAATCAAAAAATCTCTTCTAACAAACATATATAATTCCTGTCTGAGAATAAGCCACTTTCCGCATTTATGGAAACACGCACTAGTTATTCCAGTACCGAAACCTAGCAAGAACACAATAATGGCGAATAGTTTATTGCCCAATCTCTATCCAAAATATTTGAATAAAATAATACCAAAACGGTTACAAACACCTTACTAAGCACCAAAGTAAGGCCTAGAACAACATTTCATGAAACAAATCACGAAATAACTCCTGAAAATCACGGAACGCATGTACTCGTCATTTCAGAAAAACATCATACAATAGTTCATTATAGACATAACCAAGTATCTGATAGAGTCTGGCACAATGTACAAATTATAAATACGAAAAGCTGGAACCCTCACTATGCCGTTGAAATAAAAACTTCCTACATGACCGATCTTTTTCAGTTACAGTAAACAATCATCAATCCAACTCCAGAATAATAAAGGCTGGTTTACCCCAAGGATACACCCTTTCGCCCACTATCCTCAATCTATACGTAGCCGACATCCCCAAACAAAATGGAGTTCAATGAGTTCGGAGTCTGACGCCGTACGAGTAGGTCGTGCTGTGAACAGTGGTGTACAAACGTTGGCACGAGCTATTTACCTAACTTGTAACTATACGAAGCTGTTTCTAATACTGTAAGCAAAACACAGTATATCATCACGTGAATTTCACGTACAGCTGCAGATGCAGCAGTACCTCCAGAAAAAATGTCTTCTGACTACAGGAGAGACATAACTCCCAACAGTACGGTCTCACAACAAGGTATGTCATTAAAGAAGTCATATGCAGGTGCTACATCATCAGATTCAATTCCATCTAAAGAACAAGAAATTGTAATCGAAGCTCAAGAAGGACTTTCAATTAAAGATTATATTAGCAAGGTTGCCTCTATTGTTGATGCTAGTAATATTAGATTTGTTTCACGCATATCTAACAACCGAATATTTTTATTTTATTTTTTATTTATTTTACGTCAAAAAACAGTTAAAAACTGCGTATGACGTGCTATGGGGAAAAGTGAATTGTGTGCACATTTTCAAAATTCTGCGTCTTCCTGTCAAGTCAAGCCGTTGCAGACAATTCACTGATAAAATGATGTACAATGCCGAATATTTATTAATATCGTATTTGTGTTATAAACTTCTTTGTTAAGATGTCGTTTGCTCTCAAACCAGGTCAATACATTACATCTCGCCAAACATAGAACGGAACGCAACCACTCTTATTGGTTTCCTGATAAACCAAAAAGTTTACGATCACGAAAAGCTAACTTTTTAAAAGACAAATTCAGAAATGATATATGACAGGTTAAATGATACTATGAACACTAAAAATGACATAATAACTCAGATCAAATTTATAAATCATTAATAATAAACAGTTATCCATAATTGCTTTTGCCGCTGTTCACCCTAATTTTGCACATCCATTCCGATGTATCTCATTTGTGCTGCATACATATGAATGTTTTAACCACCAAATTAGACCCCAACTTCGGCATATTATAGAAATACTTTACATGAAAATGTTGTTAAATGTTAATATATCTCCAATATGTCTGTTTAATTTATTCCTTTGTTTTTTAAACTACTCAAAAATGTTATGTTTATTGCCAACCGATTGTCAAATGCTTTACTTATCAAATGCTTTTGAAAAGGCACATGCTAAATGTGCGAAACGTTAAGCAATAAATAAATGTATATGTCTTATATGAATTATACGTCTTAATTCCTGATATCATCATTGATTGATCCTATATAAAACGGGATCAACAGGAATAATTCAACCATTCTAACCCTGTTTATAAGAATGTTTTCTCCAGAAAATATTACGAAAAGTATGCAGAGAAAAAGTATGCTCCGAAACCAGTTTATTATCTCCTGAATGCTAGTATCTTTAAGAAATTCACTTCATATTTGCATTGTCTGAACTACCACGGTTAAAAAGACTTCCATGGATTCTTCCTAATAAATATCAACATTAGCCTAATGATTCCCAAAAGGTAATCTACGTTAATTTACGAAGCCTACTTGAACTAAATCTATTACAAATACATTGGATATAAGCACATCTTCACCGATGGCTCCCGTAAAGAGATCGGAGCTGGCTGTGCAGTACAAATTAAAGAGACACTATTACAATCAAGGCTAAATGATTATTGCTCTATTTTTTATTGTGAAGTATACGCCATCCTTCTCGCTTTTAAATATATTCAAGAAGAAACCGAAGACAAAATTGTTATTTTTACAAATTACAAAAGTGTGCTAGTAAGTTTAAGTAATACTGCAAACCAGGAACCTATAGTAAATGAAATAGCTTAACTTATATTACACTATATTACATAACAATAAAGAAATATTCTCATTTGAATACCATCGCACCGAGGTATTGCCGGTAATATATTAGTTGATGACGCAAAGAAGACTCCCATGATCCACCTTTGGAAGAGCATGCAGTTTCCCACAATGACATTAAAAGAACTTCATCAAAGAAACAAGGATGTTTGGAATACTGAATGGACAAGATCACCAAACCTACTACATCAGATCAGGAAAAGTATCTTCGATGACCACCTTCCTTACCTTCACAAGAGAAAATATCAAACTGTGTTCACCCGTTTAAGAATTGGCCATTCCAAACTCACCCATCAGCATTTACTAACAAAAGAAATACAAAAAAATTGTGGCCAATGTCAATCTGCCCTCTCTCATACATATTATTCTCCTATTACATTATTAAAAAGATATCCGCAAAAAATATGCAATACATCTCACTCTCCCTGAAATTCTTAACAAGAAACATCACATCTTTAAATTTTTAAAGGAAACTAACCTTATCAATAAGCTGTAAGAAACTAAGAATCCGTTAAACAATTAATATTGTCAAATATTCTATTATCAATAATGTATAGTAATGTTTAAACATACTTTGTCGATGTTCTCTGTCGGTGTTATGTTGCTGTTGAATGATTGTTAATTGTCCTCATGTAAAGTTACCATATTGACAAATTATATATTTGTGGTTTAATTTAAATTTTGTTGTATGCTCTGTTGTATACTGTATATACTGTATTTTGAATGTGATCGCTAATGACCTAGTAGTTCATGAGACCTTTAATAAAGCAAAAAAAATGGAGTTCATGTTGCACAGTTTGCTGACGATACAGCCATATTTCATCCGGGAATAACATTAACAGACATAAAATCAAAATTCAACTGTACCTGTTACACCCCAATCGCAAAGTTTTAGCTTGAAATCTAAATTTTTGAACCTAAATCAAACTGCAGCAAGAATGTTCACATCAGACTGCAAGCACGCCGCCTCCCTTAATCTTAAGCAATGCTCCAGATTATTGGTGCCTCCAAATAAACCAATAACATACCTTGGATTAAAATTGACACACGTCTTAACTGGAAACAACATATTAGCATCAAAATTAACTAAGCGAAAAAAAAAATTACACCAAGTTGGTGTTCGCCAATAAGCAATCTAATCTAACCTAAAACCTCTATAAACCTCTTATAAACAGAAAGGCCATTCCCATGTTAACACTGATTCATATTTAAAAATAATAATAAGACTCCTAATATTGGCATACTTGCCCAATATTGTTAAACGCATCCAAATCAAACATCTATAAAATGCAAATCATCCAAAATCAATAACAAATGCACCATGGTATGTCTCAAAGAATCAACTACATAAAGAATTTAATCTCGAGCAATTAGCCCATCACATCACATACCTCTCCTCAAACTTTTATACAAACCTCATGCGATTACCATCTCTATCCGAAATCACGCTATGCAGAAACCCCACAATAATAATATAAAAATGTTAGCATCCAATCCATGCATTTGTAAAATTGTTTTCCGAAATGGAATAAACAGAGCTGCTCTAAATAGGTTTCTCACCCAAAGTATTAGCTACAAGAATTAGAAATAGTTAAGTTTCTTGCCATTAATATATGACAAAGTTGTTGTTATAACTTAACTTGTAAACGTCTTAAAATGTAATACATTAATTTAAAAATTTGTGCTCAAGGCATGTAGAGTTCAGGGGGCCTCCATAGTTTCCCGTTGTCTATAAAAGGATCGCTTAGCGTTCAGAACGAATCGTTGGCCCAGAGACAGTTATTAGAGTTAACTTCCACGCTGCTCTGCAGCTTTACTTTTCATTAAACTTATTTTCATAGCTCATCGGACGTGGTCTCTGGAACTTGAAACCTTGCTCACCAATTACGCTTTTCCAGGGAACTAGTCTCCCGCGAGTCATGATTTTGCACGCTCTACGGGAGCATTTGTATTTGCCTGCAGTCACTGCTAGAAGCACAGCACTTGCAGCGAAAGGCATCACACTAGATCGAGTGGCGCGCGAGTGGTTCTCGTGCCCTTTTTCAATTGAACTTCTTTTTGTTGTTATTTAAGCGACGCGTCAACATCTAGGCCAGCGATAACGTTATGGTGACTGCGATGATGATAATGACAAGGTGAGTTAATACAATAACCATGCCCGAGGCGGAACTCCAACCTTAACTGGGGGAAAACTACTGGGGAAACTTCTTGAGTACCTGATCGAATCTCATCCGTATGAATAATGTTGGATTTGTGGGTTTAGTCCCTTTGTGAGATCAAACTGCAATTTAGAAAGTGTTGGTTGGTTAGATTCAACTTCTTTCTGGATTACTTGTTTATCTTCATTATCTTTAAAATAACATTTTGTAATGAAATACTCGTCATGACGTGGTCGTATTTTTACGATATTCCATTGCTTTAGTTTTGTTTCTAGCGTCTGCAAATATCCTCATTATTTTTGCTATTATTATTTCTCCTTCACTGTAATATCTAAATTAAAAGAATGAATTAAATTGAGAAACTGCTGTTTTTCGTGGATTCGCTCAGAAAAATCATTGAAATTCCACATACAACAATTGATTGAAAAGAGGATACTAATTTTGTTCAGAATTATCTTTAAATTTATTATTGACAAGCAGAAAGTAGAATCACATATTGCTTACGTAAATATCGAACCTCCGTGTAAGGAGTGCCCTTATTTGATTCCCCTCACTCTACAATAAGATCCTGTGTTGGTAAAACTAAGCATTTGAATGTGTTTAGATCACAGACATAACCAATGTTCCGCCTGAGCAAAATCATCTATTTGACTCCAGATTACACTGTAATGCTACTCGGTAAATTCAGTTTTATTTGAAAGAGACGGTACACATTACGAGGCGTTATTTGAATTCCTTTGCATGTACCTACACGGATGCTTTTTTTGCTGTATATATATAAGCAGGCTGACTGTAAGCTTGTGTTATGATATTATTTTATAATAATGTTTGTAGCTGGCCATGATCGGTGCTGAAACGAACTTTCTGAAGTTTGTATGGACGGTTAAGAACGTTTCAGAGAAGGGAATGAGGTGGTGATCGACGTTATACCGTTAAAATTGGTATCCACCTGCTCGCCACACAAAGATACGTCAAAAATTACCCACCCTTCCAGTGTGTAGTCCAATTGCCTCATTAGCAAATGGATGGGATGTGGACGTTACATAACTGAAAAGTCGTATAAGAAAAATATAAAATGGCGGATGCCTCAGAGCCCAATACTAAAGGAAAACTTTGTCTCGAAGGGATTGAAAACGGCTATGCTTATTGTTCTAGTATCTGGTCATTTGTAGTTGCTCTGGTTTTTATATTTGACAATTGGGAAGGTAAGTTAGTTTATGTGATATATATACGTAAACTGTTGAGAGTTTAACTCGTAACACAAGCGATATTTGAAGTGCAATTTACGAGTAACGAGATTTTTGGTGGGACTTGATAACGAGCATTGTATTTTTCCCATTATCACCCACCTATGTGCAGGCAAACCATTTGTTCTTATATTTAATGATCATTCAACCCAACGTGGTTTCAGGCCAAGATCCTTTAACCAGATGTCTTTTTTAAAGCGTTATAAAGTATGGCTCTAAGGAAGATAGTCTAATATGCAGGCCTATTTTATATATTTATGATTGTGCTATGGGAAGAGTTTCTACTTGCAAGCTGCAGTTCATATATATAAAGAAAAATATGTAGTGATAACTAGAATCTGATACTACATATATGTTCCTTTGTTTTGATAGTCGACTGCTGAAAAATGTGTTTTGTCTATAAGAAAATTCTTTTAGAAATGTATGTTTTTCCTCTTGCAAATTGTGTACAAAATATTTGTCACTTATATTTTAATTTGTAAATTTATTTATTAGATTTATGTTTATTTTCTGAGACATTAAGAACCATAATTGGAGACATATAGGTGACAATGACAAAGCAAAATCAGCAATTTGTAACCAGTACTTCAAAGGCCAGCAGGTAATGGGTTAATCCAAAGCTCAAATAAAGAAAAACAAAGCAGCTGTTGAGTCGCGAATAATAGTATATCGTAGAGCATAGGAATATATAAAACAGATCATTTATTCATCAAAATTGTGGGATGGTCGTTCGCTAATTGTTTTGAACACTTTCTAGGAGTCTGGGGATGCATGTACGTGGTGTTGTGATGGCTATTTATTGTGTGAAGTTCTGCCTTTGGGAGTAACAGGACTCCTACCGATTGCATTGTTTCCCATTCTGGGGATCCTCCCTACAAAGCCTACTTGCTCTACCTACCTCAACAATACGACGGCGATGTTTTTGTGCTCAATCTTCTTAGCATTTGCCGTTGAATCCAGCAACCTACATCGCCGCATCGCTCTGAGGACAATTTACTACTGGGACTACACATTTGAGGTGAGACATATTAATTTTAAATTATATTCAATGTATTCTTAAGTAATTTGATTATTTCCAGATTTTTTCAAAACTGCTTAGATTAATAGGTGCAGTCGATGGGGAGCGAAAAGGAGGTCTACGTTGCAAAAAGGTGAGGTGGAAATATTTTATTCTATATTTTGTTTATAATTTTTTAGTAAAACTTGGCGTTTTCCACCTCCAAAAACTTCAAGAAAAGTTATGGTAGCCAAAAATCCGGCATTTTTTCGTAATAACTTTTTAGTGGTTCATCTTAGCGCAATAATAGTTATGTGCAAGTTTCAAGTTCATTAAATTCTCTACAAATTTGTAGATTTTCTCAAGTAAATAGTAACAGAGGTACGAGATTTTAAAATTTCACCAAATTTTCCTTTATATTCTGATGTTGCCCAAAATTACCAATGATCTCTCTAATATAGTATTTTTGAATTCCTAAGGTCATTATAAATAAAAAGCGATTAAATAATAATGTTTTTAATTTTTACTGAGGTTACATCCGCGTTTAGAATTTCTGATGAGACTACAGAAGCCCTGTACGTTCTACCCACTAACTACAATTAACTTATATCAAAAGTGTAAAATCCAATCAAAAGGCATGTATTCATAAAACAATTTTTATTCAAGACCAGGTACAATTGCCGAAGTTCCGTATTACCACAAGAATGCCGTGTTATCGAAAAGCGAAGCCGTGTTATCGTTGTCCAGAAGAAGTCCCAAAATCAACCGAGTCATCAAATATCCACAAGGGAGTTCCACTTTCGTTGCACAGGTCGTCGTCGTAGCTGATCTCCGCTCGCCTCGCCCGCGTCATTGGCCAGAATCCAGTCACTAGCACCGTCGCTCGCTATCTTCCCTGGCGTCGGGTCGGAGCCCTCTTATAGACTGCTAGGCTAGCGACCCGCCGACTAGCTGCGGAGTAGGGGCGGTGGCAAGTCCCTACCCGCTTGCTCGAGCGTGGCGGTCGTACGCGGACAATCCAGGCCGGCTCGCACCGGTTCCCTTCCTCTCCCGCCAGGGGCGGTAACGTCCCGCTGACGTCACTCGGCGGCGGTCTTTCCAATGCGTGGTGGTTGGTCAGCGACAAAATGTACTTCCAACATAATAAATGACGTTATTACATTATTCCTATTATTATTATGATTATTATTTGATTACTTAAGAAATGTCTACGTGTAACAAGACTGTCAGCAGCTCTAAGAAGGAAAACCGTATGTAGAAATAAATATATTACTTTGACGTACTTCTATAAATTAATAAAATATATACTTTAGGAAAGTTCATTATGAAGATTATAATATACAACAAATCTTAAAGTATTAAATTTCGGCCATGCCATATCTACTTTATCATTCCTAATAGCGCTTCTACATCGCTGCTATATCTCTCGTTTCCATCTTCGAACGACAACTTTGAACTTGTGGGAGGATGTGACTGTACCTAAACCTTGCCATGCGAAGTAATCCAAAATTGATTTCTGCATCATCTTGAAGAGAAAGTGAGCAGTCTGAACCAAGTATATCAACAGCTCTTAGATAAATACAATAGTCCCCACAATCAATGCAGCTGAAAACCATCATGAATAAGATCAACAAATAACACGCATTGCTGACGAGGATTTGGCCGTAGAAGAAGCTTGATTGCACATTGGAGAATTATTATCATTATTCGTCGCATGGCATGAAAAGTATTAGACCATCCAATGGGTACACATTATGATCTGCGTTGTCAAACAAAACCAACAGAATGCTTCATTATTTAGTTTTGAGTATTTAATAGAACGTCAGACGTTTCAAGTAATGAAGTTTCAAAACACGATGATGTGAATCCAATAGAAAATAAGATATCAATAAGTAGCTTTGATCCAAACTTCTTGTATACACATGCGCTAACCCTGTCAAAAGGGAAGAGAAAAAGACTATTATCGTGCTGCCGATACGACGGCATGACCCAACGATATACATTTCTTTCTTCCATGAGTCAATTGCACGTTCTTGTTTTAAAAATTCTGACAATAAAAGCAACGTAGTGGGCAATGACTGATCCGACATTATGTAAGAAAATGTATCCTGGTAGGTATTCATTATTTGATACTCCTGTGAATGGCTCAGCTGCCGATTTTTTAGACTCTTGAGACGTGTAACTGCGATATTACATTTCTTGTTTCGATACCAGATGTCATTTAATATTTTGTACTCAACACGTCGGAAATATACAACAAATACTCTGTTTGAGGTCTGTTATCAATATGTCTTTTCCATACTTTTGAAGGAGGCGCGATTATTTTGTGCGGCTATCGGGTCTGTAATCTCCCTCTATTCGCCCATGTTAATAAACTAGAGGTGCAACAGAATGGCACAGACTTTCTCGTAGCATAGTTTTCTATTTTCCTTGGTGTGGCTCTGGCTTTAAGGTTTTGCTCCATTCTCTGGCCTGCTGCCATCTATCGTCGCCCAAAGTACATTTGTTTGACATTTTCTCAACTTTTGCTTTCCTAGTTGTACACTCGAAATATTACTTCAAGAATATTAAAGAAGAGTAAAAAATTATTCCTAATAGAAATTTTCATTGAAAAATTTGAAGTGGTTTTTAAGAAAATGACGATTAGTATTACTGTAATTGCGAAATGTGAAGCTCTTTTTCACAAGAATCTATTGAATTCTCGTAAAAGTTCATTTGAAATCAATTGAAGCACTTCCCCTCACAATTGCAGTAATCCATACAAATCGATGAAAATGTCCATAATAACGGAGGGAGAGGTATTTAAAAAATATATTTGGGTAATTTTTCAAATAAACTAATGAATACTACAAAATGAACTTAACGTCATATTAAACAGCGCACATAGCACTATCTATTAGAAAAATTTGGAGACATTGTTAAGAAAATGGCGTTTGAGAGTTTCTGAAAATGCGGAATTTTGAGATCATTCATACAGAAAACGGCAGAGTTTTCGAGAAACTTTATTTGACATAATTTAAACTCATGTACTCATAAATATAATAATGTAAAGAAATTGCCTTTAATTTTTAAAATATTACCGACGTGAGAGACAAGTCAACAAAATTTCGTATTTAAAATTTTCACAAACTAAACATCAGTAATTTGTCACAGTATATAGGGTTTGTTTGACACTAACCATACCAAAAATTTAATGAAAAAAACTTGAAGCCGCTTTTGAGAAAATATTGTTTTTGTAATTTTTTTAAATTGCAAATATTTCATGCACTATTGCTCGAAAACTACTAAAATTTCCGAAACAATGTACCTGACCTTATTGAAAGAACTATTTCTGCACAACAAATTTCATTTGAAGCAAACATCTCTGTCTTCAATTTTGTAGATGTAGGAAGACGCCGAAAAAATTCAAACTTTTGTAATTTTCGAAAATTCAGAGTTAACGGTGAAAATCGGACCTATGCCACCTTATAAATGTATTTTACTCTATTTTTACAAAAAGCTTAAAGAAAACATTCGGAGCCGTTTTTGAGAAAATTTTGAAATTGTCTGGGGGTTGCTACATGTAAAGTACCCCTAAATTTTAAAGAATGTTTTTCAACATCTCAAAGCTTCAACTAGAGCCAGATCGACTGGGAATTCTTCAATTTGGAAAAGAACGCACGAGTGGTTTAGGCGCTAGTAGTTTACAGACGGACGGACGGAATTCCAATTGGTTTTTCGACATCAAGGACTCACAAAACAGGAATTCTGACTACACCACTAGTTAGAGGATTTTTTCGTCTTAATTTAGCAACTGGTTTCTTGCACTTTTCGTTACCAGTGCCGGAAATGAATTTTTTCTGGTCGAAAACTACGTTTTTTCAATAGCATTAAGCAGGTTTTTCTGTATACTGTATATATTATATACAAAATGAATACGAGCAAGTAAAAAGTGGTATTCATCAGAGTAAGATTCTAGGTAAGTATAGCGAACCGCTAGTCCATTAAAATTAGTATAAAAGGAATTTCTTCCTTTTCTTCTTGTCGAACTGCACAATTTCTTTTGTCAGGAATGGTGGTATCAAGCTTCTTCTGTGACCAATCCTCGTTAGTAATTCGTGTTATTTTCCGACTCCATTTATATTCACAGTTTTTATGGTTTCAAGGAAAATTTCATAACATTGTGTACAAACTTTCTTTGTGGCTGGGGCTGTCTGTCTTATAATTGTGGAATTTAATAGCAATAAAGATAATAATATTATTATAAAACGATAAGAAGAAAAATAATAATTATTAATTTCATATTTAATATACATAATTTATATTATATATTATTTTTAATATAAAAATAATAAAAAGGAATTAACGAACATTTAATTCTATTAAAATGTTTTTGATGAAAGTAAATCGTGTGAATGAGCAGAACGTATAGGCCTACAGTCACTCTTACCAGGACTTTTAAACGTGGATGTAACCTCATTAAGTTTTAAAACATTAGTATTTAATAGATTTTTGTTTTTAATGATCTTTGGATTTCAAAAATACTACCTTAAAGAGACCATTAGTAATTTTGGACAACATGAGAATAAAAAGGAAAATTTGGTACCGTAGCCCTGTTACTACTTACCTGGGAAAAATAATTTATTGACGCTAGCCAGCCGCCGACCCGGAGACTACCCCGGCGACGCCGCCCCCGCCACTGAAGATGTCCACCGCAGACGCTCGTCAATGCCAACTGGACCACGGGGTACCAGCCCGGAAACCTTCACTCATATTAAAAAGTTATTACGCAAAAACCAAAAACTTAACTTTTTTGTTTTGTTTTTTGGCTATCAAAACATTTCCCTATGTATTTTGGGGAGAAAAACAGGGTTTTCTTGCTAATAACAATATAAAGAAAATAAACATAAAATTTTATACCTTACCTTTTGTAAGGCAAAATGACGTGTCAATTGCACTATAAGCCGATCTTCAAAAAAGACAACAAAATTGAAATTCAAAATTATCGGTCAATTTGTCAACCCTAAGCTTTTTCAAAAGTATTAGACGGACGATTTTACTTACGAATGGAACATTTCAAAAATAAGAAGCGTTTCTAGATTGCCATCTATTTAGAAACTCAAAATCTACGGAAAGAGTCATTATTTTCTTTAAAGATGTCGTTTCATCACAGACTGTAATGAAGCATCGTTGTTATTATGATCTGTGAGTGTAGTTATACATGGAGCAACGGAAAGTGTACATTTATACGCGCATGTGTATATAACTCTGAAGAGTACCTTCTGTTATCGTAATTATCAGCCCCTGTCTGGCAGGCACTCCATCAAGGATTGGTGTTTGGGACATACGTGTGTGTAAGTATATGAATATAATTTACATTCATCTAATTGCACTGGTAAGGATAAAAGTAATATTGCAAACGTTGATTATTGGTGTGAAGAAGAGCCACTGACACTTGGGTAATATGGAAGGCCATGCAATCGAAAATCAAATTCATTTCATGGCTGTAATGCAAAATTGGTAAAACTAATGTAATTTGATTTGTTGTAATACTTTGCAGTGATTCACCTCATGTTAGAAGTGGAATTAACTCTTATTTATATTTACTTAAAGTTGCAACTACTACGAATATCAAAAAGTGTACAAGTATTCCTTCCAAGATTCACAGAGTATTCAGACACTTCAGAAAATGTTTTTAATTTAATGTTTAATAAAAATAGTTTAAAAACACAAAAGTGAATGCGAATAATGCCATCTGATAATGGTGCTAATGCCATGCAAATGAAGAGATAAGGTATCAGTAAAAAAAAATTTCGCAACAAACCCAATATGAAATATTTTCTTGTCCTGTTCAAATGTAAAGACTTTTTATTACTCTTGTGTCCATTCTAAACAAGAAATACAGCACGTGGGGTGGATTCCTCCGGTTCACCGATTTTAGCTGGTTGTTCGCATCACCAGTTTGCGTTACAAACCACGTGACCAAAAGTTCGTTCAAAAAGGGGACGCCAGAGCAGACGCTGACCTCCATGTAGCATGGAGAGAGAGAAGTATTGAGAAACATTTTGAAAGTAGTACAAAGTGATAATTTTTAACAGTAACCAACCAAAACTAACACGAAGATGTACAAGATTCAATATTTAAAAGAAATGCTTTATAAATCCAAAGCCAATGTGTTGAAAGGTGATAATTTTGTATTTGGCTGGATTTCCACATTCTGCCATTATCGTGGATGCAAGCTGGTGTCGAATCCGAAGCGCAAGACCCCCTCTCCCTCCCGCTTAAATATCATGCAAGGATTGAAGTATTACAAGAAAAATCTCAAAAACATACTAACAGAATCGAGTTATTCACATAATTTTGTTAAATGGTCTTTCTGAAGACCGTTTCCATCACAGATGATTATTGACTTAATATTTCGAATATTTTGCAGTTTACAAGAAAGTCGGAAATATCTAATTCTATCTTTTTACTTTCTCACATATGTACGTGTATACGGAGTAATATACGTAATGTAGAGAAAGTTACGTAATGCTGCGAAAAATCGATTTCGAGATTTCAACGGAAATACACGTTTTGGGGTTCCCTGATACCAAAAAGTATTTTTCAAAACGCCCGTTCGTCCGTCTCCCTGTCTATCTGTGAACACCACTAGCGCATAAACCATGCGTACCATCTTTTCCAAATTGAAGAAACTTCTTTCCATCTGGCTCTAGTTGAAACTTTGATATTTTAAAAATATTTCTTTAAAATTTGAAGGTACATGAAGCCCCCCGGACATTTTCAGCATTTTCCCAAAAACGACCCCAAATTTTTCTTTAAATTTCATTTCACGTACGAATGGAGTAAAATACACTTGTAAGGGTGGCTATGTCCGATTTTCAGTCATCTCTGAATTTTCGAAAATTGCAAAACTGATTTTTTTCGGCGTCTTTCCACAACTACAAAATTAATGATATGATTTACCTCAAATGAAATTTGTTGTACACAATTAGTTCTTTCATTAAAGTCATTTTTTCACGTACACAATACTTTTAGTAGTTTTCGTGCAATATTACGTGCAATATTTACAAGTTTAAAAAAATACAAAACATGATTTTCTCGGAAACAGCTTCAAATATTTTCTTTAACCTTTGGATAGGTATAGTGATATATACACTGTATAAGGTGACATAAATGTCATGCTCTAGTTTGTTTGTTTTTTCAAAAATTACATCAATGTAATTTTTTTACTTGTCTCTCATGTCGTTAATATTTAGATTACCGACAATTTCTTTACATCATTGTATTTAAAAGTTCATGTGAATATGCAATGTCATAAGTTTCTCGAAAACTCAATTTTTTTGTGAAAATGAGCTCAAAATTCTGCATTTTCAGAAATGCACAAACGCTATTTACTAAAAAATGGCTATAAATATTTTTTCAAACGTTTCCAACGGATAGTGCTAATTGCACTGTTTAATATGACGTTAAGTTCATTTTGGTGATTTTTGTTTTTTCAAAAATTACACAAATGTAATTTTTTTAAATATCTCTCACGCTGTTAATATGCATATTTTCAGCAATTTGAAAACACTATTGCTTTTGGGAGTTGAAGTGCTTCAAATGACTTTAAATAAAGTTTTTCGAAAACTCGAAATATACTGTGAGAAATAGTTTGAAATTTCGCTTAAATGACATTTTCTTAAAAAGGCCTCCAAATTTTTTAAAGAAAATTGCTATTCATGACGCAGTTTTACTCTTCTTTACTACTTTTACAGTCATATTTCGGTTCTACTATTAGAATCTGTAATTGAGGAAATGTAAAATGTAATTTCGTCATGAGGATGGTATGGCAAAGAATAAAAAGACTGTAAAACCAGTCCACACCAAGGAAATTAGAAAACTTTACTACGAGAAAGTGTGTGCCATTCTGTACCACCGCTAGTTTATAGTTCTGAGAGTGTTAATGTATTTGGAACTGAGCGAGCCTCACAACAGCTTAATTTAACGAAGGACTTGCATAAAGGATAATAAGAGCTTCAGGATATTCCTCCATTATATTCAGCGACGTAACTTTGTTACTTTTCATCTGTGGCAAGACGTCGTGGGATGATTAAAAGTCTTGATTCCAAATTAAAGAGATTAAATTACAGTAATTTCAATGTTTGTGCAAGAGAAAAGTATTTTTAATTGATTGGTAATTTTAATTGAAATCGAATACACATTTTATGGGCCTTGATAAATAGTGTCTGACGGAAAGGATTCATTACACACTTAGACAATATAATATCTCCAAAAATTCAGATCACAGTGGATTTCTGCTTGACAAAAGTTTTTCTAATATCTAAAATAACCTCTTTTGTTCTGTTTACATCCTTGAAAACAGCATTGGCACACATTCAATTCCTCCAAATACCCATTTACCATTACTGTTTTACTTCAATTATACTTTCGGAACTTTCATCAATTTAAATAATCATTCCTTCACCACCCAAAATACGCTTTCACTCTCCCCTATAATAATACACTTGCCCACAAAATTCATCGATCAGACACAGTTTCAGCATAACACGTAAATTACCCATATGTTTTCACTCGCACGGTCGCTGTGGAACTCGCAAATACATAATTTAAGGTAACTCTGGAAGGTTAAAGTTTATGGCTGTAAATCATAGCATAATGTGCTCCTGACCTTAAACGGGGCTGAAACGAAAGTTTTTCATCGATATTGGTTCAGTACATTCAGAGATTATCCCGCCATAATTCAATGTACTTGTCTCTTTATATATTAGTGTAGATATATATTAGGGTACTAATATTTTCCTTCCACCTTACAAAACGCGTGTTTCCCTACCTATATTCAAAATATTCAACTTAATTTGGTACATGAATTAAGGTAGGGACCTCAAGAAACAAATTTTGACAAAAATGTAGTGTACATCTTACAAATCGACGGCCAATGTTGTCATTCTCCTGCTCTTGGGTAGAGAAGGAGTTGAATTGATGTTGATGCTGAGTTAATGAACTGCTCTGACTTCCTCTGATTCATTTTGCAGTTTGCGATGTCCGGGAATTGCCCACAAGCCTGCTCCTAGTCCCTTTTACTCGCATTGTATGATTTCCCTCGTTGCCTTACTTAAGGCAAATCAGTTTTGCCATGTTAATTGGAGTGTCATAGCTCAAACTGGCGTTTTAGGAAATAAAGTGTCAAAGGATTATTTTTTGTTCATACTACTTCCTATTCCTTCGAGGTGCATAACCAATTCATTTCTAAAAACGTCGAAACAAAATGCTCTTGTTCGACCTGCTGCGTTTCCTATGATTGGGCACCTCTGAAAATGTGAAGCTTACCCCCAGAATACTAGGATTTTGTCAATACGATCTTTTATATCCTCCTCTTTCATATGAATTAGTAACTTATGATTTCTTTTTATCTGCTAAAATATCCCGCACGTTGTCCACTTTCTTCCCAAAATCAGTATATCTATCAAATTTGACGAAAAAGCTTTCCAGGTTTAGTGTAGTAAAATTTACAACTCACCATGCACGATAGTGCAGTATTGAATGTCATTTGTACTTTGCAACACACACCCATTACGACTGACGTACTTTTAGTGTGGTAACCTGGAGAAATGTGCATTAATCATACGTCCACCACAGGTTAACTCTTTTGATTCATGGCTGTGACGATGTTTGTGTCCATGTGGATTATCAACACGGCAGCGACGGCTATGATGGCTCCGGTCGCTCTGGCGGTGCTCCAAGAACTGGAAGGGGTAATATGTGGTCACAAGTCTGTTAACTATTATCAGAAGTGTAATTCTAAATTATAAAATGAAATCCTATAATATTTTAAAAATGTGTCTGTGGGGTTGATTTTTGTATTTAAAAAATACAATGTTGAATACAGTAGTTTGGCATTCTGATTGCAGAGTGGCTACATGAACCTGGCCTTCATCCCTCCCAGAGATGAGGAAAAAGAGCTGAGTAGATTTTGATTTATCTCGCTTCTAAATAAAGAGAAACACACTTGATGATACGAAGTACTATTTGACGACAAGGTCACTGTTGTTCGATGATATTCTAACGGAGCATTCGTTTGCATTTTATGTTAAAAATAAAACGATTCTCAAATCTGTATCTGCTAAGGTTCATTTACATTCTTAGTCATTAAATAAATACAAGAAAAAGATCTCATTTTTACTTATTAGATAAGTTACTAAAGACATTTCAATCCGCCATGCCAATGAAGTCGGAGAACGTTTTCTTTGAAGAATTGCAATGCTGTGGAGTGATTACGTGGCTTCTTGTGCAGGAACCCACCCCACGCGGACGACGCGCTGCTACTTCATCGGGACGCTTACGGCAACGATCGAGGCAATTGGACGATCATCGGTACACCAACTCAATGGTGAAGGGCATTTCGAAGAGTAAGTTCTGAGGTTCCACCCAACGGTAGCTAGAGAGCTAGGTTGAATGAAGTCACCGCAGGAGACCCCAGCGGCCAACTGCTCCCATACGTAGTTTCCTAATGCCAGCCTATGCCGGAGCAGTAACTCAACCAAAGGCCATGGACCGCGCAATAAATACTATATTTCTCCTCTGTTCTACCGTCACTCCTGCTTAAAAGACACTTACCAGTGGCGGCTTAGGCACAACGGTTGTGCACGACAGCTGGGACAACTCTCAGATAAACAAAAGAATCGTTTAAACATGTTGGGAATATACATTTTCGTTTTAATGACATCAATATTGAAGCTACTGAAGCAACATCGATGTATATGAAAATGGAAGAGCGTTCAACTTAACCTGGCGTCTAATGCGCTTGGCTCTCTATTGCTGCGTCTATCGTATTTCATCGTTGGCCCCATGGTCCAAGGTCTGGAGGGCGATGAATTTCCTGGTTTCGTCTCACACGATCTGCACTCATTTTATGAATTCCATGTTATTCAAAGTACAATATCGTTCAGTCGATTATTCATGGCATTGAATGTAATATTTATGAAATATATATAATTTATTTTCATTTGATGAATGGTTTGTTGATTTAACAAATATGATGAGTCCTTGTGTAAAGTTGCTCTGGTCTCTAGCAGGAAACCTTTTCTACCACTCGCGGAGTGTGAATCTTCCCTGTAAAGTTACAATCTGCGAGCGTTGATGGTGTGAAGAAGAATGTGTGTGGAAGGTAGTTCGTTATTGCAATACATTCTAGAGTAGTAATATTTTAGAAATTAAATAATTTTATTTGTGTAAAACATGTCCAAACAATAGTGCTTGTTGCAAAGCCCTAGAAGACGATCGCCGTATTTTCGAAACCAATTTCTTTTTACTTTCTCAACACACGAAGTAACTTCATGAGGAGGGATTTGATTTGAGAAGTACTTTGAATTTCGGGCAGTTGTTTGGCAGTGGGCGGAGTAAAAAACACTTGTTGGGGCCAATGGCACCACCACGCCAGATACAACTGAGGTTGAAAATGGCCTCTTCATAGCAAACTGTTTTGTGTTGACAGGGACCATCATATCGCAAACGCTAGATGGTCAGAAGAGGTGAAGAGTGATTATAGTGACACAGAAGACATACAAAATGGGTATGACTTTCAAAGCAAGAATTTTGAAGATGCTGAAATGTCAACTTGCCGAACTTCGCATAAATATCACTCTTGAACGTGCATCTAAATAGATACAACCAGGTATCTCCCACCAGCAGGAGAACCTCCCTAGCCGACAAGCTCTATGCTCCTGGCCGGTCTCCCGGCATAAAACCTGATCGAGATGGGGTCATTGACCCAGAGGCTGAAGCAAAATACTGTGACAGGTTGTTCAGTATTATACTGTTCAAATGATAAAATACATTAAATATCACTGTTGCGATTAATACTACTTTCCTTTCATGCTCGGTATAGTCCTAATTGTATGGAAACAGTTATGCAGCAGAACAGATTTTACTTGGGATAAACTTTGTATCGATTTTATTCGTTTAATGTTATCAAAATGTAAAATGCGTAATGTTCATGTACTGTATGTGTATTTTGTAGTGAGCTGCTGATACTGTCTCCTGATGAATATAATTACTACATCGAGTTTTCAAGTTATAGAATTCGAGTTTTACTGAAAATATATTCCTGCTCTTGAGTAAGTCAGTTTTGAAAACACTCACTGTTAGTCAAGACACAACGTAATGGTAAAAGTCATAGATTAATAAAGTGGACTTCATAACTTTCACATGGTTGGGATTTGATTATTTTATTTGTACAATTCTTTTTTGTAATCTAAATATCTGGGAGCTATAAGGTTTATGCCAATCGTAGCGGAAGTGATCATTCGCAAAATATGCACAACGAAAATGTGAAGGCCGTGTGAATTTGAAAGAATTTTGAATGCTTAGTATAACGAACTTAATTTTCTTCAATTCATTTAAATGGTAGTTCCATTTGAGGTTTGACTGAATTGAGAGACCTAAAATTTTGTTACCTTAACATCAGTCCATGACACACCCTTAATTTAAAAAAGTACAGATTTTTATTTATTTATTTTAAATGGAAAACTACATTGAAATCTTTTCATTTACTATTAATTTTAATTATGGAACCAATTGAAACATCTGATATTGTACTATTTACGATTTCTTTATTGCAAAGAATGTTTGTATCATCCACAATAGAACTGTCTTTGTGTGTCGAATCGTGAAGGATATCTTTTAGCATATAGAGTAATCTGTGGGCATAGAGACTCCACGCAATTGTCAATGAATCGAAAAGGTGTCCATAATGTTCCATCATTCCAATAAGGCGTTTCTTCTCTGTGTTCGTTGTTTAAGGTATGGACATAAACAATCTAGAGCAACACAACGGATTCTATACAAAGGTAATTTTGTAGTAAAATGATATGATCAATTACTTCAAACCTTTCGAAAGATCCATATTCCAATAGGTGTTTGTTTGATCCATGGATAAAGGCATCTTAACAAAAAATGGCTGTTTCCGTAGATTTTGATTTTCGAAATCCATGTTTGTGAAATCTCACCCCAGTTGCCTACGATGTTCTAGTGCCTTGCCCAGACCTGGCGTGCCTGATTTATATGTTACGAGTGCGAGTATATTTCTAATGATAACCGAGGCAAACGCGTTTTATCACAGTTCGAGCTCCAGCCTCGTCGAGGCAACACTTCCGAGCGCTCCGCACGCTTAACCTTTCGCGTTCAGAGTCACAGTCTGAGTTATAGTATCAGCTTATCAGTTGTAACTCCAGGACGCGCGCAGTGATTAACCGCACCAGTTCTGGGCGGCCCAGCCAAAAATGCTGCATTGCAGCATGAAACGGCCAACTTAACTGAAAAGTGAACGTTTCGAGTGTATAGTGAAACCAGTGTCAACTTGTGAAAGTGATCTCGTGATGGAAAACATAAGTGCCTACGAAGTAAGTTTAGCAGAAACCGGCTCTCTGGTATCTCAAGCCATGAATGAAGCAATCTCGCGATATGGATGTGGAAGAACTCATCCACCACCAGCAACTACAACAACAATTACTACTAAGCAGCAGCAACAACTCAATAGCCACAAATGGTATAGCATTACGCTGCATTACAACCAACCAGCTCCTGCAACATCAACAACCTGCAAGTGCAACTCAAAACGTAAACATTAATGAAATTAACAACTCAACTCCACAAAAGATGAAGTACTTACCAATCTACTGAATCAGAAGAGCGTAAAGACTTAAAAGGCACTATGATAGTGAACACTGCAGGATGCGTACCATGAGTAATAGATATGAACTACTTCAAACAAATGAACCAGTTAATAACAATATTCAACTAAATGAAAATCTAGCAACAAAAAAATAAAATCCTCACCAATAATAATCCACGAAGTTGAAAACTATAACCGCCTTATCAATGACATTAAAAGTGTTACTCCAGGAAACTTTCACACAAAAACTGAAAATAACAATATTAAAATATTTTTCCAAGAAATTAAAGACTTTCGTGATTTCAGACATTTCTGTGATCAAAACAATGTACAATTCCACTCCTATAGGACCCTACAGTCAAAAAATTTGCAGTTGTTCTCAAGGATGTTCCTACATGTACTTCAAAGACGAAGATATTATAAACGAACTCAAATCTAAAAACTTTTCAGTATTAAAGTGCACCAGACTTTACAACAAAGATAAAACACTCTATGCAAACAGTGGCAGTAGATCTTATTGACAATGAAGAATCCAGACAAATATTAAATCTTAGTGAGCTATATTATTGTAGAATTAAAGTATATATTAGAACTAATACAGGGTCCAATACAATGTAAAAATGTCAGCGTTATGGCCACTCAGCTAACTGCGGGCTCAGCCTAAGATGCGTCAGATGCATAGGTAATCATCATTACACAGAATGTAAACTACCCAAAATGAAGCAACTCCCAAATGTGTTAATTGTTTTCAGAACCACACAGCTAATTATAAAGGATGCCCTACATACAAAAAATTATGCCAAAACTTGAACAAACTGTAAATTACAACTCTGAAACACAAATAATAACTACCTCCTAAAATGAATACATTTAATCACTCGGTTCCACCAATGCTGATTTTACAACACAAACTTTAGTCAACATTTCTCCTCCACTTCCCACTAGACCAAATATTGCAAATTACACCCCAATTAACGCCTCAACTAATCAATGGAATAACCACACAGTAACCTAGAAAATTTACTAACTAACATTATTACAAAAGTAGTTTCCCAAGTTCTGTCAACGCTAATGCCCCAAATCTAAAATCTTTGTCGTCAATCAATCAACATGATAATACAACGCAATAAACATACTTTCTAATCACTCAACACAGTTTCCTTTTTTCCAACAAGTTCATTTATCTTAAATATAGATCTATGATAACAGTAAGAATTTAGTTCTATATTTGAAAAATTACAAAACTTCCTAAAATTTTTCTGCGTGTTCTACAATCCTTCAGTGAAAGCGATAAAATCAATAAATTTAAGAACCTCAATATTTACTTCAACTTATATCCCCTGCCTATTAGCAATATCACCCTACTAATCCAACAATCCAAAAATGGATAATCCAAAGAGTTTAACTATTCTTAACTTCAATGCTAACGGTATTAAAAACAGGATACTCTCTTCACCACTTTACACCATCATAACATTCACGTTGCCTGCATCAGTGAAACCCATCTTGTTCCAAAAGAAAAGCAGTTATATGGCTAACAAAATATAGAAGGACAGGTCCAGACTAATTGCCTCTGGAGGGACAGCAAAGCTATTAATAGTAAACTAAAACACTCACAAATTCATTCACCTACAACTAATAACCTTGAAACTGTAGCAATCCAAATTTATACCAATAACGGACCAATAAATATCATTGCGCCTACAGACCACCAAACCAAAAATTTCCACTAATGAACTAAATGAAATATTTTCTACAAACACTTCAACTTTAATTTTGGTGATCTCAACTGCAAAACTCAAGCCTGGGATGTAACTCAACGAATTACCATGGCAAAAGACTACTCAAATACAGCCTTACCAACAATATATATATTCATGCTCCAAGTTCCCTAGTTCTTTTCTAACAATACAAATGTAAATTTCTGATATACTGATTTAGTTATAACTAAAAATTTCTACCAAACAATTCAACAAATAGTAATAGCAGAATTAGACTCAGATCACCTACCTATTAAAATTACCATTGACATATCAAATGACACTATTCACCATCAAAACACAAAATAAAAGGTTATACCAATTGAACTATTTTAAAATGTTAATTAGCTCAAAATAATCTTTCCAACTCGTATACAAAATAATGATGATCTCAATAACTCAATCATGAATATCATTCAAACAATCACAAAGCTCACCCGAATCAACTACTCCTCACATTACAACTAATAAACCAAATGCTGATGCACTTCCATATTATATCATAAATCACATTAAACCAAACGGGCCATTAGACGCAAATGGATTTTAAACCGAAACGCACACGACAAAAAGAAACTAAACAAACTTACCAAAGAAATTAAAATCATGATTACCAATCACAAACATCTCAAATTCCAGCAGCATCTTCAATAACTCCACCAAACTCGACAACAATGGCAAACTATTAAATACTTCACTAAAGAGAAAAGCAAATGTTCCTCCTCTTATTTCAAACAATGTATTAATTTATCCAGAACACCAAAAGCTGAAATATAGCAAAACACCTCTCTGAAACATTCAAACCGAATTCAAATTAACCAGCACCAATACAGAAATAATAGAATTTATGAAACAATCACACGCCACAGTTCCACACCCTATTCATTTCATCTCCCCAGTAGAAACCCAAAAATCATCAAACAGTTGAAAACAAAAATCACCTGACACGACAACATTACAAACCAAACACTTAAACAATTTCCCTTCAGCTGCATTGCAGCCAAACAGCCACCTTCAATGCTGCACTGAATTGGCTGCTTCTCAAACTTGAAACACGCTATTATATTACCAATCAATAAACCAAAACTAATCCTAATGACCTTCAAATTACAGGCCTATTAGTCTGCTCCCAACAATAGCAAAATTTTTGAAAATTAATTCTCAGTCGCCTAGTTCATTTCTTAAACTCAAATGACACCATACTAAAAACACAATTTGGTTTCAAACCAAATCATTCAACAAATCACCTCTATTACGTCTAGTCGAACATATAGCAAAGAGTTTCCATTCAAAAGAGCACACAATAGCAGTCTTTAGACATAATCAAAGCATTTGACAGCATTTGGCATCAAGGTTTACTTTATAAAATTCACCAACTAGGTACTCTGATTATCTTCAAAAATTATTCACAGTTATCTTACAAATAGAACTTTTCAGGTCAAAGTAAACTACATTCTTTCCAACACATCAGCATTCTTGCAGGTGTCCTCAAGGATCTGTACTTGTCCTATCTCTTTCAATATCTATACAGCAGATCATCCCACATCATCAGATTCTAACATAACCTTATATGCAGATGATACAGCATTATTCTCATCTCATCAAAACATTCTATTAGCATATGACCATATTCAATCCCACCTTCACACTCTCACCACCTGGTTCCATAAATGGCGACTCAAGATAAATCCCACAAAAACACAAACAAAGATTTTCACCCTCCGAAACCCAAAACCCTCCACCTTAAAAATAATAATTCACAACTCCCTGGTTAAACAATTCTCACACCCACAAAATATCTGGGAGTACTAATAGATAGACGTTTAACATGGAAGCAAACATTAAGCAGTATTACAAAAGCAACAGCAAAAGCAGTCAAACTATATCCACTCATTAATATCTCATCCACTTTAAAAGTTGAAACTAAATTGCTCCTCTACAAAAGTATTATCAGACCCACCTTGACATATGCCTGTCCAGCCTGGATAAACGTTGCACCCAGTAATATAAACGCTTTACAAACTTTCCAAAACAAATTTCTCAGAAGACTCATTAACGCATCATGGTTTATACCCAATAAACAAATTCATTATGAACTCCAAATACCATCAATCACTGATCATCTGATCAACTTATCCTCCAAATTTTTCAATCTCTACCATCCTGCCCAAGTACAGCCCATTTTCAACTAGGACAACAAGCAAACTCCCAAACTGAATCAAATCTAGATTTCCTAAAGACATTTTCAAACCGCCTTAAAAACAAAATCAACAAATCTTTCAAACTCTTATACCTATACCAATCCTTACTCAAAATCTTTCCACAGCTAATAAAAAATAAAATCAAATTACAATATTATATATTACTTGCCGAGTAAGAACACTGAAAAACTTCTGTGAAGTTTCCATAATGTTAATTAATAAATAATGTTCTCACTTCTGTAAGGCCATATGGTCGATCGGATAAAAATAAATTAAAAAAAAAAAAAAAAAGCGTTTTATCAATAGAACCTTGGAAATCTTCATTGTAATACCGAAGAATAGGGTAACCGATGGGCTAGATTGGTCAGCAGTGCATTGACTTTGATACTAGAAAACAGGAAAAACTGGAAATGCTTGTAAACCTTCCTTTGTAAACCTTGCGGATACTCCCCAAGATTGTCCCATTATACGAGAGGGTTCAGTGAATCAGCTGACAACGCCCCAACATTTCCCTATGAATGCATACCATAAGCTAGATATTGCATAACACAGCATCACGCAGCTCAAGGAAAAATATATGGATACAACTGAGTAACTTCATGTGAAAACAACCACACCGGCGTGTTACTCAGCATATTAGGAAAAAATCCTTTGTCGCTTTGACTTAACAAATATTAGATTCCATTAAAAAGTGTTTTGTACGATTTTCAATATTTGTTGAACGCTGTATGTTCCTGGAACTTGGTGCACAAAGGTAGATCTGGTATCTGGAAATCATCATTCTGGTATCTAGAAAAATTGTCGTCGCGTATTTCCGAAGAAGAGCGTTGTTCTCCATTCATGGAAATTATCGCGTAGTATGAGCTATGTTGTATTGCCTGCTACGCCACAGACACTGCGCAAAAGCTGCCGCGTTCATCATTTTACATGTATTCATATCTGTTGACTCTGACAACTGTTTCGCGTCTTCAGTCTGGTTCTACCATTACGCATTTTGTTGATGCTTACACCTACTGTGCTTCCGTCTTCTGACATTCAACCGGAGCTCAACTATCGCCACCAGATTTTCTCTGGTCAGCAAATAGTTTCCGACGGCCGTCCAGCAGTAGCGGCCTCGCCGTTCCTGCTATTTCGCAGTCACTTCCATGGAGCTCCCGTGATTTAACTTTGAAGTACCGTTCACATTAATAGGAATTTTGCACAGAGTGAAAGGTGTGGAAAGCGGGCAATCTTCGATACAAAAACTGTTATTGCCACGCACAAGTAAATAAAAAGTGTTTAAATCTAGTTCCAATCCGTATATAGTAATTAGTTCCTATCCGTAATATAGTTCCTTTCCGTATATAGTAAATTACTTCCTCTAACACATTGTGTAGTCCATGTTTTATTGGCCTTTGACACCGAAAAATGGATTGACAGCCAAACGTCTGTCTCTCCCTCTGTATGTCCCCTCGCCCGCCCGCCCACCTGTTCATCGACTCGCCCGCCTGTCCGCCTGCCCGCCCGCCCGCCGCCCACCCGCCTGTCTCCCCGTCTCTCTGCCCGTTTTCCTGTCCTCCTGTGTGCCAGTCCGCTATCTGCGGTCGGTCCTTCCGCCTGCCTGTCCATCCGTCCGTCCGCCTGCCTGTCCGTCCGTCCGTCCGCCTGCCTGCCTGTCTGTTCGTTCGTCTGTCCGTCCCCCCTTTCCGTCTCCCACCTGCCCCCCTGCCCGCCCCTGCCTGCCCGTCCCCCCGCCCGTCCGCCTGCCCGTCTTCTCCGTCCGTCGTCTGTCCGCTGGCTACCTGTGCGCCTGTCAGCCTGACCGTCTGTCTTCCTGCCGCCTGTGTGTCTGTCCGTCCGCCCGTCTCTCTGATTAATATACATACTAGCGCCTAAACCGTTCATCCGAATTCCCTCTAAATTATTGTCCAATTTTACTCAAGGTCCTCTCAGTTTGAAACTGATATTTTTGTATTTTTGTGTTCTTTTGATCAAGGCCCAAAAATATTTTCAAAATGTTTTCAGAAATGGCTTTAACTTTTTTATTAAACTTCGTCCGCAGATAGTGTAAAGAACGCTTACGAGAATGGTGCAGATCTTATTTTTGTTGAAATTCGTGATTATTAAAAAATTACATCAGCTTAAATTTTTCGGCGTCTTCTTACACTTACAATATTGTAGAAAGGGATTTTTCCTTAATAAAATGTTTTTAATAACTTATCTTGTATTAAGGTCACGTACATTTTTTCGAAAATACTATTAGTTCTGCGTAATTTTGTGAGGAATAAAAGGAATTTTAACTTTTTTACTGTTTTCTCAAAACAAGACTCCAAATTTTCTTTACAGTTTCAATTCGTATGTATCAAAACGGTTAAAAATTGGTTCTAGTCTCATTTCCGGGAAACCCTTGTTCTTTTTGACAATTGCAGAAAACGAGTATTTCAAAACTAAAAATTTGAAGATTGGGAATTATTCCTTCAAACAATCCGTTCTAAAAAATCGTATTTTTAAAAAAATTCCTGTTTAATTTTAAAAAAATAGTTAACTTTTCTCGAAATGTAAGTCGTTTTACGAAACGTTTTCTCGTAATTTCTGTTTTTGGATTATGTCTTATTCTCTTCCCAGCTGGCGTGTTTTGCCGTCGACTGGACGTTATTTCACACTTCCTCAATTTTTAGGCTCCTTAATGCTAGAACTGAAACCACCATGCGCTTATGACTTTTATAGAAGTGCAAATTCCCTGTATTTCCCAGGTGGTCGAAGTGGTTAATTATTTTTTGTCACAATTCTTTGTTGCCTCAGAAAACGATTGGGAATTCCAGAAACTGTTGAAAATCATTCAACGAGATTCTACTCACTTATACAATCAATTAAGATAAATAAACTGAAAGTGTCTGTGTGTGATTTTCGTATTTTCATTTTTTAAACAAAACTCTCTTGTTCGATTTGTGAAACGTATGTCACTTCAGATCAATTGTCTTTCTTTGCATCTGCATAAAGCAATTTAAGAAAACTAATGAATAATATCATCATGAAATGTAAATACAATATAACCAGTACCCTTGGGGCCAACCTAAGATATCCCTAATGATTCCGAATTTTTTATTACTTTCTCGCACTATGAATACTTCATAAGAAGAGAAAGTTATGTATTCGTGCGCCGGAAAACGGTGAATTTTCACCAGAAAATTATTGTCGGGCACTGGCAACGAAAAAGTGAATAATTCCTCTGGCTAAATTTAGAGAACTAGTGCTATAGAATGGCACGGACTTTCTCGCATAATTTCGTTCGTTTTGTAATTTCATTATTCTGGACTAGCTTTTCGATTATTATAGATTCTCTTCCCGGCTTTTTGCTTTGGTCCCCCAAAGGACATTATTTTTTACATATCTCAATTTTTCGCCTCCCTTGGAAGTGAAGACATATCTTGTTTAATATAGACGAATACAGATGGTGTCCATCCCGGATGGACGAGGTCGTGAAATGGCGTCTACAGATTCATTCCTTTGGGTCAAAATAACGCGAGTTCGAATTCTGTGTAGGTATATTAATTTCATGAATGCGTTGTTGCAGAAAACTATTGAGAATTCGGGGAACTTTACTGAAAATCATTTGAAGAACTTCTACTCATATAATCAATAAACTTAAATAAACAGGAAATGACTGTTCGAGCTTTTCCAATTTGTAATTTTTAAACATCTTTTCAACTCTTTTTTTTTTACTTTGTAAATCGTGTCTCACGTCAAATTAATTGAAGTGGTCAGTAGAAAAAATCTCACTTTGGCATAGTTCTGAGATAATGAGGCTTCTACCTGAACTTTCCTTAGATAAATAAGTACCTTTTTAAACTTAAACTTAAACTTAAACTTAAACAAAATAAACCCGCATATAATTCCATACTAGTTTTAAATAACATATTACACTAAAAGAATACTATTTGATGTTTTATATAATGCAACTAACTCAATTTTACAAAAAATATAGGAAAATTTCTCGTTCTACTGTTCCCTTGAATTGTCTTCCTGTGCGCCTCTAAGAACCGATTTAGGTAAACTAATCAATTTAACGACATCAAATTTAAATACAATATAAACACTACCCATGGAACTGACTTTTATATCCTTAAAGACTGACCGAGGAGATGGCTTAAGGCAACAACTAATTTCATTGTAGTGCCACTGATTGGGAGGTCCTAGGTTCGAATCTTGACGATGGCAGTATTTTCGACTCAAGCCAAGTAGCTATGTCGCGTCCTGTCGCTGTGTGAAAAAGAATTCTAGCGGCCGGCTGCTTTGATCGATAGCTTTCTGTGGTTTCTTCAGCAACTTCAATATCAGGTGAACGCCGGGACAGTACCGTAATATATGAATATTTATTTTCATTAATCTAGGAATTTTACCATTACCTTGTCTGTTGATTTACGAATGAGTGGCTTTTGTCAAAATTGACTTGCTCAAGGGCGGGAATGTATTTTCATAAAACGCCTATGTATATAACCCCCGACGCAGAAATCATATTCATCAGGTGACAGCATCAACAGCTCATTACAAAAAATCACCTATATATATATATATATATATATATATATATATATATATATATATATATATATATATAATTTTACGCTTTGCCAGATTACATTAAATTCGATAGAAAAGTTTAAATTCCAAGTGAAATCGTTTCTGCTGCGTAACTGTTTCTATACAATTAGAGACTAGAGCCATACAAGCATGAGCATGAGAAATTGACTGAGCATCAGAAGGAAAGTAACATTAATTTTAACAGTGATATTCAATGCATTATTTACCATTTGGACTGTATAAATGTAAACAACCTGTAACAAGTATTGTACCGCAGCCTCTGGGTCAATGACCCCATCTCGATCAGGTTGTTCGTCCAATTTCCCTGATCCATTGAGCAAATACTGAGATGGCCCCTTGTTTCGCTTTTGGGCATAAATATAACTTCATTATCTGTGCACATCTTTTAGAATTCAGTGGAAAATATAGTTATTCACATTATTGTTCCCATGTCGCGGCGGAAAGTATTATCCCTTGACGATGGACATGATGGAAATGGGTCCAAAATTTATAGCTGATTTATCCTTGAAAATAGATTTTATTACATCGGAGCTGGATTTTTCTATATTCAGAATTCAAGTTGCATATGGCGTAGTGTATGGATCACAGAACTTTGAAAACGTGTACAGAATTCACTTCTCCCATAGCACGTCATTCTCACATAGCACGTCATTCACAGTTTTTAACTGTTTTTGACGTAAAATAAATAAATAAAAGGAAAGATCGCGCGCAGTTCGTGGCCCGTGTTTTAGGGTACTGCTCCGGCATTCGCATGGTGTTGATCGGAGAAACCACGGAAAACGACCGATCAGAGTAGCCGGCCGCTAGAATTGTCCTCCAGACAGCGACTGAATTCGACCTAGCTGAAGAGCTAGTGACGATAATCCTGCCGCCGTCAGGACTCGAACCTAGGACCTCCCGGTCAGAGGCGCTGCAGTGACATCAGTTGATGCACTGAGCTACCGCTCCCGGTTCGTCTCCTTCAGAGTGCTCACGGGTGCACCACGCAACGTTCATTCCCATGCCCTCGGACGGGTTGATATCTCACCTACGACGTACAGGGCTCACGTACGGGGAATCTCACCCACGCCCGACTCATGTTGGTCGAATCGAATTGACGTCTATTGAATAGTAATTGCGCACTTCCTAGAATGTCTCTTAGTGCATCGAGGCCATGGGTTGCATTAATTTCTAGGAATCCTCCCTGCGACGCGCACCTAAACACGTTGAGCCGAATGGGAATTCAAAGTCTGTTCCCACAGTTGCTATTGCTATGCTCTGTCCATCTCCTGTGTATCGTACGACATATCGCAATTCGATATCCGACTAATCTGCTGTTCCCTGCAATTGAGGGAATGTCGCAACTAATGTCTTAGCGTTCCATCTTGTGAGTCCCGGTATTCAAATTCCGGGTGATATACGTGGACCTTGTGGAAGTGTTTCCTGCAGGTTTTCTCATGACCCTGCTTCTTCCTCTGTTTCTCACTCATTCGTTCATTCATTCTTCTTCTTCTTTTCCTCCTTCTGCTTCTTCTTCTTCTGCAATTCAAGGACTAGGCGGCTGCCTGTTCCGTATTCACCTATCGAACCATCTTCCAACACCCCTTCTTCCTATTGGGTTGTCCTGTAGCACTTGTTGAGGTATTGCTCCATTCATTTTAATGTTTTTCCATTATTTTTATATAGTTATATAGAATAATTTAAGGTAAATATATTTAATACTTTTCTTATATCTATATTTCCTTGTTTATCTAGTGCAGAACAACCTTTTACTCTCTTTAAAATTTCATCTCTTTAGCTTGAATATTATTTTTCTTTTTGAGAGAGAATCCAATTTTCAGTCCCATGTAGGACGTAGATGTTAAGATGTAAGTTTGTTTGAAGTAAAGTAATATTCAAAATATATTAGACAACTTTTATGTTTCTTAATATTAAACTAAAATTAATTTTAATCTAAAATTTTACTATTATTTTAATCTAAGATTTTGGTTTAAAAAAGCTTCAAAATAAAATTATTACTTCTTGTCACAAGGTATCCTCAACGTGAAAATGAAGCCTGTATTTTGGAAAGTTTACAATCTTTTTAAAAATGCTTTGCGTTAAATCTAAAAGTTGAAATTTTTACTGAAGTTTGGTGTCATAGAGATCTAGTTTGTGTGAAATTTTTAGTTTTTATCTGGTCCTCCAACAGAGATATTACAGTTCAAAATTTGGAAAAAATCCAAAATTCCAATTTTTAGGAGGATGTAGTTTTCAAGAGTACGTAACTTACTAATGATATTTTACAGAAAGTAACTACACTGTTATGTGTAAAAGCACAGAAAAAATTAAGGCTGATATTCCATTCCTTCTTTGAGAAATTACTCTCTGAAAATCGAACGTGGTTCACTCGCGTTCCATTGACTTGGTTGCCAATATTTCTCAAATAAAATTTTATAAGGTTGGTAAATAATATTTCGATTTGTAGGCCAGAGTATACTTAATCTAATGCCTTTTATTCTAGAATGCTCGAACAACCGAGAGCTGAATTATTTATAAAAGAGTAAATGTCTACAAACGCGAAAAATTGCGCACGTCATAAAACAAAAATGGCCATAAAACAAAAATGTCAACCAGATGCAATAAAAATAAATCAAAGATGCTTTTGAACAGCCAAAACATAAGTAAATTTATGTACAGAATATGAATTGTTTTCGAGATTGTCGAGCGACCAATTTATTAAATTCTGGACCACTTAAAATGGATTGACCCCATATTAAACCGTGCAATTAGCACTATCTATTGGAAAAATTTTAAGAAAAAATTGGAACAATTTTTAAGAAAATGGCTTTGAACCGTTTCTACAAATGCGGAATTTTGCGTTAATTTTTACAGAAAACTGTCGAGTTTTCGAGAAACTTTATTTGACATTATTTAAATCACAGGTATTCATTAATCTAATAATGTGAAAAAATCGTCTCTAATCTAAATATTACCTACGTCCGAGTCAAGTAAAAAAAATCTTGTAATTTTTGGAAAAACAAAAGAATAGAGCAATATGGCATTTATGTAATCATATCGGCATTTGTACCAAAAAAAAAATTTGAGCGGTTTTTGAGAAAAACTTGTTTTTGTAATTTTTAAAAAATTGTAAATATTTTACGCTCTTTTGCTCAAAAACTACAAAAATTTCAAAACGTCTACATGGCCTTAATGAAAGAACTATTTATGGACAGAAAATTTCATTTAAACGAAAAATCTGTCTTAAATTTTATTGTTATAGGAAAACGCTGTTGCAATTTTCGAAATTTGAGAGTTAACTGCGAAAATCGGGCATATGCAATCTTTATAAGTGTATTATACTCTATATACTCTATTCTTACAAGAAATTTAAATTTAAAAAATTGAAGCTGTTTTTGAGAAAATTTTGAGAATGTCTGGGTGGTATCATGTAAAGTACCCCGAAATTTTAAAGAATATGTTTCTAAACTGCCACCGGGTCATACCCAATTGCAGTTCAAATAAAATGTAAATTTCGAAGTTTCAACTAGAGCAAGATGGACAGCGGTTTCTTCAATTTGGACAAGATCGTACGTGTGGTTTAGGCGGTAGTAGTGTTCACGGACTGACTGACTGACTGACAGACAGACAGACAGACAGACAGACAGACAGACAAACACACACACACACACACACACGGACGTTTGGAAAAGAACCACTTTTTCGGTATCGGTGGACCCCAAAGCGTGTATTTTCGTTGAAATCTCGAAATCGATTTTCCGCAGCATTACATAACTTTCTCTATACTACGTATATTACTCCCGCATATTCGTATGCATACGAAAAAGTAAAAATCATTCATTACAGGTAAAAATAGAAGTGTCTTAGCTTTTCGGTGTGACGAGAGAGATAGTTACTTTTTTCTTGATATTACATATATTTATATTTCAGAAAAATGATAAGATGTAAGACGTACTGTAGAGTACATTGTTTATCTTGGGAATTGGTTTTATACAAAATATAATAACCCAAATATAATATATAGCCTAACAATTTTCTCGAAAAATATGTCGTTCTCACATATCTGCACACGTGAAATAACAGTTCTCTGTCAATTATAATTTGTTTCATGTCGAAATAATAATAAATAAAATCTATTTTTACACGATGACTATCCTAAGTAGATATGAATGTCAGAAGACACTCAAAGTCACTGCGCTAAATCTCGTTGAATTTATTAAGCTATGGCATTATAGCATAACACAATAATCAAATATTGTCGTATTGTGCCCAGAAAGCATTCTAACACATTGTTATCTTAATTTGAACGATAATGTATTTTTTGTAACATTTCCACTTTTAATTAGAGTATTTCTCTCTTGTTACAGATGTTTTCCTGAATCGCCCAAAGAGAAGAATATCCGATTCAGGGGTGTGTACGAGAAGACTAATTGCACATACCTACTAGCCAGAATATACGAAAAAAGTATCAAACAATACAACAAAAAGAAACTGAATTCTTGTAACAAAAATGTATAATCATTTAAATAACAATGTAAAGCTATGTTCGTGTGAATAAGCGAACACAATATGTATTGTCGCTAAAAGTTGAAATTGTTTTCGATGTGTTTGTATGTGAATTGTTGTGACTTATCAGTCTAAACATTGAATTCAGGTTCTATAATTTTATAATATATATCTCGAGAACCTTACCATGTATATTATTATTTAATACACGTGAAAGAATACACAGTTTCGATGATTATCAAACTAAATTTAATAATAGGTCATCCAATTCGCAGCAATGTGTATCACCAGAATTAATACATATCACACGTGGTAGAATGTGTTGTTACGATGACAAAGGATATAGCCGAATAACATGAAGTGTCCCCAAACCAAACCAGTCTCCTAGAGTAAGTTACAGAAATACAGCTAGAAACGTGTTTTTCATGGTTTATTTTTTCTGAGCTTCTATTGCGTTTATCAGGATGGAAAAAATACAGACGGGGGCAAATAGTTGGATTTAAAGGTATTTTTGTCAGCTAATTTTGACGATGAATTCAAATAGAAAAAAAAGAAATACATTTATGAAATTGATTTTGACGTGATAGCATTGGAATGCTGACTCAGTTTTTCCCCCAACAATGTGCCTTATAACATTCTATAACATGTATTTTTTCAGATTTTTAAACAATGTGGACGATACTGAAAAAAATTAAAACCAATTTTATCTGTTTAAAAAATTGAAATTTGCACCAATAAGTGATTGGAAAAACCTTTTTACCAATATTCAAACACAGATTCAAATACGATATATAAACTCGAAATCTTATAGGTGGTACATGTTTTATGTACCAAACTCAATCGGAAAATCCATGGTGGAAAACGACGGGTGGGTTCTCGCACAATGACTTCAGTCAATGAGCTTCAAGCACTAGTTTGCGTTTCAATATTAGAGTGAATTTTATATGAGAAAATTATCACAGTTTCAAGTCTTTGAAATAGGAACATAAACACTTATTAAAATAGTGCATCTTTTATTTCAATTACACCTTCATCATGATATTTTGATATATGATCGATTGCGGAATATAAATTTTGGAGAAAATCGACTGAACGGTTTAGGTGTTAGCGTTGACCACTGACCTACAGCGGAATGGACGGGCGGACGGACGGACGGACGGACGGACGGACGGACAGACAGACGGACAGACGAACAGACGGACAGACGGACAGACGGACTACTGCTAGTTGTTTTTTACTACTGCTAGTTGTTTTTTTTATTGCAAGCCTATATTGGTATTGTCTCCATATCACAAGGTTGACAGATATGTGCTATTATAATACCAATATTTGAAAGGATAAATAGAAATAATTGTGAAAATTACCGAGGGATATGTTTAGTAAATTGAATATATAAAAAGTAGGTGGAAATAGTACAAATACTTCACCAGTATATCAGACCACATGCTAGCAAATGATCAACGTTGCTTCAGGAAAGGAATATCTTCTACAGGTTGAGTATGGTACACCTATTTGGAAAACAAATTAGTGGTGCTACAGAATGGCACGTACGTTCTAGTAATAGTTTTCTAATGTTCTTGGTGTGAACTTGTTTTACGGTCTTGCCCCATCCTTTTGCCAGCTAACATCTATAGCCGCCCAATGTGCACATTTTTTATATTTTCTCAATTTCTCGGTTTCATAATAGTAAACCGAAATATAGCTTTACGAATATTACAGAAAAGTAAAATCTCATTTTAAATGGTCATTTTCATTGAAAAATATGGAGCTGTTTTTAAGAAATTGTCGTTTAAACGTTTCTGTAAATGCGAAATTTGAAGCTTTTTTTTCACAGAAAATGTTTTGGTTTTCGAAAAACTTAATTTAAAGTCATTTGAAATACTTTTATCTCGCTAACTCAATCATTTTTACATATCTCTGAAAATGTGCATATTAACGGCGTGAAAGACACTTAAAAAATTACATTTGTGTAATTTTTGAAAAAGGCAAAAGGATACAGAAAAATGAACTTTATGTCATTTTTAATAGTGCAATTAGCACTAACCGTTGGAAAAGTTTCAAGAAAAAATTCATTTTTGGCGAGAGAAAATGCGTTTGAGCGTTTCTGAAAATGCTGAAATTTGAGCTCATTTTAACAGAAAACGGTTGAGTTTCCGAGAAACATTATCTGACATTATTTAAAGCACATGTACTCATAAGTACAATAAGGTGAACAAATTGTCACTACTGTGAATATTCACGACATTATTGTTATAGCAATAACATTTCAGAATCTCTTCCGTACTTGGGATTTCCCTGTCCAAACAATTTGTTCTACGCGTTGACAAATCAAAAAACGAACACTTAACAGACCACTTATCACAACGGATGCTTCACTGTTACCGTCGCCACAAGCCTGAACACGAAAATTCAAACATGGTATCATTTTTTCCCCTTTACTACCCAAGTGACGCCACTGTAACGATATTAGTCCTTATTTATAACGGAACCATTACAATCACAAACAACCACAATTACAATGCCACTTTAACAAGTATTATCTTTCCAATATCAACATCTTTCGGCGTAGCGAGAATAGACGCGATGAATTGTTAATTAGGTATTAAATGGTGAATACATGTGATAGACTTAGAACAAGTGGGTATTGGGCATTTTAGATCGATTGTCTGACTTTGTCGGCTAGGTAACGGTGTCCCTCATGCCTGGGTCTAGTTAAATTCCCCCGTTTGGGAGGCAAGAGACGCATGTGGCGAACATGACGTATTCCCTTCAACGTACTTAGCAAATTCCGCTTGTCCGAGCTTCTCTTCGACACATTACTATAGAAACTGAGGCAATTTTAAAGGTAAGTTACAAATATTTTTGCCCCGACTGGGAATGTAACCCTGGGTCGCACCTCGAGTATCCATTACGGTGTTCGTGAACCACACGAGGGCTTTAGGATATAATATTTGTAATGAAAAAGAAACGTCTAGCAATTATGATATTCCAGTGACAACTTAGCTCAGTTCGTTCCTACTTCCCGGCATACAAACGTGTATGGCGGGTTGCCCGCACAGACAGCGAAATACATCACACAACTCGGAACGTCGAAGGAAAGGTGTTTTTTTTTAAGGGCACTATTCAGTGACATTTTAAAAATCCCAATACAATAGTTATATCAACAGTATTAAATTAAATCTACTAATAAGTTTGCTTTCGGTAGAAGTCACAGTAATCAAAGCCGGATCTTCGCCCATCTGGAATTTATATAATATTGCCACCATGATAAGATTGAAGTGATACATTAAGAGTGAAGTCCATGTAATTATTTAGATTATCTATAAAAATTTTAGTTTATTCCCATTCATACAAGTGTTTGTATCCAATATATCAAATGAAAATGTGTATAAATTTCAAAGTTTCCTACTTCCTTCAGAAAGACGTTTCCTTCACTTACCAAAAAACGCCTTTCTGAAATGTTCATAGGCCAATATTACTTTCCCACTCACTGGAGGATTACTTTCATATGTTTCTTTACCTTTCATGGCGTGCCTCAGAAAGTTCTGTCTACACCACAATTGCTGCTGTTAGTATCACTGAATTGGAGGACAAAAAAATCCTTGCCAACATAACACACATATATAATAATACGCATAAAAATATTGGTTTGTGCTGTTAGGCGTCTCTCTGTTGGCTGTTCAAGGTAAGTGGAGTGCTTTTTTTTTTGTACACGCATGGTTTTTCACTATTCACCAGCAAACATGAAACCTGTATTGAGTAATTAAGTGATCTTAGACTTTTACACTGTTGACGGTCCTTCGCACAAATACGAGCAGAAGATCGTAGTTTAGAATACACATCGTTCACCACTATTCGTCAGTACACCTACAACACCTATGAAATTAAGAAAGTGGTCTTGATCTCTTCCACGGCTCAGAGTCTCTGTTCACTTTTACACATAGAAAATCTTAGTTTTGGACACACAGTCACCCACTATTCGCCAGCACACATGAGATCTTCATTTTGTTAGTAAGTGTTCTTAGTCTTTTACATTGTTAACGGTCCTTCGCTACAGTACATACGGAACATTTTAGTTGTGAACATACATTGCATAATACTTTTTGCCAGTATCCCTACAGCATCTATTAAGTTAACAAGAAAAAGTTATTGATGTTGTCCATTGTTCGCGGTCCGTCGCCACTCTAATCCACTCTCCGCCTACTGCCTTCTTGAAATTTGTTGAATACTGCACTTCAAAAAACCTTAAATATTATTCAATGAATGGTAAATTATAAAAATAAAATCGATTGCTGAAATAATATACACCGAAAAAATTAGGTATTTCGGAAACGTGCAGTAACTTTTCTTTTCTACCAGCAAAGTTATTGATAATGGTAAATTTTATTGCGCAATTTGATGCAACAATAAAGCAAAACTTTTCAAAATCTCTTGAATCTCCCTCTTGTGATAACCTGTTCAGACCGAATTATTTCCACGTTTGACAAAGATTGTCGAATCCCAATGAAAAAAGGTGCCAAGTATTAGTGACTAGACCACTCTAATAATTATAAACGTTAATGGAATCGTAGGTGAGGAACAGATGGAACGGAATGATCCTGAGCAATTCTGCCGTGAACCTTGTCTACCACAAGTTCCACGTCGATCACTCAGGACTTGAACATCGGGACCCACAAGGTGGAATGCTAGGGCGCTAGTCCCTATGGTTCGGATTCCCTCATCTGCAGAGGAGCAATCGATTAGTCAGAAATCGAATTGCGATGTGCCAAAGGCCCACAGAGGCCACACGTGCAGACACACGAGGCGCACAGAGTGCAGCAATACCAGTAGCGAGAACTGGCTTTGCATTCCCGTTCGGGCCAACGTGTTTAGTTGCGCGCCGCAGGCAAATTCCTGGAAATTAACGGATCCCATTGCCCCGGTGCACTAAGAGAGATTCGAGGAACAGGGCAATTACTGCGTGTACACTATTTCAACAACCAGGGTAAAGAACGTCTTCAGGGTTCACGAAAATTGGCTTAAGTGGTTTAGTCGTTTCTCATAAAAAATAAGGATTTCAGAATTCTAAACTTACATACCTGATATTGGAGAAAGCTATATTTTCTGAACAGAATAACGGATAATCTGTGTTCTAATAATTAGGAAAAACTGAACGCACAATCTAATTAAAGTGATAAACCAACGCCCAGATCTTGTTTACAATATTTATTGATTTGTTGATGTATGAGTCTGTATTGTTATATATTTTTATGTGACCAATACCAGTTATAAAACAAAATATGGTATGCGAGAGTACACACTATTGTGACGATATATGTACACCTTAATACGTTATCAAAAAATAATTAACTACTCCACACTTAAAGTAATCTCCCCTGAACACTTACATAATGTACCTTACTTTTTAAATATTTTGATTATATTGCACAAAAACTCCTATTTTACACACTTTTCCAGACAACCATTTTATACAAATTTACACAATCTACATATACACAATATTATACATTTACACAGTTCTATAACCATTTTTGTCTACATATTTTTAACTTATTGATTGTTTTCTCGAATGTTCAGCAGAAAAATGCTTATGAATTCAAATCGTTTATATGATATTGTCGTTAAAATCAAATTGGTTAGGGAAATGAAGCCACTGAAGTGTACGGAGATTTAAAAGCATTTATTTCCCCCCAAAAAATAAAAATATACAAGAAACTAAAACAATATTCACAACAACCTGACACAACACTAAACCAAGGAACAGTTCGATACTTCTTGTGGTGTGCTTAACTATAATAATGTTTGCACAATTGCACAGGTAGAATTTAAAAGCGAAACCGGCTTTTTGAGATGATCTAATACTAGGATGAAAGAGATGACCTGAAACTAGCTAGAAACATATGTAATCATTTTAAAGCAAATACAATGACGAAACTATGACACTAAACAATGTGAACTGGAATTTGGTTCAATTAGTAACAGTACTTTGTTTGCACATTTTTTTGTGTTTTTGGGTTTCATTTGAAAACTATTGCATACATAATATATTAAATAATTAAAACATTTGTATGCAACCCTTATACTTAAATTGCTTTTGGTTGTAGTCCGAATATTTTTTACACAACTGTATGTCAATGCTGCATTTTATTTTAAAATGTAATATGTATGAATAATATTTTAGACGTATCCTAAGATGAGCCCTTCAGGAACGCATATACACGTTTATTATACTGTCCACGTTTCTTGAAAAAAATTTAATTTTCAAACCAAAAAGTACTCTAAGAATTTTACATTCTTGATGGCGAGAGAGAGAGAGAGAGAGAGAGAGAGAGAGAGAGAGAGAGTATTCTCAACGCAAGAAAATTTCTATTCCTCTTTGCATTGTCATTTTAAGTATAATTGGAGAAGGGGCTAAAATTACTACGTTTTCAAAACTAGAAACAGCCTTACTGTATACAAAATATATTAGACATTTATTATGTAATCAGCGACGTTCAAATTTAGTTTTTATGCAATGCTCGTAACTACAGAGTCATTTCAGGTGTAAAAAGTACTCTAGTGTGTTCTTGACAATGAGCAACACACTAGAGTTCTGACAATGAGATTTTGTTAAAAAGCGCGCTTCGTCTCACCAGAGCACTTTGCTCATTGCCACTTTCTTCAGTGTCATAATACCCAGAAGCTTCTCCTTACGGTAAGTTGAATTGATTAGCATAATGTATAATATCATTACAGATCAAATCAATTTTTTGTTCACAAATGAAGTGCAATGCACATTCGTTAATTGAAATTGGCTGTCACACAATCACTGATTCCTATCAAACCAGATTGCGAACAATGTATGTCAATATTTCATGCGACCGAAGATGAACTACAACGCATGCATCCGGGTATGCCTTGAAGAACTCCTGAGTCTATCAGCGACGCTTCACGCGAGAAAATTTGCTTCTATTGCAAGAAATGTCCCGATTAAATAAAGGTAGCGACTAGTGGCGGCTAGTGACTTCCAAAGTTGGTGGTTCAAAACATACATTACATATTTGAATATTACGTATTACGTTTTCATTTTAAACGTAAATTGACAATAAATGCTTAATGAAACACTAACGCGTTTGATACGACCAATTCACAGCTTCCTCTTGAATTTTTTCTCTCCCGACACCTTTCCTTTTCCCTGCCCTCTGGGGTAGTCTCAGCAGCCTGTGGAGAAGGTCGTGGGTGCGAAAGCGATCTGAAGATCAATCGCTGTCTCTTTGATCTGACCCCTCTGACTCGCTCCTAAGATCTTTGAGATGTTGATTAAAATCATGAAGCTATACCCCATTCAACTCTCCACTTTCGACACAGACCTCACAGAAAAATTTCTTATTACCTTGCATTAGCATTGTGGCTCCAATATAGCAACTCTGAGTAAACCACGAGACACAGCAGCCTTACGGATTATTCTCTCCATGTAACTAGCTGTAAAGATAAGACAATTGCAATGATATTATGACTATCAAAAGTAATTCTACAAATGAAATACTTATTAAATATAACTAAATAAATTTAATAAGCCAAACGTTTTGATTGTTGAGCAAAAATCCTGAAACTGAAACAAGTTGCCATTGCCGCGACAGAGCTTAAAAGAACGAAAAAACATTTCCGATGTGTATGCGTGCCTCTAGGGATAAAACGTTACAGATATTAATTAGTGGCAAACACCGGTGAAAAGGCATAGGGCACGAAGCGGCTGGATGAGTCAGCGTGGTCGGCGAGCCCTTAATTTGATGCACTAATATTGGCAAAATGTATAAGTGATTCTTCTCGTTTCATGACACGTACTACATGGCTTTTCATACTTTTTTATCATTATAACGAAAATATCTGTAGATATTTATTAATATGCAATTCTTCTCTAAAATATTGAAACGGAATTTTTTTTGTAATTTTCTTTGGCCTCTGCTCCATGCATTGATGGCCGGACGACCTGTCTTTCTCTCTAGCCTCTTTCGGTACTTTGCCTAGGAATACATCAATAGAATATTCGATTTTACGAAATAAACTTTTTATTATATTGATCTGCTGTTCAGAAATTACAGAAGGGAAACAGAGGAGAGTTCCCAGTATGTATCGACCTTAATTTATCAATGTCGTTGTGCCGTTGATTATGTTGACGCTATATGGTATCCTCTAGATCATTTTAATGGAATTTTAAAAATTGAATTATTACTCATTAAACTTTTCAATTGCGAAACAATTTACTACATCAGTTTTGTGGTAAATTCAAAACAAAAAGAGATTTTTAATCTCACTAATACAAAAATGCAATAACAAGAATGAAAATAGAAATAAAAAGTGAGTAAGCCCACTAGCCGCATGTTCCTCTTTCTTATTATTCTACGGTTTCTACTTACCGCACCATCTCACTTTACACGCAAGAAAATGGATATGGAAAATATAGAAAGGAGTAATTCAAAACATCTACAATGAACAGATGGATTTTCTTTCTTTGACACAACACGCGAGTTTCACGGAGAAATTGTGGTCTTTTCCAGACTCCACGAAGAACCGTGGGCTCCGTGGTCAATGGTTACCCTCCCCCGGGAGGAGAGAGAGAGTGTGTGTGTGTGTGTAAAATGAGGGGTTTTATTTATATAACGTCAAAAACAATTAAAAACTGTATGTGACGTACTGTGGGGAGAAGTGTATACTGAGCAAGTTTTCTTAAATTTTGTGATCTCTATACTGACCCATACACAATTTAAATTATGAATACCGCTGAAAAACCCGTTTTTGAGAAGAATTCATAAGAAAAATCAAGTTCCTTCCTCTATGCCCAGAGTATCGGGCCACTACCACGTCGAATCCGAGAGCCCAACTGGGGGCCACCTGAACTACGGTCCAGGCGGCTCGGAGCCCCCCATCCCGTCTCCCCATTGCATACCGCCAGCTGAACGTGGGTAATGGCAGAACCTCCGCAACCTGATGGGTGGTATTTAGTTTCCCGCCGGACTTTAAAGCGGTATCCGAGTACTCCGGAAATCATCTTGCGCCCAATCCTGCCCAAAGGACGACGCGCCATACGCCCAACTGGCGGGTAGCCGGGCAAACCCGACTACCACGAGCTTAGCATCGCCTGCTCACTGGCTGCACTTTCAAATTAACGACGTGATCGGCGCCGCGAGACTCACGGTCCGGGGCTTCGTCTACGACACTCCACCAAAGACCACGATAACCTAGGCCATCGTGATCCCCCCCTGCGGGGACTTGTTACACGCATACCTCTGACCGACATAGTTATATGTTGGCTCTATCGTTTAATTTCATCCCATTGTTACGCACGCGCTTCCGCGGATTCCCGCCTCCCGCACTGTCTGCTCACTTGCGCGTTGTGTGCCCTGGTCGCGCCGCCTCGCCATCTCACCGCCTCCCCGGCCTTCTAGCTCGCTGGCTCGCTCGCGTCTTTTGCTGGCATTATCCTATTTATTTGCGCGTGAACCCTTCCGCTCGGTCGGGCTTTCCATTGTTTTTATCGAAAGTAGCAACTTCCTTCGAATTGATGAAGTCTTCTTGTTTGCAAAGTAGGTGTCAGAAAATCCTTAATGTGTTCGTGCACTTTATTAATAACCCAAGACAGAGTGAGTCTCTTCTAGTTGGAGAATCTTCGGTGCTTTGTGTCACTGCAGTGCCTCTAATCGGGAGATTCTTGGTTCGAGTCCCGACGGCGGCAGGATTTTCGACACTGGCTTGTTAGTTAGGTCGAATTCAGTCGCGGTTTGGACGAGAATTCTAGCGGCTGGCTGCTTAGATCGGTAGTTTTCCGTTATATCTTCGATCGATACCAGGTGAATTCCAGGGCAATACCCTAACAAACGGGCCATGGACCGCGCACGTTCTTATCTTCCTCTTTCTTGTCTCAACCCTTACATACACACTTCACAACACTTACTGACACTGACCCTCAACACTTACATACACACTTCCACTAACATTCAGTAATCACATTACACTGTCTTACATTAACATGCACCATACATGCTGGGAGACCGGTTGGGGGCTTAGAGCTTGTCCTGGTTGGGACGGAACCCCGCTGGTGGGAGATACCTGCATGAGTAAACCCCGCTAGTCGACGGTAGACTGGCGACGGATTTCCTCATCCAGGGGGAAAGGTAACCACCACCTCTGATGGAAAAAGCATTCACTACACTTATGGGACTAATGACTTCAGTAGTTAACGCTCCCGTAATCACTAACAATCAATCATTCTTCGCTGCTTTAGAAAAGTGTTCGTTTATAAAGGTGTCAATTATAGATGGACAAAGTAAAGTTTAATATTAGGTTCAAAGAACATACCGTTGATACAGAAATGGGTAGACTATAATATAGGGGAGAGCACTGCGGGATTATACCATGTCGTTATACGTGCAATGTGTAATTAAAGTTTTAAATCTAAAAGGAATTCATGCATTATAGAGTCGTCTGTAATGTGAATATGACGCCGAGGTACATCCAGAATCCCTATCAGCTCTTTACAGATCTATGACGGACACATACACATTTGTATCTAATGACCAGATTCTCTACGTTTCAGTCAAAGGCACAGAACATCATATCTTTCTCCAACCTAGTCTTTCACGACCATATTTCTGCTGTGCAGTACAATGGATGGGGAGATTGGTAATCTACTAATATGAAAGTTTTGATCCAGAAGATAGTTTCTGTAGTGAATCTTCTTAACCAAATATCCCTGAATATTTTATTTGATTCTCCCTAAAACAATTAAGTTCATCTCTAATACAAATTAATATGGATAATCATTACTTAGAAGCAATTGTTAAAATCAATAAGGATAATCTTTAGGACATTGTGATGCTATGGGTGCAGATAATCCAATACTGATAAAGTAATATAAGTATAGTAAAGTGATAGAGTAAAGAAACGATGAAAAGATCAACGGAACTAAGTCTCAAATACTCGGTTTTCAAAAGGAATTACTTTTGCTCAAAAATTTTTCGTCAAACTATCTGAAAAAAGAAATCTGATATTAATTCATGTTTTTAGTTTTGCGGCAAGTTGGCCACAATGTTTTATAACTAAGTAAATAAAATTTACATTTAGGAGACTAATTTGGCACAGTATCTAATATCAAATGTAAAGTGTTAAAAAATTATGAATTAATTTCAGTTTGCTCAGAAGGGAGCAAATTTATTTTGACGAAACGTTCCCCACCAAATAATTCCATGTGAACGCTAAGTGTTTTAGACTTCGCTCAACTTTTTCAAACCCTCACGTACGCACACGATTTTAAAACATCTTCAGTACTGAATTTCGTCGTCGACCGATAATCCTGTTTCTTTCGCTAGTCCTCGGTGTTGGACAAGTTTGGCCCAGTGTGTAGCGCCGTGGGCCTTCCACTGCATGCTGCATGGCGCGTCGCCGCGAACGCCCCCTTTCCCCTTCGCGCACGCCCTCGCGCACGCTCTCGCGCACGCCCCCGCGCACGCCCCCGCGCACGCCCCGCGCCGCCGCCCCGCGTCCGCCACGCGCGCGTATCGACCCCCGCCAGCACGCCCGCCCTCCAGCCCGCTCGCACGCCCGCACGCCCGCCCGCACCCGCTCCCGTCCCGCCTCACGCCCGCCCGCACGCCTGCCCACACGCAAGGCGTTGCTCCGCGCCCTTCGCCGAGCCCGCCCCCACGCGCCGCCACGCGCCGCGTCGCACCGCGCCGCAACGCGACGTCACGTAGCGCAGAGCGGCGCCGCCGCCGCCGCGACCCTGTCCTTCACGTCGCTTCGCTTCTCCAAGTGCCCTCGCCCCTCCACACCCCTTCCCCTCCTTTCCTTACTATCACCACCGCGGCGGTAAGCTCCCCAAGGACGAACAGTCACGGTTGGAGAGGACGAGGCTGTGCGATCTCCAGTAGCGCGCTTCAACATGGTGTAGACATAGGTACACCTACCAACCCCAGCCCCCATTATCCTAAAAGCTGATGGTCCGATCACTTCCAACGTCTTTGAAGTTCACGTTTTACTTTGTCTCCGTCGCTTCTGCCTCTAGACCAACTCAGGCCCATCTAGCTACTAGCACATATTTAAATGCGCCCCACCCCCACTTCCGGGATCATAATCTTTTGCTTTCTTCAACTCGAATTTCTTCGAAGTTTCCATTGCTGCCTCCCATGCCTGTCTCTAGGCGATCTCAGATCCACGTAGTAACCTGCGCTAAATCCGCCCCATCGTCCCCATCATCTCCCATTTTGACAAAGTTTCTACAGGAGAGGAGTCTCAGAGCGTTAACTGATGCCACTGCAGAGCCCTGACCGGGGAACCCTAGGTTCGAGACCCGACGGCGGCAGAATTTTTGACACTTAACTTGTCAGCTAGGTCAAATTCAGTCCCTGCCAAGGAGAGAATTCTAACGGCCGGCTTCTCTAATCGATAGTTTTCTGTGGCTTCTCCGATCAACGCCAGGCGAATGCCGGAGCATTACCCTAAAAAACGGTCCAAAGAGTCGCGCCATATTTCCTTTCCCTTCCTTGTCCTCACCTGACCCCTTACACATAATTACACTAACACGCCCTACACCACCACACATGTCTGGAGACCGGTCGGAGACCTAGAGCTTGTCCCGTCTGGGTCAGTACCCACTGGTAGGAGATACCTGGTTACGAAAACCCCGTTAGTCGATGGTAGTTGGGAGCGGTAGCTCAGAGCATCAACTGATGTCACTGCAGCGCCTCTGACCGGGAGGTCCTAGGTTCGAGTCCCGAAGGCGGCAGCTTTTTCGACGCTAACTTTTCAGCTAGGTCGAATTTAGTCGCTGTCTGGAGGAGAATTCTACCGGCCGACTGCTCTGATCCGTGGGTTCTTCGATCAACACCAGGCGAATGACGGAGCGGTACCCTACCGAACGGGCCACGGACCGCGCGCGATCTTTCCTTCCTCTTCCCTGTCCTATCCTCTCCCCTTACACACACACTTACACTAACATGCACTACACTACCACATATTCCGGGAGACCGGTCAGGAGCTTAGAGCTTGTCCCGGCTGGGGCGGTGCCCCGCTGGTGGGAGAGTCCTGGTTAGGGGGAAACCCCACTAGCCGACGGTAGGCCGGCACCGGATCTCGCCATCCAGCGGGGGAAGATCACCGCCATCTCCCGGGAAAAACATGAACTACACTAACGGGAATATTGACCAAAGCAGTTGACGTGCCCGGAAATACGAGAAAAACAATCAATCGACGGTAGTTCGGCACCGGATCTCACCACCCAGCGGGGAAAGATCACAGCCACCTCTCGATGAAAAACGTGCACTACACTTACGGGACTAATGACTTCCGTTGTCGTTGCGCCCGAAATCGCTAAAATCAAACGATCAATTAAAGTTTCTGTTGCTTCCTCCCAAGCACTATTGACTCTAACCCATCTTTTACCCCTGCTCCATCCCAAATTCACTTACGTCACAATAACTGAAGTCTGCTAGACCTTTAAAGAACGTTGTATTGTATGGTATTGGCGTAGTCCTAGCAAAGTGTGCAGGCACAAATCATATAGCATTCACTTTCGAAAAGCATATTTTACTTATATGCGTTTCAAGAAAATGCTTTCGGAAAGAAAAGTTCATGAATACCGAAAACATTTTGAATATATCTTTCAAATTACAGTTCAATGGTCCATTATGAATCTTGACAATAAAACTTGCTGATTTCTGCATTTGAATGAGCAGAAGGTAAAATTGAAGTAATGAATGAGATACGTTTCAACTTTTACCCTTCATGATTATTCCATATACCGGATACTATAACCAGATAATTTATAGAGTGGCAAATGTCACGAAAAGAAAATGGCATTTGACCCTACCGGACCAGTGATTAACCACATCGTCATTCTCAACAACCAAGACAATTTTCATTCATTATATTCCTAGTTTTGTGAGAAGACCTCGAGAATCAGCTGTTCTGTAACAATGAACTCGTGTTCCCAAGTAGTGAATTTACCTGCGACGGGTAACACAACAACTAAATCTACATCAGCGAGTACTACCACCACTACACCAACCATTATTCTACCAGTGCAGTATCTTCTGTTATTTCGTTCCAAACATCTTTGTCAACATTTTTCTTTCCTTCTCTTTTACCCTCACTTGCCGTCTTCTGAACTCTTCCTTCCCTCCCTAATTTGCTCTATCCTACTGATCTCCTTTGTCACTTTCATATCACTCCTGTTTATCTTTGGTGGGCCTCTTGATTTTATTACGTCATCCTCTTCGATGTCTTGAGGTCCCTCGTCCAGCCTTTTAGTTCGCCGGTATCGCGTCCTGCGGCTGCTGTAATTTTCGCTGATCTACCCGCTATCGTCTACCATGTCTTTCTGTGCCTTCACACTAGAGTCTGGCTTCCTCCACGAGTACTTTCGCAATACTTCTGGAAATACTCAAGCGCTGAGTCCATTGCCAGTTTTGTCGCCGCTATATCTTATCTATTTTATTACCAAAAATAACTTTAGAGATTTAATTCCATATTGCTTATACGACTTTCTTTCAGCCTAGACATTTACTTTTTAGGAGATGAAAATTACAAGATTTTTACATCTACAACAAAAACATTTCCGTGAATATTTTTTTTAATTTCTAAACTCTCCACATATTTCTAGAGTATTTCATTTGTTTGCAAAAGCGTTTACGAAGGAAGTTATTTCAGAATATAAAATTACTTAATGTACTGATTAGTATTATACACATGCTGATGAATATTTTGTAAACTACATAAATTCAGTATGAACGTAAAATAATAACGTTTATAATTGTAAACAGATTTTTTCATTTACATCGCTTTACCTTTATATCATCAAATAATAATTGATCGAATCATGCCTGAAATATTCTTGTTTAATGGATAGAAATTAACTGGACTTATAAAAAAAATGATCTACAAGAATGAATCTATTTTTTTTTGACAAATATCTGTCTGAAATTCTATTTTTATGTTTTGTTTGATAGCCAATTTTGGTACTCACTTCATTGCCTTACAAATTTCTCAAGTGGACAGGTAAGCAAAATGACAATACAGTAAAATAAACATTAAAGTATACTTCATGTACCAATGGTAATGGATATCAGAGTACAGTGAACATTTAATTCCTAAGAAGTCTAAATATCAAGCAAAGTTTTAGAATGAATTAGTTTTACTCGCAACTATCCTATTTCGAAGCATTGGCTAATTGTAAAACTCAAACCATGAGTCCAATTCATTTCCACTGTACACTAGTTTTGATGTTCTTAGTGACTAAAAAAAATATGTATTTTTGGATGTGGAAATGCTTCAAGGTGTGGTCGTAGTAACAATGATTTTCACCTTCATCAAAGTGAATATTCAGTGAACCTGAAAAATAACAAAAAAAAACGGAATAATGCGCAGATAGTCCGTAAAAATATGTATAAAAATGATCAAAGCACGTTAATTCGCGACAAGATAAAGAAAAGGGTTATACTGATGGAATTAAGAATGTCTGTCATGAACTATAGAATTCACCAAATAAAAACAACTGGAGACAACATATTGACCGATTAGCAGTCTCTCCACTACCCATTCAAATATTAAAACATAAACCACTGGGAAAGGTAGTAGTGGGCAGACCTACGAAAGGATGACTGCAGTCATGTAAGGAGGGAGAGATTGCCAATGTACATCTTGAATGTAAGCAGATCAAAATCAATTTTCAGTTTAATATCATTGCGATGTAGATTCTGCACTGATGAACGAATATCTTCCAGTACGTGCAGGAAAAATGTCATCTTATGATGTAGGAAATGTTAGTAAATGGACAGAGTATGACGTGTTACACCAAGAAGGTCTTATGAAAGATAACTAAGTGCTACTATTTAGTAGCACTGCAGCTACAATTTACTGATTATGTTAGCAGTAATTGTTTAAGAAGAGATTTGAAATTCCGTGCTATTTTGAAGAGTCACTGTTTTAAAATGGCAAATCGGGATTATATAGAAAGGCAACTCGCTCTTGGCCAGATAATAAAGATTCAAGATTTGATCCGTTTGTCTTTGCAGAGCATTTCTAAGTTTCTTCTTTCAAAAATCTTGCTAATACACATTTGAACTGATGTCGATTACAAGGTATTCTCAAAGTCAATCCTTCATTAACTTTGTCTACATGTTGTCTACGTCTACACTTCACAATTATTATTTACAATTTTTTCTACCATTAATTATGACAGACAACCTGAAGATTAAACTAAATTAATATTAGATTTCTTTAATTAAGGATAGTCAGATGACTATTGGTCTTAAATGAACATTTTCATTTTAAAGTAGTGTTTATATCATATTTTTTATTTTACTACACACATCGTTTCGTATTTTAACCTTTAAAACCCTTTTCAGGTAAACTGTAATGCACGGTACATATTAAAATTATTACACAATCACAGTTAATAATAATTGAATGGCAAAACATTACTAGATCCTAGGGACTTCTCGTTAAAATACTAAAGCACCCGTATACAATTATTTGTATGATGGCATTTAACTCAAGGTGTATCAATAACTCCAAAGTCTCGGCACGTACTTAGAGCCAATTTTCAAGGATCACATGGCAAGGCGAACGCACACACAACAAATATTGCGACATGAGGAACAACAAGAGAATTTTATTTATCCACTTTCACATACATTTCTATGTCATATTTTCAAAGCTTTCGAACCTTAATAATACAACTAGATGAAGCCGTGTAACATTCCTCAATTTTTAATCATTTTAAAGTCGATGCATAGATGCATCTATGCACAGATGCACAGATGCACAGATGCACAGATGTACAGATGTATAGATGCATAGATGTATAGATGCATAGATGTATAGATGTATAGATGTATAGATGTATAGATGTATAGATGTATAGATGTATAGATGTATAGATGTATAGATGTATAGATATATAGACGTAAAGATGTATAGATGTATAGATGTATAGATGTATAGATGTATAGATGTATAGATGTATAGATGTATAGATGTATAGATGTATAGATGTATAGATGTATAGATGTATAGATGTATAGATGTATAGATGTATAGATGTATAGATGTATAGATGTATAGATGTATAGATGTATAGATGTATAGATGTATAGATGTATAGATGTATAGATGATATAGATGTATAGATGTATAGATGATGATGTATAGATGTATAGATGATAATGAAGATGTATAGATGTATAGATGTATAGATGTATAGATGTATAGATGTATAGATGTATAGATGTATAGATGTATAGATGTATAGATGTATAGATGTATGATGTATAGATGTATAGATGTATAGATGTATAGATGTATAGATGTATAGATGTATAGATGTATAGATGTATAGATGTATAGATGTATAGATGTATAGATGTATAGATGTATAGATGTATAGATGTATAGATGTATAGATGTATAGATGTATAGATGTATAGATGTATAGATGTATAGATGTATAGATGTATAGATGTATAGATGTATAGATGTATAGATGTATAGATGTATAGATGTATAGATGAATAGATGTATAGATGTATAGATGATAGATGATAGATGAATAGATGAATAGATGAAGATGTATAGATGTATAGATGTATAGATGTATAGATGTATAGATGAATAGATGAATAGATGTATAGATGTATAGATGTATAGATGTATAGATGTATAGATGTATAGATGTATAGATGTATAGATGTATAGATGTATAGATGTATAGATGTATAGATGTATAGATGTATAGATGTATAGATGTATAGATGTATAGATGTATAGATGTATAGATGTATAGATGTATAGATGTATAGATGTATAGATGTATAGATGTATAGATGTATAGATGTATAGATGTATAGATGTATAGATGTATAGATGTATAGATGTATAGATGTATAGATGTATAGATGATAGATGATAGATGTATAGATGTATGATGTATAGATGTATAGATGATAGATGATAGATGATAGATGATAGATGAAATAGATGATAGATGGATAGATGGATAGATGAATAGATGAATAGATGAATAGATGAATAGATGAATAGATGAATAGATGTATAGATGTATAGATGTATAGATGGATAGATGGATAGATGGATAGATGGATAGATGGATAGATGGATAGATGGATAGATGGATAGATGGATAGATGGATAGATGGATAGATGGATAGATGGATAGATGGATAGATGGATAGATGGATATGTGCTTTCAGATTACGTCTGGTTAGTATGACTTGATCTTGATTTGCCAGCATGGTTCCTTCCGTCTCTGGGAATATCTGACCTGTCAGTAGCCAAGATTTCCACGCTTACATGTCGACATGACCTTGACTAATTGCATACAGATGTTTTCCATGCAGAGGCTTGCTCATCCACGTTTCCAGTTTTTGATGTTCTGTATAATTATTTCCGCTGAAGTCTTGATTATTTAACTTCAACGGAGTGGATCAATTTGCTAAACAGACGGTACGATGTCGTTTAGATGTTTCTGCTTCCTCGCGAAAGTATTCGTATAGAGATTTTACTCGTTGAGACTCTCGGTTACGTATATCCACAACACCTCGACCACCCAAATGTTGGAACGCAGCGTACTAGCTTCCTGTGCTGTGGTCCCGGGTTCGATTCCCGGTTGAGGCAAAAATAGAGTTGTAGTTTCCCTTTAAAATCGTCCCAGTTTCTGTAGCTGTGTGACAAAGAAAAATTTCATGCAGGCGGATCTTGCTAGTTGGGGCGAAGAGAATACGTCATGTTCGCCTGATGTCGCTTTTAACCCCAAGAATGGAAATTTAACTACGCCCCGGCATGGGGACACCGGTAGCTGGCCGGGAAGGCGGACTACGAAACCAATAACGCCAAATACATTATTATTATTATTATTATTATTATTATTATTATTATTATTATTATTATTATTGATTTTTTCATGTTTCCGGGCACGTCAACTGCTTTGGTCATTAGTCCCGTTAGTGTAGTGCATGTTTTTTCTCGGGAGATGGCGGTGATCTTTCCCCGCTGGATAGCGAAATCCGGCGCCGACCTACCGTCGGCTAGTGGGGTTTCGCCCTAACCAGGACTCTCCCACCAGCGGGGCACCGTCCCAGCCGGGACAAGCTCTAAGCTCTCGACCGGGCTCCCGGAATATGTGGCAGTGTAGTGCATGTTAGTGTAAGTGTGTGTGTGTAAGGGGAGAAGATAGGACAGGGAAGAGGAAGGACAAATCGCGCGCGGTCCGTGGCCCGTTTGGTAGGGTACTGCTCCGGCATTCGCCTGGTGTTGATCGGAGAAACCACGGAAAACTACTGATCAGAGCAGCCAGCCGCTAGAATTCTCCTCCAGACAGCGACTGAATTCGACCTAGCTGAAAAGCTAGTGTCGAAAATTATTTCACTGATTTTCCTGTGCATTGTCGTGCATTTGTCGTTCAATCTAATCGTGTGGGACCCATTTATCGAGTTTATTGATCTTTCCCATTGCTAGTAAATGTTTGCTGATTGTTTTTTGTGACACATTTAATGTTTTTGTCAATTTCTGTTGAGTTTGAGTTGGATTCTCATCCAATAAAGCCGGTAATTGCTCGCCTTCACAGTTTTGTGATCAAGCAGAGAGCACACTGTCTATCACATTGCATTTACTACGTTTCAATTGTAGAAACAATGTCTCACATGTTTTAATCGCTGGAGCGGTTCACTATATGTATCTCCCAGCAAACGATTTTGCACAACCCTTTCCTTTTTATTAAATAAGAAAAGCAATGCGTGCCGCAAATGTTCTTTTTTAGTTGCAAACCACATGATCACTGAATGATACAACACAGACGCTAGAGTTTGGCGGACTTAACTTGTGTGTGTTATTAGGTTGATATCAGACGCACAAACTGACGTAGTGTCAAATTCATACGCTGCTTATTGTTTGCTGGCGCCATCTCTTACTGAAACCGGAAAACACTTAGGCATACACCTCGTTTTTCAACATTCAAAAATTATTCATAACGATCACACACCAGTCCACAAAATATATTGTTCTACAAACCATCCCATCAATTGCTCACTTGCCTATATTTCAACTGGAAATAACATGCTCATTGAATTAATATTTAATTACAATATTTCTCGAATACAATATTCGTTATAGGTGGACTTCAAATTATATCGATAACCTCGATTTTTGGGTAATTGATTTCAAGCGCGACCATCTCAGCTAAGGGATCAATATGTGCCACATGATCGTTCGCGAATGCAGAGATGTGAGTTGTATTTTCACAATTCGTGCACGCATGAAAGCACTTCACGCGAATTGTACACGCCCACTACAATTTGCTGGAAGAGATACTATGTATATCTCACACGTTCCACGTACACCAAGTTCCTTTCCACGTAACGATGAGTAAAGAACTCGAAAATGAAAGAAAGAAAGAAACGACAATTATTACTTTTGCCATAGAACTAGATATGTTATTTGAATTATGTTTCTCATATTTATAATTACAGTGACGCGTATTTCTTAGTACTAGACCTTGAGATGAACTAAATTGAGATGAAGATGAACATCAGAAAACATTCTTTCTTTTTATTGTGAAATAACTGCCTTCATACTGGTATAAAATGAAGTCTAATTACATCTTACTGACCACGTCTGAATATATTTTCAATATGTTTGTAATTAAAAAATATTTGAACGATTAGAAACATTTTTAAATGCAATTTATCCTGCTTTTCAATACAAATGAGGAAATAGCTTCTTCATCATTACATGGAATTTATCGTACTACAACAGTAAACTCACCTAGCTTCTTACACAAAACGTCGCTTTCAGATATCATTCTTCTAACATTTCTATTAGTTCACTGTAATTTAGAGTTGTCGATAGTTAACGAAGGAAGAGAATATAAAATCAATTTTTTCTTCCAGAATTGAAGACTTGCAAACAAAACTGGCAGTAACAAAAACTCAAATATTTTGTTAGATCTAAGAACAAGTGAATGGGTTAGATATCTGGACCATGCTAATATCTCCTATAGCTATTGAAAAATAGGTGGGAGAAAAGAGTCTGTGAGCTAAACGCACAAATTAAGGTGCTGCCGCATGCTGGAAAGGTTGGCAATGAGCAGCAGATTTGTTTACATCAAATAACCTAAACTACGACTTGATAAAAGTGTTATAAATATGCATTATGTTTCCTTGTTACGATTATTGACTCATAGTATTTTTTAAAATAATGGAATTCAAACAACGCACTACAAAAAAAGGAATGTCAGTTCCTGAGGAAAGGAAGAGAGATAAAAGTGAAGGTACAATGAATGTGAACTTGGGTGATCTAGTATATGGTGAACTGAAAATTTGACATAGTAATAACATGAAAAAACTTTTCACACAGGCTACACCAAACAAACCCTTTTTCATCATTAACCAGATAACTTTTTAAACAAAGAACTTCTCGCAGTTTAACTCAGCAAATGACAAAGTGGTATTGGATAAGAATTGAAAAACTTAAACTCGATGTTGTGAAGACGTAAACAACCTTTTACGAAATAGAAAGTGAACAAAATACGTTTTAAAAAAGGACTGACCATGAAAACAAATATATGGATTTACTATCACTAAGGTGTCAAAACAATGTGTCAGCAGAGAAATAGGATTTACAACAAATTCTGCTACTTTTAAGGAAAAAATAAATCGTTATTCTAAAACCTAATGTACTAAATTCAAATTTTATTTTGTATTTTTTAAGAAAATAAAAACGTTCGTAAAACACCCTGAAGTACAACACTAACAATTTTCGATATCTTTGACAATAAACAGTAAAATTAAAAAATGTAAATTTATTTTATTGCCTCGTTCATATGGAAAGAGAGAAGATATTAAGCATATTCTATTTTTGTATGTACAATTTTTTATTCGTTAAGTGCGAAAAGAGCTAATTTCTCCTACAGGTATGTAAAACTTCAGAGAAAAAATAAAAATATCACAGGTATTTTGCTGATAAATTATTTTTACCACCGCAATATCAAAAAACATAATTCAAAATCAACCCTCTGGCACTCAGCCCATTTTAACGGTTGCCTTCAGACGTTTTTAAATGATGTCTATGATGAACATTTAAATTTTTCGCATTTCTTTTGCGGCTTCCTTACACACATTGTTCATTCGCTGCTTTTTTCCCATTTGCACTGTACGGTAAATGTAAACAACAAGGGCAACTTCGCACAAAGGACATTCTATATTCAAGCGCAATTTTAATTGCATGCAGAACAAAGTGGCTCGTTGCCAGACTTGCACGTCTTTGATGAAAGCATTTCCTGACAAAACCTCTACCTCGCCACAAGCGCATCGATCACTAAACAGAAACAAAATAATGGAAGAGGTGAGTAAAAAAAGATAAACAGAATTGTACATCAACGTAAAGATGTACGGATTCTTTTAATTTTTAATTTAAAAACGATATTTGAAAATGTATACATCTATTTCTTCTGAGTTATAAAGAATTTTACAAATCCTGAACAACAGTACGGATATTCTTCTTCTTTCACCCTCTGTATATCTCCCACATTGAGACAACGTTCGTCATCTTGCCCTTTGAACTCATCTACTTTTATCCGTGGTAAGATCTACAAGGAAATAAACAATACAAAGTTGTCAGATTATAGCTAAAGCTTCCGGAAGCAGCACAAAGACATCAAAAACTACGCAAAAAATTAAGGAAGTGTAGCCATTCTGCCAACAAACCTGACATCAATTTTCCCGACAGTAGCAGTGTGAGTTCGATGCCCACATTTGCGTACGTTTGTATACTTCACTACGGAAGAGATCATTAGCGTTTTATGAAAACGACACAGATCGTTTACTACCCTGAGGGTTCATGGAGAGTTGTCCTCTTGCTGTTGGAGAAAAAAGGGTTAGGCCTCAGACAAGCGAAACGTTTTCTAAGGGCAGAACCACCGGCCGAAAGCCGAGCCCTCCGGCTTGTGGACCGCTGGAAAGTATGAATGAACAAGAGAGTGGAGAAGTCGGGTTCTCTGCCACAGGGCCATCCTTATACAACAGAGCACGTGCGTTTTATTGGATTTCGGCGGGGGTAACGAGAACAACGAGATGAGATGTGGCACAAACGTGAAGAACGAGCCCTCCCAAAATGCAAAAGAGGATCGAGCACCATCGCTATCTCGCTTTTGGACCTGGAATTCTGTATCCCCTCCATACGTCGTGCAATATAGTAGCTATGTGCTGTCTCTCTTCTTCCCATCCTCCTTTCCGATGTTCCTCAGCCACCGCTTCTTACCCTCTTGAGAGATCAATAGACTAGACACCATCGCCCTGCAGCCCGCCCTCCTCGCGCAATCCCTCTGTCGCGGCCGTCCAATCCGGCGCGCGCTTACAAACGGTCCGCCAATGGGCGCGCGGAGCCACCGTTTGACGCAGTTTGCGCGGTCTTCCAGCCCCGCCGCCCCTTACCCCGCGGTGTCCTCCGTGACGGTTTCATTCAGCTCGTGTGGGTGCTGGCGTGGAGGGGATGGCCGAGCGAGGCCTATAAAGGCCCGAGCGCGGCCGCCCCGCGTCACTCCGTGTCTCGTCGCCCGACGCGCCAGCCCACAGCAGCTCCCAGCAGCCCAGCAGCCCCCGCCGCTTTTCGGAACGCAGCCCGGCGCAGTGGTCGCAGACGTTGGTCCCGACTGCCGGAGGCGCCTCTCGCTTCCCGCCAGGTGTTCGCTCCCCGCCGCCTCTCCTTCTTCCGGCACAGGTAAGCCCTTCCCCGACCTCGTGGCTTTCGGACGAGCTCCCACGCGCGACGCGAGTGAACGAACGTTTCCGCGGCGGCGTCCAAGACGTCCAGGTGGCCCACGCGGGGCCAGCGACGCAACCGCGACGCCGGTGGCGGCAGCGACGGCGGCGGCGGCGGCGACGGCGGCGGCGGTGGGACCCGGCGCGCCCGATAAAGGCGACCTGTCTAGAGCTGGGCCGTGCACAGCTGTTCGACCGTTCATTCACAACTAGCATGCGCTGCGAATTTTAACTGCTTTAAATAGATGGTGCTAGATGGCCCGTTTCTGGCTCCCACGCACATCGCGGAGGGGGTTGTGTTGTGAGACGACGCGTAGTAACGACGTGTGCTTACTTTTAGAGTGTTCTGGCGCTTAATGCGTAAATGGATTTCGCTGTGTATTTTCTGAACTATTCTATATGCGAATAGGTTTTGCATTCTCGTGCCTATATTTTAATTTCTAAAACTACTAACAATAAATTAAAAATAGTAAAATTGTTTGTCAAAATGCAGAGTGTACAAAGAAACTTATTTGAATTTTTAGATACCGTATTTATAAAATAATAGTTCAACGAGTGCTGATTACAGTTAGGAATTAACATTTATACAAAAGAAGAATCATAAAAACTATATTTGTTTCCAAAGTACTTAGAAATTCTTTTTTGTTTGAAAGGTGGCGTTGGTTCATTCGAGTTCAACTGAAGAATATAATAGCAGAACGTACATATTAACGTACTGCTCAATCCAAGAAGATTTAGACGTGATACGAAATAGAGCAGCATCTTAAGTCACATCTGAATTCACTTCAAGCAGTGTAGTAAGTACGAGTAGCCCCTTTACCTGTCTGTGTTTGCATGTTTGTGTAGTGTACATCTCGTAGTTATAAAGTAGCCACTCTAAGGTATATACAGATCCAACCCTTGCCATCAGATTGCATACAGACATGTATGCAAAATCTCACATTTACAGCTCTTCATAATTCATCATACTTTACAGACAATTCAAACAAACAAAATTCAGAAATCAACAATGATACAAAAATATATTTACAATAACATATTCAGTAACGTCAAAAACATATTCACGCCATATTTCGCTCAAATTCATTAAGAATGATCCAAATTTCAAAATTAAAAAACCAAAATTTTGACGTAGCCAACGTTTATTTCATCCTCTCAAAAAATATTTACAAAATATCAATTATTTCAATTGCAATTAAAAAATTTTGTTATTATATGGCGTGTTTCAATATGAAGTGAATAGTTATAAAAATAAATGCTATCGTTGAAATGCCGCAAAACCATATTTTTATCGGAAGATTGTAGCCCCCACACGCTTCGCGCGGAGTACAGTCCTTCTGAGAACTCCGCAGAAGTGCTGAAAGGGCACCAACTTTGCTTTCACAAAGCGGCGCAGAAACTTCGCAGTCTCTGCTCAGAATCCCAAAATACGGGACACATTTATATAAAAAGTCATTTGTATTACAGTAATTACCGTAAATTACAAGTGAAAAATGTAATACAAATAAAAGACGTTGGTGGTGAATTGTTAACGCGTTTACTAATTCAATAACAAATTTTTGAAATCAAAGACTTTAAAGTAAATTACAAGTGAAAAATGTAATACAAATAAAAGACGTTGGTGTGAATTTTTAACGCGTTTACTAATTCAATAACTAAATTTTTGAAATCAAAGACTTTAGTTCGCTTTTCAGAAACAATGTAGATAAATTTTGAATGTTTTACAATGCAGAGTTATGTTTCAATTTTTTTCTTAGCCCTTATGGTTTTGAAAATATACAATTCATATCTTGAGAAATAACGTACAGATATTCACCAACAATCCGTAATTTCAATGCTTTTTGAAGATTATTCATCAATAAAGATAACTCCAAACTTTTTCTTAAAAAAATAATTAAAAATAAATTGCAAAAACATTTGCCGAAAAGTAATTATTTTATATAGAATTACATGTGTAAATCAAAGGTTGACGAAAATTGTAGGTGAACAATTTTGAGAAAGCAATTATTCTGTTAATAACGCCACTAATTCGGATTTCCTGGAAGTCGAAGTGGAAAATCGAAAAGAAGGATTTTTTCCGAACATCCTTGTAAAGTGGCAATAAAACCGGCAGACAATCTGAACGAAATCTCATTTAGCCACGAAGTTTATTTCCTCTGTAAACAGTATCAAGATCCAATCAACGCAGTGCTATTCTTGAGAAAAGCGTTGTGTTTTCGATGCAACTTCCGAGAAAAAAGCACAGCAAATAACGGAGGCAAACAACTGTCTAACGTTTTTCATTATTTCGTAAAGATCGTTTTCTAATTTGTTGCATCTTATTCATATCATTATTAATCAACGGAACACCTCTCGAAGTCCCTGATCGAGCGTAGAACGCATTACGTACCTTGGATCAAAATATAAAAAAACTATATAAATTAAATTATTTTATCCTTGTCAAACAGACATCTTAATTTCATTTAGCAATCATATTCTTGATCATGTTTCTGAAGCCACAAAAAGTACGTCACTATCATGCGAATATTACGATTACAATAGAAATATAAAAGTCAAACACCAAAATTTTAAGATTTTGATTCTTTGTTTAAAACTGAGATTTTTTCGGTGAATTTGTAGACTTTACCGATTGAAATTATCAATACATTGATTATTTGTCTCTTCAACAAAGTAATACATTATTTTGTACTTAAAATTAAGAATCAAGTAACCAGTTAATATTAAAGCAAAATTTACATTGTAGTATCCGAGAAAACTCGTCAAAATTTCTCCGCCTCATAAAGCATAACAGCTGTAGAGGCGCGAGAACACTTATGCAACTCGGCTCATAAAGAAGCGTCGAGATCAGAAATGAATATTCAAATGACCCAAATGCATAAATTACTAGCTGATGCTGTTATTTCAAAAGGTAGACAGAGTTAAATAAAGAACAATAAAGTGGAATTATTCGCGTAGGATATTTGAGACGAGAAATAACAGCATCGTATACGTGACACCACACCCATCACAAATTTTCCCATCACTAAAGTTATTGATACGAATGGGAAGAGATGCATGCATTTTTTGTTACAATGTGGACATTTAAATAAAGTGTTTAACAATTTATATTTAGTGCCATCATTGAATTATGTTTTCAAAACATTCAATTTTCAGAACAGCACGGAAATTCATAATGAAATTCCTCAGAATCTATTTTGTTAATCATTAGCTCAAAATAAAAAAAAATGTCTCAGTCGATACTAATATTAGCATTCCTTATGTGACCTCACTCTCATTCGCAAAGCCCTCACTTTGAAATGAGCAAATAAATGACCATTCATTTCTATTAGGGAGGTTGCCCGCTTCCATGTATGTTCGTCAATCCACATCTTCGTATCAAATGTTGCCCATTCCCGTCCTTGCGCCCAACTGTTACAAAACATTTTTTCGAACATTTTGTTTTTTTTTAATCCAGCCTGCACAACAATTAGGTTCATCTACAAACAGATCACCCAATAGAAATTATCAGTCAAGTGATGAATGACTAATGAACGTTGACGTTTGGAAATCAGTGAGACACGAAATTGAAATATGTTTAGTCCATAAAATACTACAGTTAACTATGGACATATTTCACAGCTTCATACAATCGCTTATTTCTTTTGACTTAACAATATAATATATTTTTGTTTTGTATTATCACTTTATATTGCGAAGTACGATCTAAATTTTGTGGCCGCAGCGGTATTTACAATTTCAAACAAACTTCGTTGTAAACATTAAGCAGTATAAGCAAATAATGCATAACTATTTTTCTATTACTTATGGTGTACTCTCTCTGGCTCGATTAATGTCAGGTAGAAAATATGAGCTTTCACAAGTGACTACTTATTTTAAGCAATGTCTTATTGCTTAAATATTCCCTTACTCCACTCGTGCCGATTATGAATTCGGCTCTTAATCTTACATTCGCGGTGGATTTATATCAAAACCCAATAATTAATCAAACATTTTGGTATATAATTACAATTCTTTTGTAGAGAATTGGTTTTAATTTAGCTAGAAAAATTCGAGTAATTAATTACATACCTCTTCAAAAATAAATTACCAGACAAATTTACCACTGTACAACAAGCTAAGCTAAATCACTAAAATCTTTAACTACGTGTAATATCACCTGCTGTCATTAAGCGTTTGAGTCAGTTTGGATAATCATAAACATTCTCTCATTCATGTACATATCTAGCTGCCATTTTATGTATCTGAAAACGTATGACCCCCTTGTCACCGAAGACATTTCCGCGTATTCCGGGCTCGGGACCCCGCGAACAATCCGTTATTACTCAACCGGCGAGTGCTGAGGATCACGCAGCAGCGTTTCGATTGCTGTGGCGTATTCTCATAACTCGGCGGTCGGCTAATACAGGCTTCGCGAGGAAACCAGAAGCAGGCACACATAGGTAGGTGGCAGGTTCCGTAGGATGTAGAAGCTCAGTGCGTCTTCGCAGCATGGATGTAGCTGTTTTTGATACCTTCGCCAGTGTGTGATTCCGCGTGCATGCCACAACGATCTCGCATCTTTTTTTTTTCTGCTTCTGGAACGCTCGCTAGATGCTCGACATTCTAATACGCAACTGTAGGCTGAGGCAGAAGAACTTAGTTTGCCTACGCTACATTGTTAGTGAAAAGAAACGTTTTGATTCACAGCATTCCATCATCATTATTCCTACGTCGTTCGTCCAAAAACCAAATGCTCCCCAAATGCTCCCCATGTTCGTCCAAATGCTCTCCAAAAACCAAAATGCAAAACTCTGGCTGAATCATAGCAGAATGTAGTTTGCTAATTTCCGAAAACTTTAGCGTCACAGATCCTTATATATGAACGTGGTATCACACGCATTAATAGGTTTTATATCCTGATTTTTTTTTCAATGAATGTTTTACGGTAGAAAGCAATAGAGGTTTTTTAAGGAAAATTCAATTCGTTTTTTTATAACACATCGAGTATAAAACGCTATAAAGGGCTATAAAGCTATAGAAGACGACAAAAATGTCATGAAGTATTTTATTCTCTAAATTCTGTTTCTTATGTTGACTAGAAAGGGGCAACATAATTCAGAATTCATTCCTGAAATGCTACTACAAAGACCTTTCATATGTATCTGAAATATCAGATAGATTACTTAGTTCTTTACCCCACGACCGTGAATTATGTATCACACTTTAGTTTTAAAAATGCACTTAATATACGCTGAATTGCGATTTTTTTGTTAAAACTGCAATAGTTACAGAAATGCCAACAAATTCAGTCTCGATTACAGATGACGTATTTCATTTACCATTAATACGCAAAAAGGATCACGATTAACAGAATAATTACAGATTTCTCGTTACAAAATAAAAAAATGTACTTTGTACAAATTTACAATTTGTAAAATGTTTAAGAATATAAAAATTACAGTTGGGTTTTTTAATACTTTCGGAAGCATCTGCTATTTCCTGAAGAAAATCACTTCCAACACAAATATATACTCGATGTGAGTTGTCGATCTCAATATAGGACACTGTTAGAGAAGCCACAGTCGCACATTCGGAAATATCGCAACGCCCACTTAACCTTCCGAAAGATTCTAGCATAAGAAGAGCATGAAATTTAAAAACACGGCACATCACCATATGTAAAGATGTAATTTTGAAAACAATTTCATTACGTAAAAAATCAGTATTGCTTTTGCGATATTGTTTTTGCGATTTTATTTTTTTGCAATTACGGGGAGTTTACCAAAAATCAGGTCTACAGCATAATTATAACCGGAGTTATAATTATGGAAAAAAAATTAAAAAATTGGAGCTGGTTAAGAGAAAATATTTGTTTAAAAAATTTGATATATTTCACGTCAAATCATGCAAAACCTTATTATTTTCGAAAATTATGAATGGCTTTATTTCAACATTATTTTTTATGAATACATTTTATTAAGAAAAACTTCTTTTTTCAATATTTTAGTTGACGCCGAAAAACATTGAACTTTTGCAATTTTCGAAAATTCATAGAGTTCAACAAAAATGCGACATACGCCATTTCTTTCATCGTTGATCTATCAGAGGAAAAAGTTTAATAAATATTTGGATCCGTTTTCTCGAACATTTTGAAAATGTTCAGACTTCTTGAAAAGAACTCCCAAAAATCGAAATATCCGCGTGAAATTCAGAGGATCGTAGCATCAGTCAAATCAATTGGGAAGTATCAATTTTGATACGAATCCACAAAACGTGGATTCTGACTGCACAACGTGTTAGCAGAAGAAATTTACCTCACAAAGGAACACGATATTTTCATTTTTTCTTTACCAGAGCGCGGCAAAAAGGGTTTCTCCTGTCGAAAAATCGCCATTTTCACCCGCATTATTTGAATACGTTTTCTAACTAAAGATAACATGTTCTAATGCACATTAGTGTAAGCAGTATACGGGAATGTAAAATGTTTAGAGATTCCAAGATTATATTATCCTCCACCTCATATCCTAAACATTATGTCATTTCTCTTCAAACTATATTTCATTTATCCTGTCTTAATATTTTCTCCTTGAAATAAAAAATTCTTTTGCCTTGAACCCCGTACTCTCCGAAAAATATTCTTTAGAGGGTTTTCATTTTACCGTCCAAAAGATTTTGAAGATGTGTAGTCGTGTGGGAGCTAGTACCAATGAAGGCCGATTTCAATAACGAAGTCACGTTTTACACTTCACAGTCCCTATCACTGGAACTAGATCAGATACAGGAAAACCATATTTCGTGGAAATTTCGTTGCGAGGGTTCGTTCTACATGTGCGGGAACGAGATGGAAGATTCGACGAGTTAGGGGCAGGAATGGGGCGGACGCGGTATGGGGGAAGCTGGCGATCCGAACGACACGCGTTACTGAAAATTCCCCTCGAAGTGCATGTGTGTGTGTGTGTGTGTGTGTGCGCGCGCGCGCGCGTGGGGAAGAGTGAGGGTGTCGGGAGCAGGGGGAGGGAAGGCGACAGGCTGTCTGGTCACAGCCGTCATAGCCGTCACTGACGCCATTCCCTCGCATCGCCGGTGAAGGGGCAGCCGGCCATGAACGGGAACACAATTAGAGCATCTCTGACGCTTCAGGTCTACCTGCACAGCGGTATGTGGAGGAGAACGAGGAGGATTAGGAAGACTGACATAGGAGTGGGGAAAGAGGAGGATGAGAAGGAGGAAGAGAGGGGGAGGAGGATGAAGAGAGGAGGACGGAGATACGAGGCGATATGTGCGGTGCCGGGGATGTCCGAGCAGCAGAGGGGAACTACAGGAAGCGAGAGATGGAACATTCTGGAGTGCGGGCAATGGGAAGGGCTGCGTAATTGCCCCCGCTTTCATCACTCGACTCAATTCGTTTTGCGTGTCCTAGCCTTCATCTGCCGGCGCTCCCCGCCTCGGTTGAGCGTCATATTACGCTCCCTTTTTAAGCTTAGTTCAGCCAGCATTGCCCACTGCCGTTTCCCTTTTCCCCTTCCTTTTCGCCTTTGCCACCTTTCCATCATCCTTTTTACTTCTTTTCTTCCAATTCTCCTCCCCTCCTCCAACGCCTGTCTCTCCGAACTGTCAGAAGTCGATTCGTCCTGGGTGCCGTCAGAGCTATAACAGTCCCGCGGAAATTAATACGAGCAGCTTATTGCAACAAGTTTCAAAGCTCCGATAAGTTAATGATTGTCAACTATTTCTCTTCACAAAGATAATAAATTTGCTCTTCTCGACATCGAATTAAGATTAAATTGTTCCAGTGACCCGTGAGTAACAATGTGCTATGTTCTGTTCATTTAATTTAAAATTGATTGGTTCCATCACTTCAAAATTCATCACGTCTTTCATCTCTATTAAAAGGTCTGGAGGCAAGGTAAAATCGCCATTAAAGAAAATTGATATTCTAATAAGCATCATTAGTATTTAGACCATAAAATAACTGCGCGTCACGAATACTTGCAGTATTAAACTGCTGTATAAGAAACGTTCATACTAAATTGTGCAGAGTTAAATTTTTAAAAAAAATTGCAAATACATTTCATTAATTTTCGATAGTTCGATGAAGAAGTAAAAAGAAGGGAAATATCCCAAGTTAAGGAAAATTAAAATGAATATGGATAAAACGGAGAATCAGTTCATTATTTTACCTCAAAGTAGGTCGATGAGTCAAAAAGATCATATGAATCGGGAATGGTATAATATGTTATCGTTCAACGTTGATATTTCAATGCTACGCAATCAACGTTCGAGAATGAATTTATTTTTTTGGAACTAAGACACTGATATCCGATCTCTATTATTTTTATGAAGATAACAATACCTTTCTCTCATAGCATATCGCGGAAACTGAATTGAGACTGCATTCTGGCGATGAAATAAATGTTACTATACTTAAATGACAGTTGAGCTCGAATGTTGTTTAGGAAACTAGGAGAAATTTCACTACAATATCATCAAAAGGCACAGATGAAAAATTACCTCCGCATACTACCTAAGAACGCTAACAAATGAATAGCCTGTTATATCAAAGCTGTCTCGTAAAACATACAAGAAAGTGTAGATTGGGATCTCTTAAAGAAACCTGTAAATTCCATCTTTGATTTTTTTCGTTAATGTCGGGTCTGGAAACGTAGGAAACTATATTTCGGTAATAGTGGTACATCACTATATCGTGAAAACATGTGCCATTCACTAAAATATGCTATTCATGTGTCAGGTACTACTGTTGGGAATTTTCAATATCGCTCATTAGGAAAATGATCGATGCGCTTGTCAGGCATTCGGTAGATTATCCTTTTCACCAATGTACAGTCATTTAGAGAAACACGAATGTCATGAAATTGTTTTCAGTCATGAATGAAATATTTTCGTAAATTATTTCCGGAATCTGTTTGTATTTCGTGGAATTTACGAGAAAAGAGACATTTCTCACCTTGCGGAAATCCGTGAAAATTCCCGGAAATAATTCCCGGACGTTGCCATAGAAACAACTGAAACAGCGTTCCAAACTGCAAGTGAACGATATAAAAGCATTATATACGTTTGTTATTCTCTCTCCTAAGAATCAAACCATTTCCTGTGTCTCCAGCTTCAATAGAGAGAAGTTTAGATGAAAAGAGCGACCGACAAGACAGCCCAATAAAGCTCAAGTCCGTTTCCTGACTGGAGATGTCCCGGTTTCATTGCTGGATGCGCGCCAATATGGCACATGGCTCGTAAAGATTTTAGTCTCTGAAGCACTGTGAGTGAACAATATAATCGAGCTCAAAGTGCTCGTAAGCTTCCAAGCACCCCGAGGATCTGTGATTTACTAGAACTTTATTATTGATTTTTTTACGAAAAACTCAATTTTTCTCATCTCATTATCGCATGTATCGATAAGGCTTTTTCGGATCATGTACTGATGTCTTATGTAAGTTCGGGAAGTAAAGGCATGCATAGTAGACCATGTCGTCCTTCAAACATCTGAGACGAATATATTTCTACGTTCGCCTTCTTGCTTCCCTTCATACAAATCTCAATTGATGGTTCAGATGATAAATACGGAGGAAATAGAACGCCAATTAAAATACTTGATAAACTCAATTAACTCAACCCCGAAACAGTTAGAAGTTTATTAGCCGCTATAAATATCTCTTATTGCAATGTTAATTTAATTTTAATTTATAAATCCACTTTTAAATTTTTATTTCCTACTGCTATAAAAGGTTAGTTAGAAAAGTGGCTATAATGATTGAATAAAATAAATGGTATTAATATGGGGCCTCGACGATTAGTATTTTGATTAGATAAAAAACAATAATTGTTTTATATTATTACCACAACCCTACAGGAAGATGAAACCTAATACCGAAGATATATAAACGTGTTTACTAGCCCACTTGACGTGGTCCATATTATTCGGCATTTTAGAAGTTTTACACCATATATTCTAGTAACGCTACCAACAAATTTTAGACTACCATATTCTCCGTCAGTCTCTTTAATATTAATCCGTTTCTTCCGTCCGGCTTTGGCTGAGTTAATATGGGATCTGATTACGCCTGGAATTGTGAGAGGCTTCAATTTTGCCGGGCATTTGGCCAGACTGCTTCTACATGCCACAAACGTGATACGACACATTTAAGATTTTTTGCCCTGGAAAATTCGCCGCCCCAGACAGGTTTCAATTGGCTAAGTGCTTTGGGTATTCCCATCCAAAGTTAACTAACTGAACTGGATGTTGAAACATTAAATAACGCTAACGTTATATTGATAAAAAATATTTTATTAAATAAAGGAATAGGCAATTTAAAACACAGTATATTGGTAATTCCGGAAGCAATCCTAATAGCTATTTAGGTAACCAGTTCTAACAAAACTGAGAATTTGACGTACGAATGATTATGTTTCCGGACGAGACGACGGTAGAAGCCTCATCCGAAATTTTGAAATCAGTATGCCAAAGGCACTTTCGTACAAGTTGCGTGCATTATTTTTATTTACTCTTATATTAGTATACGATCTTACAGATTGTTCGTATACGGAGCATTTACATAGTGTAGAAAAAGTTATGAAATGCCGTACAAAATTGATGTTTAACGTTTGACTGAAATTCACGATTTAGGCGCTCCTGACTCAGAAATGTTTCTTGTTTGCTTTTTCCCGTCCCAAGGATTTGCTCCAAAATCGATATGCCCCATTCAATCTAACCGTACTTAAGTCAACTCAGCGTCTTTAAAATGGATATTTCAATTTTGTGGGAATTTCACATAAAGCCCTTAGGATATTTTCAAAATTTTCTCAAAATAATCTCCAATTTTTTAAAATACTTTTTGGTCGAAAAAAATGAAGGAAAGGTCATAAAAATTGCATAGACCCGATTTGTGTTAAAAGCTCGAAATTTTTTAAAGTTATTGAAGATAAATATTTTTTCAATCATATTTTGAAACTCCTTGAATATTGAAAACAAAATTATCTCTTACAGCAATCTTGCCTCAGTATTTTAGATCTTAAAATTATTTTACGTGCACTTTTTTCGAGATACAAGTTGTTTTTGAGTAATTTTGTGGTAAATCGTGATAATTTTGTTAGGTTCCATAATCAATGGCATAATAAGAATGAATTCTGGCGCTCTATTCAGGTGTTAGAATAATACACGAGAGATCAAGACGTGCAATTCAAAACCACATCTAAGCCTAAACTATGCCTAAAACATTTTACTTTACTTTTTCAAACTTTTTTGTAAAGATAGAGAAAATCTTGTTTCTTTAAGAGCTATGCAAGAGATGATTACATAATATGTAGTTATATTACACAACCGTTAACGTGAAAACGAGAACGTATATGCTGTTGGAGCACCATTAGTTTTAAAATTTATTCATGAAAAATTACAAGTGTATACTCTTAGGATAATTCTTAATACGGCAGCCATGTTAAATCATGTTTCTGCAGAATTTTATTTACTTTGTGGTATCGGCTACTCACAGTTTTCGTTACTTTGCAATTAACAAACGATAAAAAGAAGTAATAGTTTGAATGCACGAGAGCTGGAAAGGAAATTTTAGGGGATATTGAAAAGTCCTGTAACGAAGAAATTGTCTGTGCTATTTTTGGCGCCTTTTAACCACCCCACCACCCGCAGCCTAGTCTTCTCGCTGGCCCCGCTCAGTTCGTTTGTTCCAGCGAGATTACAAACTCGATTTTTTTCGTGACCGGAAATGAGACTGCTTGTTAATCTTTCAAGTAAACGCGAACTCTTCTCAACTGCTGTCTCCTTACCGTGATTGCCAACTCTTCTAAAATTAGGAAGTAAAGTGCTAATGTCACAAAGTGTCAAAGAAAGTTTGACACGGCAAATGAAGCTTTCAGGAACGTCTGAGGTGTACGCTTTGTTCGAATATATTCAATGTCGATGCCTTTAGACAGGCAGCTAAAATTGCGATGTGAAACATGGTGTTGTATAACAAAGCGATAGTTAGGATCGGAGCAAACAATCAATAATTTAATATACATGTTGCCAAGAGTTGAAAGAATGTTTAAACGTTTATTTTGGGGAAATATTATTAATTATAAATTGTGAAAGAATACTTTTGAGAACTTATGAAAGTCGAACAACATAGAAAGTGAACTGGCAAACATTTTTAATAGCATCTCTCATTAAGAGATTATATTGCTGAGATTGGCACGGATAGTCTGTGATCATCTGTCAAGTCCGACTTCCCCAAAATTGCGTTTCAACTTTAGTGACTCAACGACAGCAGTCGAAAGAATCTAAAATTCCACAGTCAAATGATTGATCACAAACTACAAATACGCTCCAGCTGGCCTTGAGCTAACATCAACGCAACCGACAGCGTAAGCGGGCTACAAACGATCGTCTCCTTCGCGGAAGCGGGCGGCCAAGATTCCAACTTCTCGAATGCTTGTCTGGCTTTGACATGACGTCCAAGCGGACTCGCGGCTTCTTCGGCTACTCGTGGGAGTCTGTTAATCCGGTGCAATGCTGGTAACTCCACAAAGCTAAGCGGGTAAGTAGAAGGAGTGGGAAGGGAGGGAGTGGGAATGGCGGAGAGTAGGTAGGGGGGGGGGGAAACAGGGAGAGGGGAGGGGAAAGGAGGAGTGGCGGACAAGGGAGGAGAGAAAAAGGAAAGAGAGCGCGTGCGGGGCGGGGCGTGGCGGGGCGGGGTGGGGCAGGGTGGCGGGGCGGGAGCCGTTTCCCCGCCAACGCGGCGGACGTGACGCAGGCGGGCGGGTCGTCGAGCAAATGAGTTTTCCCAGAAGAGGAGCGTCGCCTTAATGCGCGACTGCGCGTTTGGCCGCCTCACGCCGATTCCCTGCGGACGTCTCTCGCTTGCGCTCTCGACCTCGAAATTGTAGACAGCGCGCGGGCTTTTTCATAATTTTATTACGCGTTACAAAATACTCAGTTCTTAGACCAAATGCATTTACTTACGCCACGGCCTATAACACTCCAAGTTTTACAATCAATATTCAGTGAAATAACTTTTAGTTTCTATAGTTGGTTATACGTTACAATAGGTTAGTTCACGAATTGTTTCACTGAAATATCGTTTTGACTGGCATTTTAAATTCGTACTAATCTTGAATATATCAAGGAACTTATTATATTTACGTCGTAAACACCCTGGGCCTATACACATATCCGAATTTATTCATTCATAACTGCCCGGAAATGCATAGTACCTTATCTTTGATGGCTTGGACATACAGCAGTGAAAATAAAAATTGTAAGTTCTCCACTCCATTAAATTGCAGCTGTTAAAATATATGAAATTTAATATTCTTTTGGATTTTCTCAAAATTACGAAATTCATTTACGTGATGGACAGCTACTGAGGAATGATGACGTAAAGTTGCATTTGCGATTTATACTCTCGGGCGGGTGTTGGAATTCCCCTGCCTCTCTACGTTACATACAAACCAATATTCAGTCAGTTTTGAATAGTGCGACTGGTAAAGAAAGCAACAGCATGTGGTTTGATATACAGTAATTTATAAATTAAAACTAACTTTCGTGTCATGGAGAACAAAATCACCTCGAGTGCCCTTACATAGTGCAAATACGAAGTGCGTCAAATTTTAATCGACATTTTGACGTCCAAAATTTTATCGTACCTAACGGTTCGCGGCTAGTTTCATTTCACGGCTGGCTGCATTTCTCTGTTTGCGTTGCATTTAATTTTACCCTGACACCAGTTTCATTTCATCATCATTCTTGGCAGGATGTGGTGCTTGATCTCGCCGCCATTCATCCGTGTCACATGCTCCGGTATGTTTTTAGCGTTTCTTCCGGATATGTCGAACCCCTATAAATGGAAATACAGTAAAAATTCGATTCAACGGACCTCAGTCGAATTGATCCAGGAGAAAAATAAAAATAGTGTTTGGGGGTACAGATGGGGTAATAGTAATGTTAGTATTATAGTATTGTTCAGTACTTAATATTAATGATCAAAAAAGTATTTGTGATGATCTATTAACTACTTTTTATTCTCCTACATTGGATCAAAGGTGTGACTTCGTAGTCTCAAAATTGCGTATAAAATTTCCTTGCTTCGAAGGCACGGAGTTAACTTGTTACGGGTAGTATTCAGCTGCGTTAAATGCGTATAATCGAGCGTCTACTGTAAAAACTTTTCAGGAAAGATCAAATAAGTTTCATAATCGCTTATTTTTTGTCCCTCAGCAAATTTATCTATTGAGCTTTCGCTCAGGGCAGGCTTCCACGCTTTTCACATGCCGGCAGGTAGAGGGACGAGCAATTACATGCTGGGGGCCGACTGCATTATCGACCGCCCCCGACTCAACGGCCGGCGTTCCCACGCACTTTTCGAGCTTGGGCACGGAGATGGGCTGGAGTGGGAGGCATCCTGTAACTCTCGCGCTTCGCATTTGGGGGAATTCGACTCTAATCCCACGTGAGGGACGGATTTTCAATTTTCAACACTGACTTAACCCGTCAATCGCCGCGCTTCGTAATAAAGCTCGTAGGCGCGCGTACGGCAATGAGGTTCAGGTGTTTAAATGGTCCGCCCTAACTGTGTCCATCTGGTTTACGGGGGAGGGGGGCGTTTCACAGACTAAGAACCGGTAGAAAAGAGTTTCACTACTCACTTCAAAACCTTAAAAATACTAATACATTGCAGGTTGACGAGGATGGTAGATGAGGTCATGGGAACAAGTGATCGTTCACCCAATACGAAACAATTACGAAAAAATTAAGCTATATTGCATCATTTGCAAAATGTTATTCTCTAAGAGATTTAATGTATCAATCATAATAGTTATAGCATCATTTCTATTTATTTGAAGAATGTGAACTACTACAGGGGATTTGTTCAAGTTGTATAAAATCAAATAGTACAAATGTATTACAAAATTATATTGGAATATACATATTAGTGTGTAGCTGTTTATATATCATTTGTAATATTTGTGATAAATAAGACTAAGAATTTAACCTTAATATACTGTGAAAACAAGAAAGGCTAAACTGTTATTATTGAATGGCACTTATGCCACTTTTGCTCTTCCAGAAGATTTCAGTTAGTCCACCGTTGCATTCATGTCTTCAGCTTTCTCCACCCTCGGAATTGTCGGTATCGCTATGCCTACGAGGATGTTGGCATTTTTGTCGGTTATCTTATCAGGGGTTCTATATATCCACAATACTATTTGTGCCATAAATTATGGAGACACCTCTTAAGGTGAACTGTTATCTATCAAGCGGAATGAACAATTAATGGAGTCCTGGTTGAAGCTCTCCAAACCTTCTGGCGACTGCCACCTTGCGGAAACAAATGGAACACTCTGTTTCTTATTTTCTAGTATCAAGTCATATATTTTTTGTGTTGAGAATACCCAAAGCTGGGTGAATTTTCCAAAGTCTACTATTAATTCTGCTATATGTGTTCCAATTTATGATTAAATTCGCTTTAGGATTAAAAACTCGTTAGAAAAATCAATAACATTTTCAAATTTAGATATCTAAAGAATTCAATTGGCCAAAAATTGTAGAAACTGCATGAGGGGAATTTGTGTCTAATTGCTGTAATAATAATAATAATAATAATAATAATAATAATAATAATAATAATAATAATAATATATTCCTCGATTTTGAAAAATCAGTCACATCTTCATCTACCTCTCTCGTCCATCATTTTCTTGCATTACAAAACGTCGAGTTTCTTTATTATAATACTGTAACGTCGTGGGTAGGGATCTACGCCACAAAGGAACAGACACGAGTGAGTATTTACAATTTATTTACAATAAATTATTTACAGTAACTAAAACCTCACTCTTAGGCGTTTGTCGGAGCTACCTGCCACAGCCCCCCTCTCCCAACACGCGCCTTGCGGCCGCGCCTGCGAGTAACCAACTCGGCCGATTCGCAACTGGGCACCTCATGTGCCTCGGCAGACCATCTGCCCTGAAGTAGGCATACTTCACCGTGTCCGAACCGCGAACACCTACTCGTGTCTTCAGCACTTCCGCACCAGACTTGGCCGGACAACTTTTGCGGTATTTGCCGCGAGGAAACCAGAATCGTTACCCCTGAAGGGTCCTGCGACGCACCTTAATATAGGCCCGAGTCACATGACCTCCTACGTCATTTGCCCCCACTCAGTCGTCTTGAAGCAAGTGCCACCGACGCCGCATTTTGTGCCCGGCGTCTACAAACCAGCCCCCTACCCTGTGGGATTTCCGTGAGGGGTGGCCTTTGTTCGGGAGCCTACATTGGGCTCCCTCATTCCCATACCTTGCAACTCAGGAGCAGGGAGTCATATCTATGACGCTACAATATTAAATGACATTTTACATAATGCATAGAACATATAGGTGAAATAAGTGCCGGAGTTTTGTAGAAATATTGTTTTCAAATATCTTTTAAATAATATTCTGAAAAATTATTTCGAATTCATGTGAACAATATTGTTGATCTATGTCAGAGAAGATTCTTTCTTTTCTGAGGGTTCATTTCTTCTCTCTTATCCCTTTCACCGCGAAATTTGCTCTTTTGTCACCCATCCATGAAACGATTAGCGTGTTTCTTCTCGGGCAGCTGTACAAATGCAAAAGCTATCCCCTCATCTGCGAGGAGAAGACGGAATAGATTCTGAAGAAACTTTCACTCCCTACTGTCTGAAAAGTCTACAAGCAATATCATTTTCTAGATATGAGTAATTCACTTCGAGAAACGTGAAAATTTAAGGTCATAAAAGCAACAAAAGTATACACATAAAAATATTTCAATCTCAATCTAATAAAATGTATTGTAATATACGTTGACGGTCAAATTTGTTATACTAATGTATTGGGACGAAACGACTTGAAATATACGAAAAGTACGTAATGTATTGAAAAGTTAAGAAGTATATTCGATAGATCTTATACATTTCTTTATCATCCGATGTTCAAAATGTATGCAATCATGCATCCAAATATTTCAAATCTATATTTAAAAATATGGGAATTCACTACACTCTAGCATTCGTATCAATAAGGTACTCATTATCCCAATAAACCCAAAGAAATCGATAACAATAAAACGCCTACTGCAACTGACATACGCATCGACAACAGACATTTCTCACTAAATAACTCTAGAATACTTCCATACTAATATAACCACGACACTTCACGATAGACGTAGACACATCCATGTCCACCATCCATAATTCTACACTCGCCACTCATTTGACTTAATACCCCAATTGCTAATGTTAACAGACTAAATCCTTAATCTTCCTTCAGTTTTGTAGCCTTGTTCCCTACTTACATTTGTGATAATAACTTATAATTCAATATACTAGCATGCCACTTGAATCAAATTTAAATTTAAATTTCTTAGAAAGAATATCAACTACAGAGTTGATTCATTCTTGAAATTTGGTATTAGCCACTTTTGCCTCTTTTTGTAGAAAAAAGACCTTTTGAGTACTGTGTAAATCTGGCAGTTTATTAAAAGGTATATAAAAATTTCAGTTAAACCATTATTTCAATTGTTGAACTAATACGAAATAATCACGGAAATAATTAAAGAATATTGCATCACTTGTACAATGTCATACTCAAGCGCATTTTACTGTATTCATCATAATGCGCAAATGAGATTAAGAATTTAACTCAGCCAGCATTAACTCACGCTCAATCAAATAAATATTTACGACTTCATTTACGATGAAAAATACTCATCACAATCATATTCATGTATTAAACATACAGTAATATACATTTTCTGCTTGCTTGTTGCACAGCATTCCGAGCAATTCTAAAATTTTATTATTCCTTCTTGACATTACTCCCAAACAAGTCCGATTATCCTTTGCAACTTGTGACACTTCAGTGCACCCTGCAGAGAATCCAGAGGGGATTAGCTGTCAGATGACATGACAATCTCACCCGAAAACTATGAATGGGAGTGAACCTCCATATTTCAAAATGCAGAAAATAAGATGTCTTAAAAATTAGTTATAAATAAACAAGTATCATATATTCATTGTAAATTCCATTTTGGTTTCTTTGATACGATAATACGAGTTTTGAACCATTATTTTGATATCAATCCCATTTTTTTAATATTAATAAATCTAATAAATCTCTTGTTCAGTTACATTATTTACAAGAGAGTTATTGTGAGGAGAGAATACGTATTATAGCATATGATCGCGAAATCTACCTAATAACAGAAGTTTAATTTACTAGCATAACTTCTTTTTCGTTGATATGTGCTTGTATTAGAGAACTAGAATGTGTTGTTGAAAATCGTAAGTACAGAGGCACAAATACACTTCAACTCTTTAAAAGAATTGTATATGCCTTATATTCTTCTCCATATCGATTTTACCCCTCTGGATTGACAGCCTCATTCCAATCTTTTCAAACTTTCGCACCTAAAAAAGCACCATAAGGCACCCACGCACCTCATTAACTCCTTGGACGCTAGCACTTCCCACGAACAGACGCACAACGCACGAACCACCTAGCTTGCACCTAGACGGAATGGACAGGACTTTTGTGAAGCAGTGGCTACAGAGCAGCCACAAATTTTATTCCCAGGCAAATGTGGAAAGAAGGTAGTTTTTTTTAACACAAATGAAAACATTATGTTTTCTTCTCTTAGCGATATATTTTCACATAAATCTTTTTGTAACTTGCATTTTACTCAAGTGATTAGAGTATCAGAAGTCTAAATTTTTGCATTCTCTGGTATCGGGAGTTAAATAACGCAGTATTTGTCATACTTTTTTACATCACGAATTTCAAATATCAATGAATCAGATTTTTCAAAGTTGTATATACAAAATAAATATATACACGTACATACAAAATAAATCAGGATCACAATTAAAGCTTTGCATATACATTAAGAATAATAAAGACATAGGTTTTTAGTAGTTGTAATTTTTTATGCGTTTTAAATTCATAACATGATTATGTGTTCGGGACCTACATGTTGTGGGAAGTTTTGGGAAATTTACCAATAATAGTTTTAAGTTTTTAAACCGTGACACGTCACTGAAAATTATTTGAAAAAGGACTGGTGCATTTGAGGAACGGGATATATGAAGGTTTTATTTCTTTGTCGTACGAAAATATTTTAGATCTTCAAAAAAATTAATTAAAGTTTTTATTAGTAGTATTTGCACAACCAAAAATGCGCTCTTTATAAAATACAAAAGTCAAAATTTTCAAAATATAATGTTTTGTTTGGTGTGAATAAAAACCACCTCTCATATCCGCATCTACCTGGTGACATAAAATTATGATGAAATTTTTAACCACACCAATGCCATGAAGCGTTGCCAGTCCTAAGTCTGGGCAAAGTGGGAAGGGAAATTTTATTTCATAATTATGTCCACCAGGTTTTCCGTAAGTATATTCTTGTTGTACTTTTGAGTATGAAAATTCTCAGACACAAATAAATTGTTTTGAATTAATTTTCAGTGTCATGTTTATTGTTGTCGATACTGTTGAGTGCATGGTTGTGTACAATAAAGATAATTTCTTAACAATACGAGGGCTATAGACAGCATTCAGATAATTTTCTGTTGGTGATGTAATTCATTTATTAATTTTATTTAAGGGCAATACTCTCAATTTAATTTTTAAATATTTTAGTTACTAATTGCATAAACCTCATTTCGAGGGAAACTTTTGGTTATGGAGAAAACTGTTTATTCTCAGATCAAAACGCATTTATAAAATATAGTGTCCAAAGTATCTAATAGATGAAATACATGAGGTTATCAAACTTTTTCTAATGAATGACGAAATCATTTTTCATTTCATCATGCATGCCTCATCACTTCGATTGCACTGAGCTTGCTTGTTCCTACATTTCCTTTTATTTGCAAAGGTCTAGAATAACGCTACTAGCTTCAATGACATTTCTCCAAAAACAGAAACCCCTACGTATTAAAAAAGGTAAGTGACCATATGTAAAACATTAGCTCCTTTAAATTGTGTCATGGAACATAGAGAACAAAATTTCAAACAACTAATTTCCTTCATTATCATCAAAAAATAATACAAAACTATTATTGAAAAATTGTTCGTAATCGAAACGTAAATAATAATTATTTACATACTGTTCATACATGATCAAAAATGCACGTAAAATAGGCTCGTCAAAGTGCTACAGCATGCGCCAATATCCAAAAGTAAATGCATTTGTATAAAGTTATCGAATGACCATATTTTTTTATGGTCTTCTTTATGGTTTATGCTTGCATCGGCCCAAACGCTGAATGGCTTTTCCGAATCTCGCAATTCCATACACACTAGTATTTTCCGGTCCATCACGCGGTGCCTTAGAATCACAGTGAATTCTCCCTCTTATTCTCAGTCTCTTTCTCTCATTCTCAATCTCCTATTTTGGTCTCCCCATTTCATAGAACACATCATTTTTATCAGCTTATATTGTGAGACATATTTAATGGATCGGCTTCTAGTGATACGTTTCTCAAACAAACATTCATTTAGAAAAACCTAATTGTCATCACATTCTTGTTCGTGCTCCGAATTAGTTTTAAAAAATAGTTTCCAATTGGAACACGCCAAATTGCGATTTTTACTTAAAGCACGTCACATAAGAACAATGTCAGTAACGAGCATGAAGTGTTAAGTTCAATAAATAGTTACGGGCTACAAAAAGTTTAATACCAGAGTTGCGAAAGAATCTACTATATAACCCTTCTACGTAATTTGACCTTTACGAGGTACTTCCTATAGAAATTGAGCTCTCCGTTTCCGCATTCCACCGCAATTCGAAGCTTCAACCCTCTCACAAGCTGCCTCCAAATAAACGAGCGTAGCTTTTCAAAGCCCATCCTCCAGGCTAGCCAACGTCAAGATCCGGCCGGCCGATGACCCACTTGTGACTCAGGAATTCCTCCGTGGTGCATCGATTTTCGTAATAGCACATAAACGTGTACATTACGACTTAAGTACATTTAGAAAAGTCATCAGGAAAAATATTGTTTTACTCGATATAAAGTGTACGGAAATTCCGGCATAATAAACTATTCGTATATCGAAAGGTTTCATTCCAACGACTAAGTTTACATTTCGGGTCCTGTTCCAAAATACTAAATAAAATACTGAATTACTGATATTTTACTCGTATTTCTAGGACGTATGTTAAATAATTTCACGAAATTAGTATTGTATGAACATGATTGCATGTCTTAAGATAATGTGCAATACTGAAAATTTAATGTGTCGAGTGACGTAAATATCAGTTTTCACCTACTGCTAGTTGGAATATAATAGACAATTTCCAGCACGGCGAGTCTGGGAAAGTTAACTCATCTTCGCCAAAGAATTTTACCCCATTTTCCCCGTGAGAAAAGTCCAGCCTGGACCTCGCCTTGTGCGGCAGGTGGGAGAATGGTGCGGCAATTGGCGCTGCGTCCGCTGGGCGCCTTGATGGCGCTGGTGGTGGCAACGGCCGCCTGCTCCAACGCGGTCTCCGCCTACTCCTGTGTTCGGCACCAAGCGCTACGGGCGCGGCACCGCGGCCGCACTGCCTCCGCCGCCGCCGCCTCCGCGGCCCGTCACCGCCTGGAGCGTGCCCGCGCCTATGCTGCAGTCCTTCCCGCCGCACGCGCAGACCCACTACGGCTATGGCATTCCCGCACCTGCCCCATACTACAGGTGAGAACCATACTCTGAGTTTATCACACGATTTACATTCTTTATTTTATTTGTAGTTTTTAATTTTAATAATATTATTTTTCATTTCCATTTAAGTTTCATTTCCATTTAAATTTTCATTTCGATTTAATTTTTCATTATCATTTAGTTTTTTATTTCGATTTAATTTTTCATTTCGATTTAATTTTTCATTTCAATTTATTTTTTCAATTTCGATTTAATTTTTCATTTCATTTAATTTTTTAATTTCGATTTAGTTTTCAATTTCGATTTAGTTTTCAATTTCGATTTAATTTTCAATTTCGATTTAATTTTCAATTTCGATTTAATTTTCAATTTCGATTTAATTTTCAATTTCGATTTAATTTTCAATTTCGATTTAGTTTTCAATTTAATTTACTTTTCAATTTAATTTTTCAAATTTCAATTTAAATTTTAATTTTGATTTAATTTTTTATTTCAATTTAATCTTTTATTTTATTTTTTTAAATTTTATTTTTAACTAGTAGACCCGGCAATGCTTCGCAATTGCAATGTATTACACTTTTCACGTTACTGATCACGTAACTGTTAATCATATGTTAGGCTACGTTATGCAAAAAGATTAAAGACTTTCCTGGGAGTTTAAGCTTTTTCTATGCCCTAGTTTGGACATGGTTGTCAAGTATCCTATTCTTATAAAGTTCTCCTTCAAGTTTAGACATGCTTTCGCTATGATACGGTCTTTGAAAAATTTGATTTACTGGGGCCCAGATAACGTTCAAGTACTAATTCCGTCCGGTATTTCAAAATCGCAGGGGCAGAATAGGCAGGGAAGACGCGCTTAATACTTGAAGGTGCGGCGGATTGCGTAGAGCTGCTGTTCAGGGGGCAGTTGAGTCATCATAAACTCGTAAATAAAAATCAACAACGCCCCCACTTTGCGTCTATGTACGACAGGCATACGGGCATTCGTGTTTACCATGCCTGTAGCATTTGCGCACGTGCAAGAAATAAGTTGACAAAGTTTTATCGCAATCAGATGAACGGTAGGGCAACGCATAAAATGCGAACAAACTTTGATTTTTTTATATAGTCAAGAGCGTCAGAAATGGCTGATCCACAGCCGAGTTAGTCGGACCTACTATTAGATGGACATTTTCAAATTTAATTTGAATAAACGTAATGAAGAAGGTACTAAAAATGTTTGATGATGGAGCTGTGGTGAAATCAAGGCAGTGTAAAAGGAAGAATTTTCTTCACGAGAACCTCGAGAAAATCTGCTGTCAGTCCGTTCTGTCCATTATGTGTGGATGGTATTCCACATGCTGACTCAAAATTGAACCCTGGTCCCACAGTTAAAAAGTGACCAGTCTCACCACTGCACCATGAGTTGACCTTCTCTGGCACTTTTTTATAAAAATCAGGAAGAAATAAATCGCATTTAGATGGCCATATTGAAAGAGCCTGCGTAATGTCGTGAATTTATCAGTATTAACAATTATTTCGCATTGTTATCTTTTTATGATTATTATGTTTACACACGAATAAAATACAACCATTTGAAGAAATTTCTTTTACAAATTTCTTCGATCTGAGAAACAAATATGTGCCCCTTAGAGTGTACATTTAGTAGGTAAAGAAACATCATTACGACGAGATACATTCCTTGGATGCTTTACTTTTCTTTTGCTAAAAATATATTATGTACGTTATGTCCCGATAGCGCAGGTAGGTGACTGTTTTGGTTAACTCGCGAATCTCTACATCCCCGGAGGGCGGATTCCGCCCTGGATGCGGTGGATGGTATTGGAAAGGGCGGAAAATGCACACTGACCACGTCACACTTGTGACATGTAATACAACTCTGAGGACCCGTCAAACTTAAATCGTCTGACACTTCCCCGCTTAATCAGATCCCGTATTCGCTCAGCCAGGGATCACCGCAAGAACTGGATATATATATATATATATATATATATATATATTACTGAGACAGTTATGGCGCTCCCTGGGGGCTAATATGGAGTCAAAATCTTCCTGTAACGCAGGGAACCTATAGAATGTCAACTGGAAATTCCTGATCAATTTCACCCATGTCCACTGAAAATAATCAATCTCCAAGTGCGTAGGCATTGAAAACAAAAATATTGTGTCCCAAGAAGTATTTATTTATAATATGAGAAATTGTTTTACTTCGAAACAGATACCATTGAAAACGAAAAAGAATATTTAAAATAATTCAAATAAAATGTTAAATAAATTGTAAAGGTGTTCATATATATTAAATTCCAGTAAACATATTCCGTTTCCTTTTGGCAAAACACATTATTTCATAAAACTCATCGTATGAAAGAATGCACATCAAAACCATAAAATGATTTTCGATTCTGTAGTAACCGTTTGCTTAAGATTATAATTAACTACATGTAATCTATTCTTATATTACAGCGCCGAACCAGTCGTGAGCTACCCGTATCCAAGAGAATACGCCGACAGCCCCGACTATTATTACGGTGAACCAACATTTGCAAGTTATCCGTATTATTATCCAAGCAGCAGCAAGTACACGCCGGTATATCATCACTCTTTGATGCCGTATTACTACGGCACTGCTCAGCAGCGCCCATACGCTGCTTATGGGTATGAAGAACCCAACGATCCAGTCGACGACCTTGAAGAAGAGATTCAGCAGGAGGAAGAAAGGGAAGAGCGCGAGGAAGCGCTCCCTATTGGACAAGAAACCTGGTTCGAAAACTCCTCCCCTCACCAAAGCGCACAGCTGCAACAGCAACAAGACATGGCGGACGTCAACGCCATTTTCCTCCAAAACCTCATCCTGAGCCAGATGTACAATGATGCAATTGCCCGCGGTGTCCATCCCATGTACCAAGCTCCCGACCCCCGCTACGCCTACGGCTACGCCATGCAGGAGGAGGACCCCGGCGAACAAGAAGGCTGGGTGTACGGTGACATCCGCGCCCACGCCGACCCCGACTACTACCGCTCCGACCGCGATTCCGAAGACGAAGACGTACGCGCTCTCAAGTCTCTCGTCAAGAAGGACCAGACCACCAAGTTCCTCAACACTCTGAAGCCCCTCGCGACGGAAGGTTACGACACCGAACTTCCCTTAGAAGGCGGGAGCTGGGTGAAGCCCGACGAGCAGGACGATCGCGCCGACGACTACGCCGATGAATACCGCCAAGCCCGCCCGCCGACAAGAAACAGCCCGAGTACGGCCAGTGGGTGCCTCAGAAGGACATCACGCTCAACTTCTCCGACCGCAAAAGCACGGGCTTCCAGCGCGTGGCCAAAAACGACGCGAGCATGTGGGCCAATCAGCTGCCGGCCGCCGTCTTCGAAACCTCTCCCTCCACCACCACCACTACCACGGCCGCACCGGTCACCCCCGCGCACGCCGACCCCACAGCCCCCACCGAGCAGCCGGCCTTCGACCGCAAGAAGGGGATGAAGGAGGTGGCGCTGCCCCGCCCGGCCACGCCCGTGCGCCACCGCGCGCCGCCGCCGCCGCTGTCGCTGCCCGCCTTCGCGCCCGCCGCCCACAGCCAGAAGCCCCGCCACGCCCAGTCCGTGTACGAGACCATCAAGCAGCTCATCAACATGCAGGAGAAGCTGCGCGGCAAGGACGAGCGCCCGTTTGACGACGACGCTGACGCGGTCGGCGCCGGCTCGGTGCGCACCGCCCGCTCCACCCCCGACCAGGTAGGTCTCTGTCACTCACTGCACCAGTAGATCAACGAGAACCGTTCCTAATAACAATAATAATAATAATAATAATAATAATAATCACAATAATAATGATGATAATTATAAGTAATGTCAGTCCACATTTTGCCCTAACTATTGCAGTCATATCTTCTTCTTAACATTCTGGTTGCAACCTAGTAGTTTTTGTATTTTTACTCCTAATATCTTAAGTCGTGAACTTACAAAATAATAAAAACAACAAAAGTATTATTATTACCATTATTATTATTATTATTATTATTATTATTTATATTTTATCTCATTTTCGGGTTACGTCATTAATAAATAGCGAGAGTAGCAAAGAAATCCCCTGAGATGTACTGGTTATTGGAAATTAATCAGTTGAATTTTTCTAGGGAGCAACATTCATCATGACTTGTTTGTGACGAGGGTGCTCATTCGTCTAACCACTTTAATGACTTTTTCATTTCTATAATTATAAAGAATGTAAAGGAGTAAATAATATTAATTGATATTTTGCGTTTCATATGTGAATGGATATGTCCACCGTCTACATTAAATCAGTGGAACATGTCATAACGTACGAGTATCAGCGTCATTTACAGTTTCTCCTTGAAACCTCTTGTAACAGAGTAACTACCTCTCCATAAAAAGTCAATATTCTTGATTTCGTAAAATGTCAGAATCAATGAAGGTAACCAAACTGTTCGATTGTGAAAAATGTGTCAAATGTGAATCATATTTTATTTTTACGTCTGGGACTATCCTGGAAAACACCTGTCGCGATTGCAACCCAGGCCGGTAGATACTCTTTCAGGAGAAGCAGCAAGCATGCACGCACTGTTTTCTCGGTGCATTATCAAATTTTTATTACGTCAACTCTTTACTCGTGTGAGTTTACAGACCCACCGAATATCTGTATTTTAACAATACGCATTGGTTCATCTTTTGCAGTAAATTCTCTAAACACAACTAGCTCTGACGTATTTCACAAACTTGAAACTGAAATAACGTGTAGCACGAGGAGCGCGTAGGGCTGGTAATAAAAAACAACATTCAGGGAAACAATCCTTCGTTAAAACAATGCTCCATGTTTGAAAAATTTTTGCTTCATCATTTTCGGCTAATTTGTCACTTATTTGATATGATCTTAATAAAGAACACGTCGGCTAATTAATTCTAGCAAAACTATAGTTCCATCAATTATAATGTCAGAAATTTCTCTTATTTTGAACAGAATCCTAAAATATAATAACAAGCATACCAATTATTTGTAGCATACTGTCCTCACAAATATAATTTTGAAACTGCAACGGCTATTAATATTTGAATGTCGTTATTGTGCTCGATTAAATCATAAAAATCTTATTAAAATATTTTCATTCGTTTTCAAGATTTATTGGGTTTCCTTTAAATTCGTGACATTGTATGACTAGTAATAAATTCACTTAATGACCAAAATTCCATTGAAATGTTTCATCACACATGTATACTCAAAGAGCTAATTGTCTGCGTCCACATTACCGTCGATTTTGTGAAATCAGTGGGGCATAAATGAACTCATTAAAAGTAATACTCCAGTCGATTTCGTGTTCATTCATTAAAAGCATCCGCCACGTTGAAAGTCATTTAAAAATAATTGTGAAATTTTTTTCTCTTGGTGCAAAAACTGTTTCTACATTTGTTATATATAAATCTAACTTATTTTTAAAAAATTGCACTACTTAGTCTGAATAACAACGTACAACCTGATACTCATTTCTCTGTGCAAATAGTTTATATTACATGGGAGGGTATATTTCTTGCAACAAAATTTGTCAAAAGCGCTCGTTGTTTTCTTTGTTCATAATTCAAGAATACACACCCTCTCTCTTAGGTGAGGGTGTGAATTCTGAAGCTCAAAGCCAGAGTCAAGCCAAGACAAACATAATAAACATGAATTGTATTCCTCCCTCTTTTGGCACATGCAGTTTTGTTACCGCATGTAACTTAAATATAAATAAAAGTTGAAACCCGACAGGCTACTTTTGGACCCTTTTCAAAATAAAACTACTAATTTCTACCGGACGGTAGAGATGACTAAAATCTGTTAAAGCAACCCTCATTACAGTATTGAATGATTGACCCATTTTATCACTTCTACAGGAAAATGCATAATGTTATGTTCATGAATTATTAACCAAAAAGAAACTTTAAAGCATATATTTTCATTAACACAAAGTTAATATTTACTTTACTCACTGGAATTGAAGATATTTTTTGTTTGCGAAAAGACTCATCGAAATAACTGAACCGCCGCTAGAAAGAGATGGAAAATAAATTCTTCAATTTCCCAGAGAACTTTCCTTCTCTGCAAACACATGACTGATCCGACTCCCACTGCATAGTGACGCAATTCACCACGGAATAAGAGTCTGTCAAAGAGAGCGGAAAGAAGCCCTGAAAGTACCGTTGATGTAAACGTCAATAAGAAACAACGAGCACACGAGTCAAAGTTGGGGTTCCAAAAATAGAGCGCAGGAAAGAATGAAAGCTAAAAATAAAACGAAAGAAAAGGAGGTGGAGCTATGGGAGAGGGACGAAAGTGTGCAGCAATGCAGTGAATGGGCCATGGGGAAGGGGACGAAAATGGAGGGGGGAAGTGCGAGGGCGTCAGCAGGCCCTGCGAAGCTCTCTCGGGGAACCGGGTTCGATTCGCCCCCCTCCAGTCACTAGAGCCGCCACCGCACCCCACCCATTCATAAAACCCACTGCGATGACGTCAAAGCTTCCCTCTCTCGAAACTAGTTCCCTTCCCTCTCGACGCTCGCTCCGTTTCTCTCTCGCTCTTCTCGTTTCCTTCTCTCTTCGCCTGCTGCTCTGTCCCGCTCGTGTATGTGAGCGAGCGGATAGCGGCGGGGAGAGGGGAAGGAAGGTCGGAGTGCTGGAGGGGTCTGGAGGGGAGGTTGCTGCGGCGCAGAGTGGAGGGGAGGCACCGAGCACAATTGGACTGGGCAACTTGCCAAAATCTCGCCCTCGCAGCGCCCCCCTCCCCGTGTACCCGCCCTCCCCCGCCTCGCGCCCTCGCTCACCCTCCCTGGTCCTAGCGGAGGCGAATTCATTGAATGCCGACTTCTGCGCAGCTTCATTCATGAAATTTTCACAGCAAGTGACTCGCTCCAGCTGCTGGATACCAAGAGTATATGAACTGTCGGCCAAGTTTCATACACTCATTGACAATGTACACATACGCTGTCTGATTTTATCCGGTGCATAACCTTGGTCTGACGCGGCTTAACATAAGCGGTGACGTCACTGCAGCGTGAACGGGCGCTGCGGCTATGACGTCATTGCGTCACTGACGTCACGCGCTGCGGAAAAGCTCCAGGGAAGAGACGAGTTGGCGGTGGGGATAGACTGGATACACCCGGTGTTAGTGTCACGCCCTGCTCTCTCGATGAAAGGAAAGAAAATGTCCGTGTTACTCAGTTGTTGGATCATGAGTTCGGTCAGATTCATCGGGGAATGTTCGTTTTGGGCAAAATTGTGTGTAAACTAGTATTGTTAACAGGCGAACATATGGATAGACTTTTCGAAACAAATGTTTATAATCAATGACTACCAAAACGTGTTTCCGTCAAGACTTTGACGTCCAATTTTTGCAACATTACACAACAAAAGATAGTACAATACAAGATCTACGTATATAGATGTATGCACACCCAACTGTTAACGTTAATAATAATAATTTTAAAAATCATATTTACACTCACACAAAGTCTACATTGCTCATGCATGTTTATATACGTACATAATATATACACATTTATTCAATATTTGCAAATTCTCCATACACAATATGTATTACACGTGAGTGCAGTCCTTCCAGACTACTTACCTTACTAACAAGTCACTCCATTTGATTAATCACATGCATTTATACTCATTTATACAAATAAACTTTTTTATCGAAGCTCCTATATCAATGCCTTCACACACACACACACACATCCACATATACTGTACTGATGCAACTGATACTGTACTGATATTTGCACCACAAATACATACTTGTACACATATATACATTCAGATACGTAGTCGCGATTATCCGCGAGTAGTAAAAAGTAGATTTTTTATTTACTTACAATTTTTAATGCAGAATAACAAAATGGATTTTTAAGTCAAAACATCCAAATTACGACCTCACTCATACTGTTACTTCGCTTCACTACATTACACTTTCACTTTCTTCGGTTATGCCACATAGCTAATTGATATATTTGAATGGTATGGCATTTTCCTGCACTACACTGCACTTTTCATCACTTGAATTATTTACGACCAACTGAACTATGGGGTAAAATACATAAACTACATGTACTTATTAAGTCTCTTTACACTAAGAGAGCCTGGTAAAGGCTCTAACAGAGCATCAGGGATTTCGTTCTAATTTTTAATCAAACGGTTTACAGACGAATGTTTCCCTACGTCGGAGCCTTCAGCTTCACTTTCTTATTTTGTACTTGTCGTTTCTTTCAAATCTCGAAAGACTGTCCAGTCTTTTGTTAATTCTATCCACGCAGGTAATTTATTGTAAGCCTTGAAGAGGCAGCACAAAGGGTTTTTTCTTCACCAGTTGAGGTTTTGTTAGAATTTAATTTTTCTAACTCTTCAATCTGGCCTAATCGTAGGGGTCCTAAACAGCTGACGTACATTCAAGAATTAGTATACTATGTTTATCCAATTTTTAAACTCTAAATTACCCTTTTTAAATGTTCTCGGTTTAGAGTGTAGTGACTTCCATGCTTTTCTGGCAACAAAAGAAACGTGTTTCTCGTATTGCTGATCCTAGCGTATTATAACGCCCCGATATATTCAAAGCATCCTTGTGGAATGGCTACGCCTGAAACGTAGCATTCCAAGCTAATGTTCTTTATTGTTTTAAAGAAGTTCAGTGATTTACTTTTTACGTCTTTATCTTCGTTTTATTTACATTATCCCGGAATGTATGCTCTCTAGATCGTTTTGAAGCATGGAAATATCTTTCGAATTTATTCGACGATACGTTACGCCATCGTCGCCAATTAGCGCGATATAAACTTAATAAAAGATGGCAAAACGTTGATGAATGCCAAAAATAACATTGGTACTTCGGACGAAATTTATGTTTCTCCTAATAGTTCGTGTCCAATTCGGACTTGCTGAAAACCATTATCAAGAATTCGAGTATTCACACCATTATGCGCATGTCAACTTCAATAAATGCAATTTTCTTTGGTAATATATCGTGCAAAACAAGATAGAATGTTTTTGAAAGATCTATAACAATTCCGTCTGTTCTCTTTCCCGAACCTAATTCTTCAGGAATATGTTGACATGTAATAATTTACCTTTAACAAAAGACAAATTTTTAAATCTATGTTGCCTTTTGAATAACCAATCTAATTTGTCCCATTCCCGTAGTAAGAACTCAGCTATTAGATTTTTGATCATTTGTTTGCAAATCGCAGATGTTATACTTAGTAGCCTCTCATTAAAAATGCAAGAGCGACTTCCGGTTTTAAATATTGAAACCACAATGGCCGTTTTCTAATCGCGAGGCACGCTACTACTATTTGTGCTTATTTCATATAATTAGGTCAATAACGTTCGGTTTCCCTCCGATTTTTGACAGATCTCCGGCGATACCATAAAACCTTGCAATTATTAATTCCTGAATTCCTAATTATTTCTCTAATGAGTCGTGTTTCTAATTGGATTTTTTCTGCTTCAATTGTTCTGAAAATGTTGGAAATATCCGATCCTAACCCGCATATTGATTTTAAATTGAACTGAAATATTCCGCTTTCCATTATCTGTCACTATATACTTTCCGTCTTGAAGAGGCGGAATATATTTTCTTTCCTTTTTTTCCCTTTATGATCTATGAAAATTTTTCCAACATCTTCATATGTTTAATAGAATTTTACGGAGATAATTTTCTTATAGTGTACGTTTTTACTCTATTAATTGGTTAAGAAGATGTTTAAAGAGGTTCGCATACTGAAGAACTGTGCGTATAGAGTACGCTTTTCTGACCTTTCTATTCAGTTTCCTGATATTTTACATGTAATGCACTGTATTACCATTCTCTTTAGTTATTTTAGTTGAAACAAATTTTTACCTGTAAACACTATTCTTTTAAAATAGTACAATATGTCCGCCACGTTACTGCCACGCACTTTCCAGGTGCTGTAGTTCCTTATTAAGTATTCTTGAAAACCTATTATGTCAACACAACTGTATTGAAGGAACACTTGTGTTTATCGAGCTCCTAGTTCCCTGCCACGTCACCTGCAGTAACACAATCGCGAAGGCACTCATACCTAGTGTCGTTTCTTGTGCTATGAACATCTACTCTGGGCAACTAAAATTACATCTAGCACGACGCAAGCTCTTATAGAAACATGAACTACCTGAGTTAATCCATTATCCCAAAAGGACATAGTTTACGAGAGATTGTCTGTTGCTTCTTGTATTTGCGACCCCTTGCCACAATATGCCCAGAAAATTGACATCAATTATGATATTTCATGAACCGGCCGACCCGTACTTCTAGTTAATTCTACTAGTTTATGTAATTCTGCCAAATCCTCCTTAGGAGCGGGATATACTCCAACTGTTTTTTCATTCCTACCGATTTATAACGGAAATATGTGTTGGTGAATACAAATTTAAAAAATTAAAATACTTTTCAATATAGTTTTGATATTCGCTAGTTAATAGAAAGGTATCTACGGTTATTCAACCACAAAGAGCCTCATGTGAATTTCAGCCAGTAATGATTTTGATGTGCAGTTAAATGCATCAACGTATTTTCTGACATGCGTCTGTCTACATATGGGAATCTCAAAAGTTTGTATAAAATCAAAGCAATGTTTCTATATGTAATAAGAATTGGTTAATCGGGATTGGAAAATAAACTGCGACCTTCTCGCTTCATTGAGAATTAAACCTCCTTGCGAGTCCTATAACGTTACCCAATAACCGTTGCATATCGGAAAAGGAGTTAACCCACTTGTGTCTCCTGATGAATTTCACCGAATCGCATACAGAAAATGAAGACTTCATCTCACGCCATCTGATTGCATTGCCTTCGTTCTATTACGTCGTTCGTTCGCTTTTAGGATTCGATATTAACTCTACGCAGGAAAATACGTTTGCATCCAACTTTTCCTTTGAATTTGTTGAATGTCATCTGAATTATTTTACCGTTTTCATGTCACTATATATTGAAATAATTTAATAAAAAATTTCTATTAACTTTTGGAATTCTAATTTTACTATACTTTGAATTCATTCAAAAAAAACGTAATAAATATTAACTATAGGTCAACAAATAAAAATACATTTTACATTCAGCATGAATGAAAAATTATAAGAAAATTTCAAATCGACCGAACACTACACCTGTCGCCTCCCCGACAACAATCTTTTGTGCGTCTCTTACTTATGAAGATAGCGCTTTAAGAAAAAAATTGTCTGCAGCCATAACGAAAAAAAAAAATATCGTCTCAGAACCTATTTTCTCTTCAATATCTGATAGCGTAGAAATTCTATGTATACTGTAATACATACGGTCAGTTTTATTTCCTGACACATTTTATTTAAATAGTTAGGTAGATACAAATTTTTACTTATCCTCTATAACAGAAAAATGTTAACAAATATTTCTCAAGTAATAAAAAATCTTATGGAAATAGTTAAAACGGTGTCCCCTATTTTTCATGTGCCTTTTAACACCAGTATATGAGAGATTAATATTCATGCTCTAAATAGTGTCATTTTTTCCTCCAGCGCTCCAACGCAGAAGAGAAGCAGCCTCGACAGTTTAAGAGATTTGTCTCTAATGAGGAGGCGCTGGTTGAGGAGCTAAGCGGTTTGAAGAAAATGTCTGCATAAGCTGCAGATCCCGGTTCGCCCTATCACGTCTACTATGAAGCGAAGAGGTCAGTACTTTGCCCAACCCCTATTAAAATCCTGCTACATCTGATTGCGGACCCACACCTCGGATGAACCGGAGGAGTAGAGGATCTTTTTGAAGAAGGTTCTCGCTTTGGAAAAAAAGAGGTTTATATTGACGGGGAGAGAGTTGTGTACCTTCATAATATCTTTGTAAATAGAACTTTGGTGTAGGGAAGTTGTTTAGAGGTAGAAGCAAGGGATTTTTTCTGGATTTTGCAGGTCTCTTAATTTTGTAGTAGGAAGCTAACCGATAATTATTGGCAAGTGTTTTCTAAATTTATTTTTCGCTCGAATGCATTTTGGAATTTCACTTTGTACCACTGCCAGTAAACTGAAATATTTATTCGGTAGCTTTGCTGTGAGTTGAAAGGGCCTGCAAAATGATTGATGGGGAAGGTTTATCCCGGAGCGGAAGGTATAAATGCCAATGTAAAGATATATGTTAAAAATAAGGCCTAATATTAAAGGTGTCGGAGAGTACAAAGTATTACAAGGCTCAAAAATATGTGGAGGAAAGTGGTGCTGTTTTTGACTGTGTCGTTAGGGTTCAGGCATAATTTCATTTTTTTTCTCCTGACTTCACACAAGTATTGCCATAAAAAATTCATTATTATTTAATACATTGTATTAAATAATGGAACATTTAGACTGCTGTATTCAGAAATGTAAGTTACACACGTTTAACAACAATTATGTCTGAACTTAACGTATAGTCAGGTAGACCTCCTTTTTGCAACTTGCCCAAACATTGTATCCTAAGTCTGATGTATAAACCCGAGTCATATACATTGGACTTCGGGGAAGTGAAGTAAAATTCTGTTAAATTGTTTTAAATGTTCTGAATTAGAAAATGTCTGTTCAACTGTATATTACTACTTTGTGAAAATAGTTATATTTTAACAGTATTTTGCTTCCACAGTAATAGTTTTGCGGCACTGGTTGAATCTGTTGGCAGCCATTTTGCCGATTCATCCGAGGGCAAATTCAACATATAAGCGGTCACTTTGGACATTCATGTTAGTGACGTGTAGAGAAATACATTTTGAATTTCTTGAGACGATATATTTATCGCCCCCAACGTAGAAACCCATACAGATATTGTAGGAAGTACTGAATTGAAAATACGAAATGCATTTCCTTTATATTAATCGATCATAAACATAGTAGATAAATGGCTTTACTTAACATTACCGAAGACTGAATTCAGCGGCAGTGATTGATAGTTTACTTAATGTGTGCATTGTTGAAGTTTACAACGTAATTTAAACTAGGAATGAAACTTGTTTATACAGTACGCTGGCTTGAGATTTCCCGTGTGATCAGACTGGATTTCTTCTGAATGATTAATTTCGAAAAACAATAGGTCAAAGATACCCCGTTAGTCACCCAGAATTTATAATGTTAGGTCTTGAAGGACGCTCAGGGACACGTGCCTCCTCAGGCGCTGTGAAGATCAACATTAGCTGACATTTTTGGACATAAATAACAGTTTCGTAGATGGTAACCAAATAGGCATGGAAATCGCGATAAAAAATTCTCAAAATGCAAAATCGTCGACAATATATTTTTGGCTTTTAGCCTTTTGGAATTGTGTGTGGACATGAGCATAAATTTTAACAAATAATTCAAATTTTGTTCGCCCAAAACACAAATGCTTTGCAAAAGCTTACCAAGAAATAAAATTCCGTTAAATCGAGATAGAAAAATAAAATATTTAGAGATCAAAGCGTGTTTTGACGTTGTGAATCACGAGTTAAAATTTTTTATCGAGTTCTCGTGCTGGTGTGATATTTTTCTTGTTTAAACTACACTTACTTGACTAAAATTTAAAAGTAATTATCCAAATTTGTCAAGTCTATGGCAATTTCTTTTCATGTATTTTATAATAATAATAATATTGTATCACATAATTATATTATTATTATTATTATTATTATTATTATTATTATTATTAAGAAATCTAGAAGAAAAATATTGAATTCAAAAAATTATAATTTTGTAATTTTAAGATTTTTTCTCTAGTAACTGCTTTCAATATTTACAAATGAGTATATTTGAGTTATCGAACGCATTGATTGTGGTTTCCCATTAAAATCAACGCGGTAATACAAATGTGTGCATGCTACTACTATTGCCTAAACGCAAAAACTATTATGTCAATTATTCTTAAAACTTAGTGATAGATATACTACAAAGCAAATTCACACTGGCATGTCATCTAAAAATTGAAGAAACAATAAGCAAGATCAAGTAATTTTTTCGTAACGTGAAAATAAAATTTAAGTAACCAGATATATTAAACGAAATAAAACGTTATTTAAATGTTGTTTGGTCCTGACTCATCACATATTTATAAAACGGAGTGTCTCATTTAACGACATGTTATCATCCTTCTGACCTACAATATTTATTGTAAATTCGCACATGGAAATGACATTACATAATCAGAAGAATCCTCTTGACATTTCAATAAATGAAAGCGGAATGGAACGAAACAAATTTGTAGCAATTATCTACGTTCTATGCACCGCGCGTTACGGTACCTGGTCAAATGAAGATTTCGTTCCAGGTTTCCTCCTCCCAATTCCATCGCTTGACTATTAGAAGGGGAGTCACAGAGAAAGTGAATAGTAAAGTGAAAGACAATTTTTCAACGACACACTTATTATTTTGATTGAAAATAACAGAATTTCAAGAAACAGTATATTTAATGGTTTGTAATGATAGAGTGAGTTCAATAATGGTTGTGATATATTATGGAACATAGAACTATCTATTTGTGAAAGCATTGTTCCCATCAATAAGTAAATTTCGAAATATCTCGAAGGCAATTAGGAGGAACTAATATCAGAACTTCCAATATTGTGAATGTGCTGAAATTTGATCTAGCATAAATTGAAAACAGCACTTTATTGAAATACGTGAAGGTAATCTTATTTCTTTCACATTGGAGTCGTCACAAATTATTAGGAAACCAACTGCTTTTTTTAATATTTATTGAATTCATATTTTCTGAAAAGAATAACGAAAAGAAACGTGATACGGAAAATGTTTCCTATGAAAGAGTGAATTTTTTTAGTAACTTAAGGGTGGATATAAAACTGAAATGTAAATCCTGGTCGATGTTTGTAAAAATCTGTTGTAAATACAGATTTTTCATTCCTTACGCCGCTGTTCACACTCACTATCATCTCATGTCATTTCATGAGTAAAATAAAAATGAATATAAAAGTAAAATTAAACTGTATGTAGAACATATTACATTCGATTCACTGTTGTATTTGTTCCACAAGCTGGGGCGGTTGTCATGTTGAATAGAAAAATGAATAAAATGTACAGTATTAACATCTTGACCGGTGTGTAATATTATAATATGTATAGATGTAAAATTGTACACAGTTATATCTTTGAAAACGATAGTAAAGAGCGCAAGATGTCAGGATTTTCTGTGCACCCACAGACCACAGTGAGCAGCGTACGTTTCTGCAAAATAACAAAACATCACTATTTAATGTAGTCGTTAATAAATTACAAAAATCACATTACACTGCATAAATACTTCGAAATTTAAAAATGTAAGTGATACATTATAACATTCAGTAAAGTTAAAATTTCAATGAAGATCTGAAGATATCGTGCATTAATTCATCCAAACCATTTATTACTTTCCTGAATAGTGCCAATCACAGAAGTTGAAGCAACGTCACAAACCTCTGAAAGAGAATTTTATGATTACTACGAAAGGTTTTTGAGACCTACCTCTCTAGTGAAGATTGCGCATTATTATTGAAATTTTGGTTCACTTTTCAGTTAAAATTCCCTTCATCTATCATTTTCTGATTGCGTTTTGCCGCTCGAGACCTTTCGTCTGAGAATGGGATTCCTCTTCCTGCCAGACAGTATTCGTTCTGGTAAGGTAGATGGAATAAATAACTTAATTGAGAAGATTAAGTTAAGTCATTTCAGAAGTCATAAGTGAAAATAAATTTCATGTCACTCCACTTATTAGTTCGTTTTTTTTTCTTTTTCTTTTTTTTTGTGCAAAGGAATGTATTTGAAATGCGGGGTTTGGATTTACTGAGTCAAAACTTTGACGCCACCAACTGATCCAGAGAAGACTCTAAGCAACATCAACAAACCGAGTTAAAAATCACATACATTCAAAACTTACATAATTAACATAAACAACATAAAATCACATACATTCAAAAATACATTCAAAAAATCACATCAATTTCTAATGAAATGTAGTTACATTTCATTACATTTATTTAACTGATTTACTTAACTTTAGTAATCTACTTGTGCCAAAAGCACGGAATTATTGTACCACTATTTTCTGATGGAAATGCAAACGAGGATTGAGTATTTATATCAGCAATGTTTATATTTCCACATACTGCCAACCCATAGGAAACATTACCTCTAAAGTATCTACAAAACTTGCGCAAAAAATCAACCTTAAAAATTATTGGACGGACATTTTTGTAACTAAAAATCATACGTTTAAAGATTTTCATAGATATTAAAAAATTATTCAACCCCTTTTATTCTCATATCTTACATTCGACACACCATCTGCAAAAGTAATAGGCTCAGCAGTTTGTACCTCGGGAGAATTAGATACAGCGGGACAAAGGTAGAGGGTAGATCCGAAAGCGCGTGGGCCTGGTTTAGCGACCACGAGGCCACAGATGGGAAGATGTAGCTCAGGGCATCAACTGATGTCATTGGCTGTGCCTGTGACCGGGAGGTCCAAGGGTTGAGTCCCTACAGTGGCAGGATTTTCGGCACTAGCTTGATAACTAGGTCGAGTTCTGTCGCTGTCTGGAGAAGAATACTAACTGCCGGCTCCTCTGCTCGGTAGTTTTTCGTGATTTCTCCGATCAACACCACGCGAATACCGGAGCAATACCCTAACAAACGAACCGCGCACAATCTTCTTCCTCTTCCTTGTCCTATCCCCACCCCTTTACTAACATACATTTACACTAACACGCACTACACTACTAGAAATGCCTGGAGATTAGTCGAGAGCTTAGAGCTTGGCCCGGCTGAGGCGGTGCCCCGCTAGTGGGAGATGCATGGTCGGGGAAAACCCCGCTAGCTGACGGCTAGTTGGCGCTGGATCTCACCATCCAGCGGGGCGAGATCACCGACAGCTCCCGACAAAAAAGCGTGCACTACACGTACGGGAATAATGACCTTAGCTGTTGACGTGCCCGGAATCGCTAATCAATCAACCAAATCAAAAAAGCGAGGCCACAATATCACGAAGCTGCCTCACCAGATGCGGTTCTCGCACTGGAAGGCGTACACACGCGCTGAGGGACGGGAGCGGCACCAGAAAGCCACGACTGCGTGACACGGGCAAGGGCGGTCGCGAACGCCTGTGCATGAGAGGAGCTTTCCGCTGCAGACAGCTCCTTCTCGTCCCGCTGCACTTCCACCGCCAGGTCGAATTCAACCGCCGACTGAAAGACAATGCAAGCAGCCTTCTCATCGGTAGTTTTCCGTGGTTTCCCCGATTAATAACAGACGACTGCCGCACACGTTCCGTTACAAACGGTCCACGGACCGTGCACAATCTTCCGTGTCCTAAGCTTGGCCCTTACACACACTTACGCTTACAGGCACTACACAACCACACTTATCGGAAGATCAGGTGCGCGTTTTAGAGCTTTCTGGGCTAGGGCGCTGCCCTTCCGAAGGAGATACCTCCAGAGCAGGACGGTGGAAACCCTTAAAACCAACGTGTATCTCATGTTCCAGTGGAAGAAGAATACCGCCACCTCCCCGGTTACAATATGCACTAAAGTTACGGGACGTAACTATAGAAGTTAATGCACGCGGAAACAGAGAACTCACGAACTCTGACCTCCCGTTCCTCCTCGCCGCGTGGATTCTGCTCGAGATGTCAGGAAGACAGCGCGTGCCGTGAAGTAGGGACGAGTGTGCTTCTCAGAGTGTGAAGTCCCCTGAGTCAAATACCTGTCACTCCAAGAGGAATTTCGGGTGGACGAAGCGGATGTTTGGGATCTTCCGTGTCCTTGCCTCTCTTCCCACCATCTTCCTTTCATTTTTCATATCATTTTCATGATTATCAATACCCCTTCACCATCATCATCACAATTACCACCACCTCGATCACCACCACCATTACACCAACATCATTACAACTTTGTGACCCGACGACTGCCGTTTTGAGACTTTGTCTTCGGAACAACGGTCGTTGTGCCTGCCGTCTTCTCGAAATTATTGCTTCTTGATAAATAAATAAACTAAATAATTATTTCATTAAATTGAGGAAGATTGGAGCACGGAAAGACGTCTCGATCTAAAGACATGTAAATCGACGTGATTAAAAGAAGAAACATAGTTTTGTCATTCAAATTCCGTATCATTATTATTGTCGTTGCTGGATGACCAATCAGGCATGACAGTGCAATCACTCCGAATTGAACATATTGTATTTTTCTATAAGTAAAATATCTCAGAGTCTGAGGTTCCTGAATTTTCCCTGACACTTGCCAGTACACGTGTGTCAATTTAGATACACTTCAGTGTTTTCTGTAATATGTGAAATATAGTTGAGAATCACTGTATTAAAATCTTCGATATAGTATTGTGAAATTTGTTATGAATAGGAAAGATCATTAACATTTTTCATTCATTTACGAGGTAAGACTTAGAAGAATATGATTTTTTCGAAAGTTTCATGAAAATGTTTCTTCAACTTCATTGATGCCTTCTGACCTAAGATACTGATCGCTTCTAATGTCAACCCTGTAGTGGATTTGAACTTCAACTGTAGTGATTTCTCTAAAGAGATCCATGTTGGTAGACAATCAAAATGTTCTTGCACCAAAGGTCTTGAATATCAAGATTACTGATTTTGTTAGCCTACCACACCATTTTATTATGAATACCAAGAATACCAATTGCAGAATTGCAAAGATATAAATAATAGCTAACACTAAGACATTTAAATATGAATTAGTTATTCGAAATCTGCCACGAAATATGTGTGTGCATATAAAGGTGAAATGAAGTATACATTTGTACTGATTATAGGAGTTATTAATTAAGCGCATCCCATTTGTTACATCGGGAATATATTAATTAAGTGACTGACACTAGAAGATTTTTCAGGAAATCTAATATTCTACAGAAGATCATTTTTAGTAAATGATGGATGAATAATTAAAATATAATCCGCGTGACATTTCATTACAAATCCCGTGAGTGTGGATTATCCCAAAAAACATCTACTTTGTGGTAATTTTTTGAACAGAATTTGGAGATTAAAAACTGACAAAAGTAATTAGTATTTCGAAGATTTTAAAACAACATAAAATTTAACTACCAGTCACAGCAGTCAACCAGAATAATCATCTACTTAAAACTGATTGTATTATGAGTCAGTGCACGTTTATTGCATTAGTATATTTTGTACAGATTGGCGTATTAATGTTATAATATTCACATTTCGTAAATCTGTCGGGAAGCCAAGTACCGCATAAATGTTGTATTTAACACTCACTTTAACGTGAAAGGAGTTCTTAGGTGTGTGAAAATCATTTATATAACGTCTGTTCAAAGATCATGGAATGAGAACATGAAAATCAAAGTTAGTCATGTTTTGCAACCAAGTATTTTAATTTCATACACTTTTCAACTAGAGGCTCTGCAAAAATTATTTGGGAAAGATCTATTTAAATGCTCATACTGAATTATTGTAATTGAAACGGAAATAAATGGTGTCCTGGCAACTTAAAATCAAGATTGTATTAAATATACGACTCAAAAGGTTGCAGCATATTGTTTGCAAAACCAATATTCTTGGAATTGTGAAACTATCGTGAGATAGGATATTGTAGATACTGTGTATTTATCTATTGATGGATATTTTCCTTGGCACTATTCAGGCACCTCAAGGCCTTCTGCTGAAACGTGGAATATGTTCAGCTGCAGTACTGACAGTTAAATGTAATAATGTAATATACGTCTTCATACTTTTAGTAATAGTTGTTTGTGTTATATTCGTTGCTGTGCGTCATGACATGTATAAATTGGAGAATTTTTAAATTCTCTTTGTTTATCTTCAAAAGAAGTCTCTTCCAAAGGCAGCTACTAAGGCGCGGAAGGCTATTCATCAGATCTCTATTGGTCTAATGCCTTCCCGCTGTTTTGTATATAAATAGATATAAACTTAGTTATTATGTGGAAATGCATTTCTAGTTATTTCTACAAAAGTGTGCGTAGTTTATAATATTAAATTAAAGCAAACAATGGATAATAAATCATTTCTTATGTGGTATCTTTGTTGTAGGGCCACATGTATGTAAAATATTACAGATGTTAAATCAAATTACCGTGAATAGTTTATTTCATTATTTCTTGGATAACCTGTTGAATTCAGTACATAATTTATTCAGAATTCATAATTCCAAAAGAATGATTACAAATACTAAGAACAATATCTCCATAATTTTTTTCTCACACAACTATTCTAAATCATAATCTATATAAATCTGGAAATATTTAATGCAGCTTGAACAACACTAAGATATCTTGTCAAATACAGGTTTGTCTATCTTTGAAATATGCAGAAGAAATTTTACGTTTTTTACAGATAATGTCCACTTTTCAATAAGAAATGTTAGTCAAACGTTCGCATTGGAAGTGGTCCTTTAAAACGAATTATATTCAAGTAGTAGTTTTAATCTAGTGGCATTTTCATAGTAGTTTATATCGTACCTGTGATATTCGCCAGAGAACCAGTGGACTGCGAAGATAGCATAATGTATTCCTGTGTAGGTCAAATCACAACTTTTTGTGGGTGATTCGCTTACACTTGTCCTCAGTCATTTTTCGTGTTAAAAATAATTTGCACTAACATGAACTTCCTTTAGAAGAGAGCAAAATAATAAATTCTACATGAACCAACTAAGGCCGAAATATGTTCTAACACTGAATATATAAAAGAAATTATAATGTCAATAAAAACAATGCCCTATTGGAAAAATATCCTATGTGATATTCTATGAAACGGAAAAATTGTCTCTCGGATTGTTAAAAATTGTCACTACCTTCGATGCTCTCGATAAATTCCAAATGAATTCTTACTCAATAGCAAATGTTTCTATAGAAAAAATTTTTTTTTTTCCGTGTGTTTAATAGATAAGGTAAATAAAATTGGACTTATAAGAAAAATTAATTATCGTAAAATTAATTTAACATATATTCAAGTTGAAAAGTTCATAACCATCTTCCTTCTTGTCTTATGCTGAGAATTGTTCTGAATTTTATTTTACGAACAATTTTGAATCCAATATTTTCCAAAATTGTAGGAGCAACATCCAATAATGGAAAAGTGCATTATCGTAATTTATAATTAAGAGAGTACTTTTTCGAGTATATAAAATATTCAGTGTCGTTGGTGGTGAAACCGATGGTCTTAAACACACATCACAATCCCCCAAAATATTTATTATAAGCTATCATCATTCCGCAATTGACGCTTTGAAACCCCTTAATTCGAAACGATAAGAATAAAACAAACTAAAAATGCTTTATAGTTACCATAGTGCATCTTTTTGTACTCCAAAGAAGTGAAATATGTACGCACATTTTACCGCGAAATACAAAAAACTCTTTCTCTTTTTAAGACCAACTTTCAATATCGCCGTCATATTATACAACCAACTTAAGGAATTTCCCAAAGTATCATTGGATATCACAACAGGGGCCAGGACTTATTTGGTTCAGGTATTTAATACAGTATTTTCTCGTAGTGTTATTTCATTTAGCAGTAATTCCAACTCGAAGAAGAAAAATTCATGAACTTTACAATTCTGAACTGTACAGAGTACAATTAAATCTCATTTAATTTTTGGTACCATGTAGAATCTAACATTTGTTCCCCAAAACAATGTGTGCTTCAGTCAATGTACCTAAATATAGTACTAAGGCTTGTACGACGTTGCATATTTGTAAGTTAATCATATCGGTTGCACTCGAAATAATCAAAATTGCATCAGAATTCGGAACCTTGTGCAAGATCTTGCACTCGCAAGAACAGCTTCGCAACACTTTTACGCCTAATGGCATCGACTCGCATTCTACCACTAGAATTTCATCTGGCCCAATTTTTTGGAATAATCACGTGGTATATTGTCAGACTATACATGGCAATTCGTGTGCGAGAGATACCGCCAGAACCTACAGTTTACTTATAAATTTATTCACTACATAACGGAAACCTGCTGAAATTTACCGAAAATAAATAAGTTTTGTGTCATAATATAGCTTATGCAGTATAGATCTTAAATAGAACTCTGGCAGTAATTTGCATTGTAATCTAAGCGGTTCACAATGATGTTATACATGTACTATGTGTTTATTCTTTACCCAAATGCATGCAAAAGAGGCGTTTGGCCTGTAATGTGTTCTATTATAATATGTTTCGATGTAATAAAAAATAATTCATTAACTGTACGTTCACGTTCCTGTCAAGTTGTAAGGTTACACAGAAGCCAAATGGTGTGAGCGGAGTTCTTGGTCAATCTTTTCATGTGTGACCTCTAGAACAGAGGACACGAACTTTAAATAAATAATCCATGTGCCTGTATTAGGTGTTGGAATATCGATAGAAATACTCAATGTAAGTAGATGTTCTTATTGATATCCTTCCGAAGTGTCGCTGAGAAATTCGTGTCCGGACGAACATCAGTGTTTTTGCACCCACATTTAGCTCGGGTGGTCCCGGCATTCTGAAAACGAGGTCGCCCGATTTCCTCGTTTTGCCGTTGATTTTGCCCATGTTTCTCAGAAACAAGCTGTCGCTCCATTTCGTTGAATTATAAAAATTATTGACTCCATAATATGAAAGTTAAATGGGAAGGAACGTGAAAGATATTCGAATATCGTATAATTCCTCTTATTTATTGTTGAATTTTCCACACATACGAGTTTTTAATAAATACTAGTATTGGTAATTAAATTCAAACTACCAATACAATTTCTGTAATTGTATTTAAAATTTGAAAAAGCTGAAGTGGTGTGAGCCAAATATGGTCACTTTTGGGCTTCCATTGCAAGTATAGAGACAATTAGTGTACCTTCCCATAATTATGTCCAAGAAAGAATAAGCCAAGAGTTTAGCGGTAAATGCTTAATAATAAAATGTAAAAGCACTAAATTAAGACATAGAGCTTGTGCCACTTCAGATATGCACCTCTTACTAAGCCTCTAAATTAATCCGTCATTGTCAAAGATAATAAGAAGTGGTTTGAAGCATTGAACCAGGGATGGGCAAACTCAACTGTTGATAATTCATGATAACATGTAATGTATGTTAGATTAAAAAGTATTTTTCAATGAATTTCAATTTTTTTTACTGAGAACAGATGGTCATATATAAGATGCAGAACATTGAAAATATAAAACAACTGCATTCAGAAAATAAAACGATAACATATAGTTGAGTATAGATTTAATCATAGAAGGTGTGATAAAACGAAATGCAAATGAAGTGATTTAAAATTCAGAAATGCTTGATAACGCTCTGCTTTTAAATCACGAATTATTTTCAAGAGGTACTAAAATTAAGTGAGGATTACGTGAGACGTTGACAGTAAATGAATGTGTACTACGGATCTGAGAGCTCCGTAGCCACAAATTTCCTCCGGTGCCACAAATTTCAATTATTGACTTCCTGTGTAGGGCTTAATCCTCCTGAGAAATTTAGTTGATCAACATGCTCTAGTTTGCCCATCCCTCCTTTAGGAGATAAGAGTGCGGCACACACGATCACAAATAGGGACGTACACGTGTTTCGCACGTGCTCTGTAACAGGCTTTATGCCAGGAGAGGAAAGACGATCGCATGGATAACTCAGCAGATTCTCCTAACAAGGATTTTAATTGCAATCGGTTTTAGCTTTAAATACAAGTATAAAAATGACATTGTTCGTTATGAATATACTACTATAGGTTTTGTTTAAAATAGGGTTATTTAAAAAAAAATTAAACTTTAGTTTTATGTTGTCAGTCTCTTAGAACCCGCAAAAAATTGTAATATACCTTCCATGTAATGTGCTAATTCAACAATATGGGATCACACTAAATATATACTGAAAGTAGAAAAGGAAGTGGATGAATGTCGAAACCTTATCTTTGTTGCAATTTCTCATTAACATAATTTTGAAAGAAAAATGTGAGCTGACATTTTCAGCGTTGAATTCTGAAATGTAAGCATCACTTTCACAGCGCTTGTGGTTTTTACTTAAATTTGTGTGTATACATCCATCAACACCAGAGCCTTCTAAACCATGATATATTCTTAACATATTTTGATTATTTCATTTTTGAGAGCATGCTAGTGCCTCATTAAATTTAATGAATGATCTCAGAGCCCTTTTCAAGATTCAATCTTCATTTCTTACAAGGCGTCTTATATTGTAATGATAATACCAAATTTATAAGATTTTTCACATTTTAGAAGACTATGGTGCTATGACGACTCTCATTTTTCTGAATTTGCAAGTAACATTTCTTTCATTATTTACCCTGATGAGCCTATCGTACTGATCCTTCGACATCCTACAGTACATGAGATGAAGAACAGTAATTTTTCCAAACCAAATACTTGTACATATCCCCTGCTTACATATATTTTATACCAACATTGTATATATACTATATTTTCATACGTTAAAACTTCAAATAATATAAAAACTAAGATGTATAATAAATATATTAATGTTTTTCTCAAAGAATGTATCTTCTGTGAACAATAATGGAGCAGCTTTCCACAAAGTTGTCGTACCACGTGTGATTGTTTCAATAAATATTATCTTGAAATGCACTTGTGTTCTCTTTTATTTCCCGAGTTACGAGAATTCTCTTTCCACGTGTTCCTTTGATCCCTTTTATCATTTTGTAACCATTCACTTTACAGATCAAAGTAAGTGTTCATAATACTAAATGATTAGAATTCAGAAAATATCGTTGGAGTAAAGAAATCAATAATAAATTAACAAAGTACGCTACGAGGGTATAATACCAGAAAGGAATGAAGACAATATGTAAATGAAAATGAGCAAGGGAAGACGGAAGTTACACTCGTGTAAAGGTATATTGGGAGACACGGAGAGGTATAGTTACTCATGACGAGATGTGCATCGGTCCACCGAAAATACGTCATCGGTAGAAGTTAAATTTTGCAATCGTTGGCTGGCAAGATTTTGCAATATAATTCGAAGAAACGATCTTTCTACTCCCATTGTATAATGCTGTCATTTGTTGATGGCAACCAGTTGCATAATGATACTCATTACGACACAAATTTCATTATGATACCGGTTTTTGACCAATCACAATGAAGTTTACAAACCAAGTATTGGCACTTAATTAATCATTGAGAATCGTTCTAGTAAATGTTTTGTTGGATTGTGTACTTTAAAATTGCATTTGATACCATATTATGCTTGTCAGATTTAATTTCTTTTATTATTATGTTTTTTGTGGAATATTATTTACAATAAATTGGATCGTAATTTTACTTTTATCATATTTGTCTAGTACGGTACTCGCTCGCAGGTGGACTGGTAACCACAGCCACCTGTGACAGCAGGCGAAGGTGGCCTTGACTGAATACTACATGACAACAGCCATGAAACGATTCAAAGTAAAAGTTTAACTTATAAAAGTCGTAGAAAAAGTACAATATGAAACTCGATGTAATGGGTGAATCTTGTGAAGTTTAGGATATTTGCTCGTACCTCCTTCGAACGGTAATATCACACTCGTGTATTAATATCCGTCAATACATCATTGTTTCATAATGTACTGCTTGTTAACAGAAATGAAGAGGAAATTTAATGAAAGAATAGAAAAAGATTAGTTACCTTTTGGTTTCAAGAAATGAAAAATTCGATAGCTGTGTATTAACATCAAAAGACTAAAAAATGAATTTGTATAAAAATTCTAAAAGTTTCAATGCCAATAGGAAGTGGCATAAAGGTTTAATCATGTAGCAAAGTATTAAAAGTTTAATATCACATTTTGTTTAGAATCAAATGCGAGCACTCGCACGAGTTTCCTAACGCACGTTCCATTCATATGCCTCTCACCCGGATTATATATTTTAAAATCAGCTAGCGAATACTGTGCACGAATTCAATTAACAATTTAATGCCGAATGCACTTGTAGTTGATAAACTATTTTCATTATTTTACTCGTTCAATCGTTAAAGTCAGTGACTATTGATAGACCAAATGTAGCAATACAACGATATTGGAATCGAATACTGGAGATCAAAATTTAAAAAATCAATAATATATTTTTAATGCTAGAAAAATTTTAACCAATTCTATATTTCAAAGGCAAAGTGAAAAATGTCTACTTCCTTTTCTTTGAGAGGTAACACCTCACAACAACGTAAATCAAATTCATATTTTTGGATAGATTTTATTAACCAAAAAGTTAAAGTAAATGTCAAAATGTTTACACAATTTTGTATATTTTAATGGAGATATATTAAAGTACGAGTCATATTGTTCTCATTTTGCTTGCATGTAACTTGTTGTGCTACTTTATTTATCCTGTCTGAAAAATAGATCATTATTACTGTTAAACAAATCATGTCTTCCATTTAAAATAAATAACTAATAGAATAAAAGAAAAAGCTTTGCAATGCATTGAACATTAAATAATGAATTTTCTTCTCACAATTAGGGAAAACTCCAGTGTTATAGAAGTATATATAGAAAGATGCTACCTAATAATGAGATGTTCTTAAATAAACTCACTGCACTTTGTACGTATGCAGATGAAGGAAAAAACAACGAAAAATACCTAAAAGTACCTAATACTTAAGTACTTAAATGTAAAAATGATACCATATACTATTTTATTCTGAATACACTATTAATTTAAAAAAAATTAAAAATCTAAAAAGTGTCAAAAACTTGAATTTGACTCCCCGTAATGACAAAAAAACAAGTAATATTTCGATGAAGCAGAAAATTTAAGAGAAAATGATCATATCAGGAGTGATTCTCATCAACTTAAATCTGTGAATGAGCTGAGAGTAATTCTCAACGTCTTACAAAAATAAATTATTTAATCACTTTCACGATTATAATGCAAAGAAGGAAAGCTCTCTGCCCTTTCAACATTAAAAGCAGCCTGTCACAGTGACGCATGTTTTCGGAGAACACGATTTTTTTATTTACATTAGCACTATACTGGGTGCAGTATTAGACTACCCATAAAACAATTACAAATAACAATACTGTCAGGAGTGCTAAAAATTTAGAACACATATGAATACTTAGATGTATAAATGCAATGACAACATTTTATCCATTATTTAACACTGCTACTGACATGGTTCTGCAATAAAATATTGTAGAAATTTACTTCAAAATTGAAAATGAAACACGGAGTTTTAATAATAAAATTCACATAAATTTTAATAAAACACTGACTTTTATGGATCCGATATACGAGTTTGGACCTATTCGCTCGCCTGTCAGTGCAATGTGTGCAACGTCTAGCCCCTAAATCTCATCCCCAAAGCATTTTATATCTTCCTGGAAAATATCGCAATTATTTTATAGCACAAATGTAATGTTTGTATGCACCAAGCGGCCATTTACCCTGGGTCAGCAACCCCTATCTCGACCAGGCTATTCGTCCAGTCTCCCTGATCTCTTGAGCAAATGCTGAGATGGCCCTTTGTTTTGCTTCTGGTCATAAATGTAACTTCACTATCTGTGCACATTTTTTAGAGTTCAGTGGAAAATACAGCTCTTCAGATTATCGTTCTCCATGTCACGGCGACAGTAACTGGGTTCCTTTACGAAGGGCAAGAAATCTGTGTAGCCAAAATCTGTAGCAGATTTCCCTTTGTAAATAGTTTTTCTTACACGGAAGCGAATATTTTCTTATCAATTCTTGTTAAAACACACGTTTCCACTTGTATTTATAATTCAATTTGTATATGGGTTAGGGTGGAGATCCCATAATTTAAGAAACCGTACACAAAATACACTTCGCCCATTGTACAGAGTTTTTAACTGTTTTTGACGTTAAATCAATAAAACACTAAATTTTTAAAAAAAGCTGTTCTATAGACCAGAAGTCCGAATGATTGATGATGCAATGACTGACTACTCGCGAATATCTGTAAATTAGTATGAATGAACAAATCCATTCTCTAGATGATAATCCCCATCTCCGTCTGGTTTTTCGTAAAGTTTTCCTAGATATATGCAGCGCTGATCCTTGTTTTGTCTCCAGGTACGAATGTATCTTGTTTATGCGAAATTTTGTCGGACGCTGATTTTTTATTTGTGGAAGGAATGGGGTGAAGTAAGTATATTTTTAGTAATATTATAAAATCAAACCTGTAGCTCGTTTGTCGAAGTAAACACGCGTGCTACTACACGGGAAAGGGAAATTTTAGTTTTACAGATGTTGCTAATCACGCTTCTTCATACTTTCTTCATAATTTATCTAGATTACGATAAACGTCGAAATGGTGTCGTATACAAAAGACGCTTGATCAATTGCGTACGCTTGATCTAGGCTATTTCTCTCCATACGCCACATTTTACTGTTTCTGAAGACAAATAAGTTATAAAAAATAATGATACAGTCCAGGCGATTTATTTATTTATTTTTACGCCAAAAACAGTTAAAACTGTGTATGACGTGTGGAGAAGTGAATTCTGTGCACGTTTTCAAAATTCTGTGATCCCTACACTAAGTCATATACTACTTTGATTTTGAAATAATTAAAAAAACCGCTCCCATGTAATAAAATCTATTTTCAAGGATAAATAAGCAGATTTTGGGCTCTTATCCATGATGTCCCTCGTCAAGTAATAATACTTCCTGCCGCGACAACATGGAAACGATAATTTGAATAACTATATTTCTCATTGAATTCTAGAAATCATGCACAGATAATGAAGTAAAATTTATGTCCAGAAGCAAAACAAGGGGCCATCTCAGGATTTTCTCAATGGATCAGGGAAACTAGACGAAAAACCTGATCGAGATTTGATCCGTGAATTGCTCCGATTTGAAATTTCTTGGTTCCATAGCAATTTCTTAATGTCAGGTCACAAATAGTACAGTATATAATAATGCCTAAATGGGAATTCTATGAAAGCAAACGGATATCCCTAGTCTGGCTCATTAATACACTAGCTCTTAGGAACAAGATAAAATACCAAATGATAGATTCGTAAAATGATTACTAGTTTTCAACAAGCCTTAAATGTGCACAAGCTTGTTAAAAAATCGCATTTGCTCTTCAGATATAATATTATCACAGGTAATTCCACGAGTGCTTTGGACACTGTCGATAAATCCCTGACTCGCGAAGGAATTCTATGGAAGGATGGGATGAATCTGCGAATCACGAGTGGTATTTAATAGAACTATTTCACGAATGAAATTACGTCCAATAGACTTCAAAAATACGCAAAATATTGAAGATAACTGAAAGCATGTTAAAATAAAAGAGATTATGTTATAGTACGTACACGGTTTCTTTCAAATCAACACAGCAATCGATACAAACCGCCTCCTAATATTGATGGATCGCAGCTTATTATTGGTTAGTAGGGAAGACCCGTAAGAAAAAATCTCATAGAAAAAGGGAAGTACACTGCCCTGATTGGGACATTTTATGTGTGTATTATATGTAATGTGTATGTACCTACATTATTGGTTTTAATTTCACGAGTGGAATATACAGCATAAATAACAAAAATTATGAAATTGTAAATATGGCTTAGATCAGGCTAGTTCACTGCCGCAGGAAGCTTCAAACTGCTCTTAGGAACCGCTCGTCTTCGTGACCTGTGAAACGCGCGAAGAGTGGGGGATGAGAGGGTGAAGGGAAAATGGGAAGGGCGGTTTGAGTGGAAGGGAGCCGATGAGAAAAGGAATTAGAGGCGTGAGATTTTTACATTAATGATAAAGGCAATAAAAAATAACTTAGATTACGTGTGATCTTCATGAACTGTACGATTGAGAATAATATAGTGAAATTATTGGATTTGAAGCGGAATCGAAAATAGCAGAATAAAAATTAGCGGAATTTAAGAGGTATTGACACAATTCCGCGAAAAACACGACACTGCGGGGAAGCCCATGAATATCGGTTAAAATTGTCTTTTCTGTTTGGATATTGTGAGAATTAGTATATATTATCCAATATTTATCACTTATTTAATATTATCACCATTCCAATAATTTAACATAATATATAGGTAGAGGTGTAACCCTCGGGTAGCTCACTCTCTTCATTTGACGCGATCGCATTCGCGGTCGAGGCAGATTATAGTGTGCGCTTTCCTTGCAATCTTCCAGTATCTGTTACTGAGTGACGATGAGAGATCTCACTTCTCAGGTTGAGAAGACTAGAGATACCTATGGGATGCCTAAGTGGTAACCACACGTACCTTAATCCATGGCCGCAGGGCCGAGAAGCCGCTGGTAGGCCCTGGCCCGTAAGGACCTGTTGTGGCAAAGGGCATACATAGTAGAGGTATGGATCTGAGGTCTATCTCAGCGTGACGTTCGGGAGGTACGAGGGAGATCGTCAATGGAAAGTATATCCAAAGATGACGTGACTGCGCAAGCCCCTGACAAGTGTCTCAGACGCTGGTAAATGGCAACCATTAGGGTGGGCGCCCAAAACTGGAAGTTAGTTTCAATCGAAAAAAGTAAAATCTATTATCTTAAACGATTAAAATTTTATAAGTACAATGAGATAATTATTTAATTTACCACGCGATTTATCTACGAATTCATATTTTCGCGAATTTGAAACGGATATTTTGATTTAGAGGGGGATACTTTACATGAGGCCTCAACAACATATTCAAATTTTTCTCAAAAATAGCTCCAAATTTTTGGATTACTTTTTACTCGGAAAGAGCAAAGCACGCTTAAATATGGCGCATTATGTACGCCTAAATAGGTCTTATTTTCGTTCAACGTTTCGAATTTCCAAATATTTCAAAAGTTACCATGCGATAAAATATATGCTGCTACAGCACCACTGATTTTTAATCTATTTTTAAGAACGAAGTTTTAAAAAGAAGGTGAAAAACTTTTAAGTACGAAATTTTGGAAATTGAGATTTCAATGAAAACAGGATCTTCCTCATTGTCATCAGTGCATTTTTTCTAATGGTGCAAAAAAACTAAAAAATTCATTTGAAATTATTTTGAGAAAATTTTTAAAATGTCCAAGGCGATTCACATAGTACCTCTAAATATTAAAATATCCGTTTTAGGTTCACAGGGCCTTGAGTGCGGCAAAATATTAAGGAATATCCATTTTGAAGGAATTCGTGTGTATAATTTATAATCTAATGACGTTCACAGACGGATTTGAAACAATCGGAGCTACAACGGCAGATAATGTCATTATTTATTCCTTCTACGACTTTTGAAAATTCAGCGAGTTCTATGAAAACGAGTCTTGAACGTTTTTAATAATAATTTGCTCTATCTGTGAAAAAATTAAAAATATTTGACCTAATTTTTAGAATTATTAGAAGCAAAGGCTACCGTTTATTTTAAAAAAATTCCCCATCATCTTATTTAAAGATGTATCTTCAAAGAACATATTTCATTAAAGGAAAAATATTATAGTTGTAGGAAGACGCCGAAAAAATGTTGAACTTTTGCAATTTTCGAAAATTTTGCGATTTCAACAAAAATGAAACTAATGTTTTAATAATTTGCTCTATCCGAGGAAAATACCTATTTTGGAGAAATTTTTCAAGATATTGATGCATTATATAAAGTATCTCCCAAAATCAAAACAACCGTTTCAAATTTGTAGGTCCTGGAGTTCAGCCACTTCGATCGGGGAATATCAATTCTGGAAAATATCGACCGAACAATGTAGGCGCAAGAGATAACCATAGAGGGACAGAGGGATGTTTCGCCGTAAACCACTTTTTCGTTATCAAGAACTCACAATATGTGAATTCTGATTGAAATGTTATGAAACGTAATTTAGTACATACATTTAGTACTAATATTTATCCTCTTTTTTAATATTATTTCTCCACAGTAAGTGATGACAATCATGAAAAATCAACAATTCCGCTGCAGCATTACATTCTATCTCTTTATTACGTAAGTACATATTAGGTGAGAAAGTAAATAGCACTTTTTTCGGTATCGAGTATTTTCGCCACAACGAGTATTTCCGCCAAAATATCAACATCGATATTTTTCAACATTACAATTCGTTCTCCCTTTCCATTTCATGTCTCCCTACCACGTATACATGAAAAATAAAAATGAAAAACTAAAATTGTTTTGCAGGAACAATCATAAGAACGTTTAAGAAGATAGAGATGAGACTATTATTAAATTTTGTAACTTATTGAATATTCCAACATATACATTTGAGATCATAAACTGAGCATTGACCAAAAAATGACGAAATCTAAAATGATGTTACTGAGTGTTTGTTTGCTGTGCAGGTGAAGCATGCAGGCGAAAATTAATGCTTAAAGAAATTCCTGGTCACCTTTAGAATAATGCCGGTGGAACGTCAGGTGAATTAACACTACTCACCATAACGAATAAATCCCCGTCCTGTGTAATCTATGGGGAGTCTGAATGGGAACTAAGACGGGTCACATAAATGCAATGGAATTTAGGAGGTACCTGTCAGAAGCTGCCTAATATTTTGTTCTGTGCATTACAATGCAATCTAGTAAACACTTAGTATTTGACGTGGAAAAATATTTCTTCTGCCGAACTTCATGACAGACGTTTCTTTCTGCTATTCAGCGGTGACTTCAGCCCTAATACTCCTTAAATCCCCATTTCCTGACCCGGCTAGTCGCCTGTCGCCCGCAGCCTGTCGCCCGACGCCGCAGGACCTCTCGCTCGCAGCGCGCCGGCGGAGGTACGTTGCGTTGCCGGCGACCCGTGTTCAGAAGCCGCCGCCGGGGAACTAGCCTTGGCGCTTCCTGTTTTGACCTTTAACATTTACTGACGGCCACGGCACGTTCCACCAGCTGCCAGCGGGGAGGAAGCCCGAGTACAGTGGGTCATGCGACTAACCCGCATTATCAAAATATTGTATTTATTCACTTGAGAAACGTGCGTGCTATGAATGAGAGGTGATTTTATATTCCAAAAGACATATATTGTAGTATTCGGAACGTGTATTGTCAACGCAATCACGAAGTGTTCTCACTGCTGAATGTAAATTTCTGTTCTCTACTTTGAATATATAAAATGTAGCTACTATAAACCCTTAATTCTCAAAGGTATATTTAATTTTGTTCTCTAATATTTTATAGGTCTAAAAATATGTTTCTTCTTTCAATTTTGACACAAAACGTTTCCGATTACCCGAATCTCAACATATGTTCGTAAAACTTATCACCTTCATGACAATAAATCAAGATTAAAATCTGACGTGTGTAATTCATGTACGTGTAAATTACTTCATGGTAATTTTCTTCACGTAATTTTTCACATGACTTTCTTGAAAATATAATTTTCTAATATATTTCGTTCAGCACTACACTCATGTAATTTCACATCCTAAATGTATTATCGAAATATTTAAACACAACGTCAAGTTTAAAAACAAATAATTATTTAAGTTTATTAAACTTGTATAAACGTATCTAGTCATTAATTTTTAATCAAAAGAAATGAACTTATGCATTATGATTTCACGCGTGTCTTGGCCAGCTCGGCTGGAGAAACGCATTTTCAATGGAACAAATAGACATATTCAATTTCTCATATTTCATGGCTAAAAGTACCTATCTATTTAACTGCCAATACCTCAAAATGTGCGCCACTATCCTCCAGGAAGAGGATCAAAGTGCTCATTTTATCGAGTTAATATAAAGAGAATTGTTTTAATTGACAATCATTACCTCGTTAATACGATGTGCTTGTAAAAGAACATGGTGTGATATACCTTAGCCTCTGCTATCATTTCACGAAATCAAACATTAATTACCACTAACACACAAAAATTAAATGATGCATTATTTTGACTGGAACAAAACGTAAAGCCGAGGGTTGCAAATTCAGATCATGTGTCTTTAACTGTAACGGTTTTTGCTTTGTAATTGGTAAAAAGGTATTCATATACCAGAAAAAATTAATTCCTCGTCATTCTCACTAAATTTTAAGTGCTATAACAGACATGTGTATCGCAAAAATATGTGACTGGTTTTGGTGATATACGGTGATGCATAGTACATTAGATCATTGCATGATATTTCCTATCATTAGAAAGGTATGTTGGAATAATTCAAATGATTTCGATTCATTCAAACATTTTGGGTTTGTTAAGAATTTTATAATTTCTCTAAATACGAGAAACGTTAATTCCAAGTACAATTATATATTGGATTTTGAAGGGATTGCATTTTCTGTAGCAGAGACTAACGAAGTGCAAAATTTGCTAAACATTCGCAATCTGAAATCCCAATAGTTTGTGAGCAACGCTCATTGATCTGCAATATATTATAAAATTGTTAAAATCAATTATAAACAATAATGTTGATTTTAGTGAGAAATTCTATTCATTTAACGTTGAATATTCAATGTTATTTTATTTTTAATTGAAAAGACATTAATACAGTTTAAAATTCCGAAAATAATTCGAGAGTTTCCACTGAAAGAAAGGGGAAGAACCAAACATTTATTTCAAAACCTATAATATACCAAAACTTTCTTTTCTGTGGCAGTGCAAGTGCGCCTTGAATATTTCCATTACATCAACCGTTTTGTCTGAATACATTTTCATAGTACGATGATTATGACTCTGACACTATGATGTATTTACATTTCCTGTAATATAACCCAAACAACTCGAATAGGTGCTCTGCCAAAAGATCAATTTTCAACATCCTGTAATTTTTCTGTACAGTTTTCAGAAAAATATGCGTATCTTAAGAAAATAATGTAACACACGATTGTTTCGAAAAATTTCATGGTAGATTATTATTTAAATATATAAATTCCAAGTACAGGATTTGAAGCATCGGATTGAAGCAAGGACTTTTGCATCGGTAATCAAACAAAACGAAATTTCATTTAATATGAACAGTAATTAATTCAATGTGATTATTATAAATCGGTAGGCTATTACACAAGAATTTTCATGTAGAGCAAAGCTTTCTAACCGTGCTCAAAATTCGAGTTAGTTTCCACAAAAGCCAATGACGGTGAAATAAACACTTGCGAAAGGTCCCTGCCATATAACAGCCTTCCATGATTTTTTCAAAAAACTTAGTTGGTAAATGATTCATAAAAACGAAATAATTTCAACTCTACACAACTTTATTTAATCAGATAAAAATATATAATAAATATGCTTTAAGCTTTCCGCTAAAATGTACATAAATTTTATTGTATTTTTCAGTACGCATGTATTGTATTAATTACTAGAACATAAAATTTGTAAATTTAAAGGTTGCTGTTTCATTTTCATATTGACTTCGTTTACAAACGAATGTTTATATACCATTATACAGTCCCATAGTACGGGCAAGCTTAGACGACGAGACATTTGTCTTTGGACCTGTCAGTTGCAAACACTTTTCTGTCGAAAGGTGGAAAGCGAGATCGCAGCAGCGGGCACACCGTGAATGACAGCGTTCGCCCGGGTCGCCAGCCATCAGCTTCCCCCGCCTGCATGCGCCACCGTACCTCGGCGTCTCGCTTCTCCTTTCCCTGCTGTAGCTCTGCGCTCAGCCTGGAGATTTTGCAAGCAAAACATTTTTAGCTGCGCTCATGTAAGTTCGCTCGCGAGAAACAAAGAAGTGCTATGCAGAGCAGTGTAGGGTTAATAGGTTCACGGACGCATTAAAGTTTGGTCGAATTAAGCCGCTGTATCGAAGAGAATATTAGAGACCGGCTGCACTTATCGGTATTTTTCCGTGGTTTATCCGATCACTTTCAGGCGAATGCCAGGAAATCAGTACCTTAACAAACGAGCCAAGGACTGCACGCGATTTTGTCCACCTTTTCCCTCTCTTATCCTCACCCCTACTTACACACACTTACATGCACTACACTACCACACATGTCGCGAGACCAGTCGGGAGGCTATAGCTTGTCCCCGGTGGTGGGAGATTCCTGGGAAGAAACGTGCAGGTCGCAAGCCGACGTGTAGGTTGGCGCCGGATTTCACTCTACGGCGGGGAAGATCATCGCTACATTCCGCTAGCTATTAAAATCATGCATTACACTCTAGGACTAACGACCTTATCAGTTAACGCGCCCGGACACAGTAGACAACCATTAAAATTTAAAAATGTGCAAATGTCTCAGTTTCAATATAGACATGTATGAAATCTTTTTAAACGTGAAAATGTCTCATAATAAATATTTCAAACTTCGAGAGCATGTGGTAGAATCTACGATCACTTTTTGCCAATGGCATGGGATGCAAAATTTACGTCATTACACATGTGACGTTTCCTCCTGATACATAGGCAACTTGTCATGCACTGTCGTTTTGCAGGACACGACCTGAAGCAGTTGAAGAGATTTCGTTGTGCCTGCCAAATACCAAAGAATCACGAGTTGCCAACCTACAAGGAGGAAACATCACTGGCGTAACTTGATTATGTGAATCATTAAAGCAATCATCACGAATGATTGATTACTTAGTAATTCCGGGCGCGTGAATTGTTAAGTTCGTTATTCCTGAAAGTGTCGAGTATGTGTTTTCCATGCGAGTTGGCGTTGATATGCCCCGCTAGATGGCGAGATCCGGTGCCGACCTGCCTATCGGTTGGCAGGGTTTCCCCAGCCAGGTATTGTGCACCAACGGGGCCCCGCTACGGCCCGACATGCTCTAAGGCCCCGGTCTCCCGGCATATGTAGTGATATAGTGCAGTAAGTGGAAGTGTGTGTAAGTAAGAGGTGAATATAGAACAAGGCAGAGGAAAAAAAATGGCGCACGGTCCGTTTGGTACGGTACTGCTCCAGCATTCGTCTGGTATTGAACGGAGAAACTACCGAAAACGCGATCTGAGCAGCCGGCCGCTAAAATTCTCCTCCAAACAGCGATTAAATTCGACCTAGCTATCTAGTTTCTCATGCAAATCCTGCCACCGTCAGGACTCGAACATAGAACCTCCAGGTCAGAGGCAGTGACATCAGTTGATGCTCTGAGCTATCTCTTCAAGTTTCCTCATATGAACACTTCTATCACACATTCACTGGCAAAAACTTAATATTTCCGACCCCTTCGTGCCTTACAGGTTAGCAACATTTATTCTGGAATATCTATATACACATAGGATATACACTTCCGTAAAACAATGTGTGATCTGTGTTAATAGTGTGATCTGTTTCTGCTCTATGCATTAAATTTCAAAGTGAATTGATAAGCCAATGTATCAATCCGTGTTCACATCTTCGAAACAATAACTCACTTCTTAAGGAATCATTGGACATCATGACATTTTTTTATTGTTTTCATAATTGTTTTAGAGTTCACGGTCACTTTTGGCGCACTGCGCTCGGATACAGTCTTGCACGCGGCGCTGGAGCAAGTAGAGTTTCAGAAAAATGCTTGAAAACATTTTTTTAGATTGATAAACGTACCACGTTCATATTATTTTTTGAAATCCAATGAAAACGAACCGCATAAGAATTTTAAAATCTTCAATTCGTTTGGGCAAATTCCAAATATTATTCAAATTATTTAATATGTTCAATTCTTCTCTAAGATAGTTTAAATATTTCCCCTCGGAATTGTAATGTCCTCTTTATGAATATCTATACGAAAATTAAATTCACAATTCTACATGCGCGCACACGCACCCATAAACACACACGCACACAGTGCAGACACCAGAACAAAGCAGACTTTAATTAAAAACAGATGGAATTCAAAGGCAGCTATAGTCTAAGTTCACTAAAATTCGATAATTCTTTCATTGGGCTTTAAATGAATAAACAACTCGCGTAGATTAAAAGAAAAAGTATCAATATTTCGTGTTTTTTTTCAATAATATGAATTTCTTAGAGTGTATTATTACCTATTTTTGAAAACATTACTACTCAGATTCCACCCTCAGCAGTGTATAGTCTTCCCTCAACCCTTATGATAGCTTAAGGCTTCAAAATGTCACGCATTTATCGAATGACTGCTGCAATTTTGGCCACCCATTGTCAAATAAAGAGTCCCGAAATTGCTATCTACAAGTTGGAGCACGGTAGAGTCAAGAGAATTCAGTGGTACAGGCAACATCGGAAATTTAGAAATTTGCGAAAGTTTATAAAAACTTTTATTTCATTTTCAATGAAAAGAAATTGTAACGTCCTAACGACTTGACGTAAAGAACTTCCAAAAATTAGGAGACCAACTTCAAATTGAACGGACCGTGACATCATCCGATTCGATAAAGGTATATTCATTTTGGAAATAATACTAGCTAGTATTGTTCAAAGACGGGCGACGGGCGAGGAAGCAGCTCTCAATAGAAGCTTCAGCTTCAAATACAATCTCTGGAAGATTTTTCTCCATACGTACCAAAAAAATCGTCAATTCCATCCGCAACTTCTACTCTTTTAACAATTGTGACAGTACTGACAAATGCAGAGGCGATATAAATCGGGTGCGGTAGTTCAGTGCATCAATTGGTGTCACTGCAACGCCTCTGACCGGGAGGTCCTAGGTTAGAGTTCCGACAGTGGCAGGATTTTCGACACTAGCTTTTGAGCTAGGTTGAATTCATTCGCTGTCTGGAGGAGAATTCTAGCGGCCAGGTGTTCTGATCGGTAGTTTTCCGCGGTTTCTCCAATCAATACCGGGCAATGTCGGAACAGTACCCAAACAAACGGGCCTCGAACCGCGTGCGATTTTTCCTTCCTCTTCCTTGTCCTATCCTCCCCCCTTACACACACACACTTACACTAACATGCACTACACTACCACACATGCCGGGAGACTGGTCGCGGTTTCAGAACTTGTTCCGGCAGGAAGGTACCTCGCTGGTGGGAGATACCTGGTTGTGGAAAGCCCTGTTAGCCGACGGTAGGTCGGCACCGGTTCTGGCCATCCAGCGGGGAAACACCATCACCACCTCCCGAGCAAAAACACGCATACACGTACGGAACTAATGACTACAGTAGTTGACGCGTCCGGAATCACTAACAATATATCAATCAATAAATCAATCAATCATAATGTAGTAGAACATCTGCATGTATACGACGAAACCGCATGGAATGAGATTTCTCTAAAAATTCAATCCTAAAATTGGGAGGTGAGTAAACGAAACATAATTGTATCTCGGCCGAACTCGAATGATTTTGAGCTCGGTTCGTTTACCAACCTCAGCTCCGTTCCGCTCCATTTTGGTTGCTAAACACCTCATCCAAAATCATTCATTTTTCGGCCTTGATATATAAATATTTTCTATGTGAGGGACTCACAAAACGTGCTTATCGATCGAATTTCTTTCCTATAACATTGCATATCTTTGCAAAACGTACTACTAGGATTATGCGAGAAAGAAAAAAATAAGAGAATCTGACACATGTACATAGACATAAAGAACCATGTTTGTATATTGATACTTCCTTTAAGAACACAATAGTGCTAAGATTAATTCTTATAACTTCACTCAGGAGGCTGACTTGCATTCCTTGTTCTTGAACTGCGTAAGGAAGGAGAATAACATTATTACTTGCTCATTTTTGTGTCCAACTATATAAAGAAATACGACTATTTAAAAAGGCGTTTACCCTATAAAAGTACCCGAATCTTCATTGCACTGGTTTCTAGGGCAACGCGTTCCACCCCCTGCCTCTGTAGTTGTCCGGTCTGCAAACGCCCACCATCGGAGTGTCCCATTGCACCAACCTCGCTCCTCCGCTGTCGTCCCGCTCCAAAGTTACGGAGTGCGGCTGCTCGCAGTCCATTTGCCGCCGCTCACTTTAGCCGACAGTCCGCGACTTCCACACTCAGCCGCGCCACTGTTCTGATGTCCTGCAATTTCCCGCGACCCCGGAACATCTACAATTGTTTCCCTAATGGCTTATACTGTAACGAAGACCGATGTTTCGCAACCATTTTGCCCTACTGGAGCATTTAACACAAAACAGTATGCGTAAAAGTAATATCATCAATAATGACTCACGGGAGAATAATAAATTTAAAATTAATAGGGCATACAAACTAGTTTTTATTATTATACTGAATAGTTTTTTGGAAGGGAATTTCGACCTGCAAATTATATTCCAGGAACTAATGCTAAAACTAATTTTAAAATTAGTACCAATAGCCAACAATAATTGTGAACCCATTTTGACAACAGTAACTAAATATTTCAATGAAACCTATAACAATTTAAGCTTGAAGTATAAAAATTATAATTCTTATTATATCTGTAAATTATATTAATTATATACAAATAAAATCCATTATGTCTTCGGATTCACTGATTGATTAGTGTTTCCAGACGGGTCAACTGCTACTAAGGTATTTAAACATGTAAATGTAGAGTAGGTTTTCAACACGGGAGGTAACGGCTATCTTCCCCCGCTGGATGGAGATATCCAGCGCTGACCTGCGCGTCGGTTGGCGGGGTTTTCCCCAAACAGATATTATCCACCAGCTAGGCACCCCCCCCAGCCGGGACAAGCTCGAAGCTTCCGACTAGTCTCCCGATGTGTGGCTGTGTAGTGCATGTAAGTTTATGGTTGTGCGCGTATGTACATGTAAGTGTAATAAGAGGATAGGATTTGGAAGAGGAATGAAAGAGAGCGCGCGGGTATGCTGCGTGATCATAATTATGTTTTGTGGGTCACTGATAACGAAAAATTGATATAGGGCAAAACGTCTCTCGGTCCGTCCGTCTCTGATGAAAGCTAGCGACTAAACTGTCCAGCCGATTTTCTCCGAAATTTATATTTCCCAATTAATTTAAATGACCTCCACGTCCTTTAAGTTTCAAACGGATATTTTAATTTTTGTGGGTAATTTACATGAAGCTTCAATAACATTTCCAAAATTTTCTCAAAAATGTGTCCAATTTTTCATTAAAGTTTGTCCTCAGATTAAGAGAATGGTGAAGATGTCCTTTTTGTAAAAATCCCCAATTTTTCGAAAATTGCAGAAGTTCAATTTTTTAGCGTCTTCCTATAACTACAATATTCGAGATAGAGTGTTCTTTCGTTAATGAAATCTGTTCCGTAGGAACAGATCTTGAATAGTTGTACAATGTTTTGAAAATATGGGTAGTTTTCGCGTAATTTTGCATAAAATATAGGCAATTTTTAAGCAACTTTTCTTCACAGAAGTGTCTTAACTTTTTCCTTTAAATTTTATTTTAGTAGGCTATATATGCAAAGACGTTAAGAAATGATGCTAGTCTCATTTCTCGTGAACTCTATTTTCGAAAATAGCAAAATGTTAACATTCAAAAACTACCGAATTGAAGATAGTGTTGTCTTGCACAAATATTCTAGAAAAACAGATTTTAAAAACAGTCATGTACAATATTTTTCTAAAAAAAAAGCCGTTTTGGTGAAATTTGTTTGAATGCAATTTGTACAAAAAACTATTTCTTAAAGCCCGTTCTAATTTTTCTTTACTTTTTCCATGGTTAAAACAAGGGACACTTTAAATAATGGCTTATGCCTCGTTTTTATTAAACTCTCATAATGTTCTAAAGCTGAATACTGGAAATAATGAGAGAGACAAGTAGGTTTTTAAACTTCCGTCCAAGCGAGTATTGCAGGTCGACTGCGTGGTGAAGCGGTTAAGCGCACGAGTTAAGTCGATGAACATAAATTTGAGTCTCGTCTCGAAAAATTGCTGGTTGGAAACACTTTTGCTTGCTGAAGTAGCAGTTTGGTATTGCGGAGCCGTTACACATAATGTGAGAAAGAATGTGATGTTGTAGCACCCCTAATTTATTATAGTACTCATGACGAACTCACCGAACACATTCCACAAAATTGTCACACGTAACAATCATCATCCCAAGTTCATACCATCCGATCTTATCATTTTTCCACAATTTTTTATTCAAAAAGTGATCTCCTTCAATGTCTCTACGTTTTTAAACATATTATTCCCTTCCAGACCGTGTGGGGCAGTGAACAAACCGGCCCTCCTCCCCTTTCCCCCTTGCAGAATATCTTCAGTTACAAGAGGAATAAGCCACATCTAATTAATGAGAATTTTATTATCAAGAGATAATAGAGACTCAGAGGCTTAGGAAGTCACAATCAATGAGAACGTCCGGACGTCAGAGAGACAAGATTCGGGTATGAGCTTCGGGAGCATTTACACCTCCGACAGATTTACTGAGAACTGGGAGAGAAGTTTCATAGCCTCAAAAGTTTAAAGTTTTGTCTGGCATGATGTCAATTATTGAAAAAATTGTAAATTTGCTTCATTGAGTGATAAGGTACAGACTTTCCATTGTAGGAGGTATATGGTTTTCTTAAACGTTTTAGTAATAATTTAAAATTCCATAAGTCAGGCAAGCTTTCAAATCGATAATTTGGTGACATTCTTCCCCCTGCCTAAGGAGAGAGAATTTTAATTATTACAAAAAACACTCGAACTGCAAGAATATTACTCTCCAAGCTAAAGGACATTTGAGATCACGGTTCACATGATTCATTGATTGATTGAGTTTAAGGGAGCTTCAAAAGCTAAGGTCATTTGCGCCAGTGTCAAATTATTTTAAGACCAGTGCACAATATGGCAGTGCCAAGCTAACAAAGGAAAATTAAAATCTTTAAATAGAAAGCAAAGTAAAACTGAAAAGGAACGTATCTTAATAAAAGGGTTTGGCAGAAAAATGCCAGATAGTTTGTTTTTTTAATCTCGGGCTAAAAGTCAATAATTGACATTATCATCTTCTCTAAGATAAGGCTGTACAAGCCAGTCTCTCGCAAAAAGCCAAAAAGCCTGCAGAGATAAGATTCGTCATTTTTAAGTATCTCCACTAGGGAGCTAGCAAGGTGCTGCCTTCGACGACTCTCTCTTATCTTAACACAGTGTAAGAGAAAATGCTCCACGGTAAGATCTATTTTGCAGTATTCGCATATAGAGGGCGGGTCCCCGTGGAGGAGATAACCATTGGAGAAATGGCAGTGACCGATCCGGAGGCGTGTTAAAATGATCTCCTCGCGAGCATCACGAGATGAGGAAGACCAAGGATTTATGGAATCCTTGATTCTCGTGAGCTTAAAACTGATTATGCCACTCTGTTTGCCATTCACTGCGGATAGAGCGTTTTATAAAGAGCTTAGTGTCTTCCGTGGGACTGTGAAGATGTCTAATTCTCTTTTCTTCGAGGCAGACATTGCCGCTTGGTCAGCTATTTCATTTCCTCTTTTTCCCACGTGCCCAGGGACCAAACAAAAGACTAAAATATAGTAACGGGACAATAGATGATAGATTTTGTGTTGGATGGTCATTGTCAGTGGGTCACAAGACGAGAAGGAGTAGATGGATTCAAGAGAGTTTTTGGAAGCACTGCAGATCACAACTTTCTTTAATGCCATCGATTCAGCAAATTTAAGTGTCTCTAAGAGCCCATACATCTCTGCGGTATAGACGGTGCACGAAGAGTCTAATCGAAAACCTTGCGTGGCTCTACTGCAGTAGAAGGCAATCCAACTTTGCCGTTTTGAGAGGAGACATCGGTATAAATGAAGTAATGGCCAGGATACGTAGATTTTACGCCTCAAATTTCGATAAGAATGCATTGGGGGGGAGTTAAGGATTTAGGAAGATTAGATAGTCTAAGATCTATTATCTGCCGGTGTAGTTTCCAAGGGGAAACAAAGTTTCGAAAGGGGGTTCACAGGGTTGGGTAGTTTTATATAAAACTTCTATAAGAGCATATGGATTAGCCAGCGAGGAGGGCGGGCTACGTTCAGATCGGGAATATCGAGGTTGACCCGAATGGGAAAATGGTCACTGCCATGCAGGTCGCCAAGGACAGTCCACTCGAAGATTGTAGAAACAGAGGAACTACAGAGAGCTAGGTCCACGGACGAGAAAGTTAGAAGCTACGGAAAAGTCTGTGCTTTCGCCAGAATTTAGGAGAATTAAGTTTTGGTGATCTATGATATTTTCAAGTAACCTGCCTCTCGTGCACGACCTTGTGCCACCCCAGGCAGGATTGTGGGCGTTGAAGCCCCCACAAAAATAAAAGGTGCAGGTACCTAAGAGAGCACATCTTCCAGTTCTTTCTGTGACACTACGTGTCTAGGTGAGTTATAAACGTTGCAAATGGTAACAAAAATAGTTCAGAAATTGACACGAACGCAAGATATCTGGAGAGTGGTTTGGATGTCTATTTCTTTAGATACCAGAGAGTCTGTGATAAAAAAGGCGACTCCGCCATGGGCGCGGAGGCCATCGTCTATGTCTTGTCTGTAGCAACAAAAGCCGCGTAGAGAGAGGGAGTGCTCAGAACGGAGATGAGTCTCCTGCAGGCAGTTAACCACGGGTCTATGCATAGACATTATTAGCTTTAATTCGTCCAAACGGCTACGAAAGCCATTTAAGTTCTATGAGAGGAGGGCCATTGTTTCTAGTTCTCATTTTTTTCATTTATTATTTTTTTATTCTAGGGTGGGTGATGAATGGGTTTTTTCCTTCTTTTTCCTTCTCTGTTGCAGAGTAATGGGTTGGTTCAAGCGGAGTTCCTCATTCCCTGCAGAGTCATCTTGACTACTGCTAGAGAGGAACGCATGTATTGGGACACCACGGTCCCTTGAGACAGGCGATCTAGATCTAGCAATAGCGCCTATCGGCCTCAGCTTCCCTGGATGCGTTTGTGTTTGTTGAAATATTTATGCTTTTGTTTTCCGTTTTTGTTTTAAACTGGACAACAGATTTGGGATAGGCATCTCCGCCAATGTCAACAAAGGACACCTGGCAGGCAGCATCGCGCAAAGTGGAGGCTTTAGGCGTTTGGGGTTTAGAATTTACTTTCTTATGTTGACCCACGGTGTCAGCGAAACTTCGGGTCATGTCCACGCGGTTTCGCGTCTGGTAACGGCGTCGTGCCTCCGGAAAGGAGACTCTCAGAGACCCTGATCTTCTGGATCTCTCTTTCTTTTAAGAAAATGGGGCACTGGTTGGAATTTGATGGATGTTTTTCACAACAGTTCACGCACTTTGCCTCTGCGGAGCATTAGAAGCCTCCCTTCCCTAGTGCACGCAGACTGCAGTGCTAATGCAGCGAGGTTGCGTATGGCCAAACCTCTGGCATTTAAAACAGCGCAGAGGGTTTGGAACATACTGGTTAATACGGAGATTATAAAAACTACAAGATATCTTTTCTGCTAGAGATGGACGGTCAAATGTCAATATCAGAGTTGAGGCAGGGGTGAGTACCCCATTTACTCTCCGCTGAATCCTGTAAATCTCGGACACACCATATGGTTCGATGTTTCACGTTTTCTTCCGATTCGGTTGAGAAGTCTTCGTGATTTACCACACCCTTGCAGAGGTTTAAGGTCGGGTGGGCGAACACATGCACCTGCAGGCAGACTATTTCTTTTAGATCAGTGATTTTGCTGATCTGTTCGTCAGAGCGACATTCAAAAAGGATTGTGCCGTTTCTTTAACGAACCACTGACTGAAATTTGCCAAACTTTTCGATTTCCCTGGCAAGTTTAATTGGGCTGATACTCTTCATTGTTTCTTTATCTCTTTTACATGACATGATGAGAAAGCGGGGCTTAGTAGGTCTGTCAGATTCATTCCAGAAAAAAACTCTCAATATTTACTGTTTCACCGATAAATCATCTCTTCCTTATGGAAGAGGGCTGGGGGGTAGGTTTTTTATCCATTAAGAGGATATCAGATTCATCCGCGTGGTCCCCACCAATCACGGAGCCCAACAAGGGAACAGTCCATCAAAGTGCCAGGATTGCCACGGGGATATAGTGGGGGTTACCATAGCGCTGCACCCCCCACCCTGGAATTCAGTACAAGACCTAGTCCAAGTCGGTTGATCGGGAGTGGGTTAGCTTCCGACCGTCCGTCTAGAAGAGTCCGTAGCCAAAGCAATTGTATTGAGATCTACAAGGAATGTTCCCCAAAATACATAAGAGCACGGTATCCCTGGATGCCAAGAAAAAAGTAGCACGAGGAGAGTAATTGCAAAACAGACAGGCCCCTCAACCGCCAGGACATACGACAACACGGGTCGCCACGGGTCTCCATGCACGGCGAACACATGGGTGGGCGTTCAGCATACAGAGGGAGCCAGTGAAATAGAAGAGGGAGAAGAAAAGAGACAGGATGGTAGAGAAGAATGAGAATGTACAATGGGGAGAAGAAAAATGACTTGTGAAGGAAAGGAATACTTGAGAGCCCTCTGTATCCCCCCGTCAGGACGTGGACCAACCCATCTCGACGGGATCATGGTTCACCATCAGTTCACGGTTCAAACTGAGACTTTCGTGGATGTTCGTTTTATCGTGGAGTACGCGTAGCATACAGTTACAGCTTATGGAAGTAACGTGGCCAATGTAGAAATCTGAGTGGTATTCAGCTCCTTGTGCCAACTATTGCACAGAGGGCTAAAAGGCGAATCTAGACCGAACTAGACCCCACTCCCCAACATTTTAAAATCGACTTTTTGTATTAGTGAATTTGATCATTAATGCTGGCAGAATGTGATTTGTTAGTTGGTTTATTTTTGCGGCTCAGGTTTGCCACCTTGGGAGATCGTATTTCGTACCTTATCTGAAAGGAAGCGCTGCGCGGGTCAGTCGCTCGGCAGATCGCCGAAGTTATAAACGAGTTCAGTTCTAAAGCAAAGGTGAATACGAAACTCGTGGGTATGTAAGTTGTTCACGCAAGTAAGTACTATACTTCGGCATAACAATATTTTTATCCGTCGTTCCTCTAAGCGTAAAACACGCTGTGAAGTAGGAGTGGCGCGCGAGCTAAATTTTACCTCATTCCGTCTTTTATGTATATTTTCAATTATGTGGATTAATCGGTATTACGATAAAAAATCACTTCATTGCTGAAAATGTTTACTTTATGATACATCGTGTTTCAAGTCCAATTACGTCCAAATAAGGAAATTATCTTTCATTTTAGATGACGGCGTGCGTCCTGTAGTCACCCACCGTGATCTGTTTCCCGTTGCGCGCTGAAAAGGAGACCTCAAATTTAAGCTACTGTGTTTTGTGAAGGATAAGCTAATCTTACAAGAATACAAAGAACGGAGAAATGCTTAAAAGACAAATTAAATATATTTTATGGCAATTTTGTGAACATGTGTGGAAAATTCCGCCCCTCTTCATTAAAAAGTATTAAAGGTGGCTTGATATTGATGCTCAATTCTCGGAAAAGATTTTAGGCCATTTTAATAGGTCAGGTAAAATTGTAATAGATAAAGAGACACACGAAATAACTATAAGATAAATACAAGAAATTGAAAGGCTGGTCAATCGCTGGTCCAAAAGCGCGTATTGGTCAATGGAATTGAATTTTCAGTTACTCCATTGTTAGTAATGTCCATGGTGGACGGGAAAATATGTAGCATTGTCAATCAATATGGATATTAATGATGCTATGTGTGCGGAGCAACGCTTAAGGACTTGAGTAATATATAGATCTTGCTCTTATTAGTTCCGATCCTCAAAGTTACACATTTGGCTTATCACCTCATGCTCTGATCAGATTCTTGAATGTTTATTGCATGCTCCATACAGATTAATGATTAGGAAGTGGCAAGTAAGGGGTAGTGACAAAGAAAAATTTAACTGAAGAAAGAAAGAAATTACGAAGAAATTTCGTGAAGAAGTTGGCCTTCTAGTTGATCAACATATACAAGATGGTTCGGGTTCAACTAATGACGGAAACGTTGCCCATCAGTATTTTGAATGTCCGGAAAAATCTGCATCTATTACAGGCATCGACGAAGATTTTATTCGCCGTTTTGCAACAATCCTGACCACAATATCTTCCAATTTTGCAATAGACTCGAAAGCATTCGAAGATTATTCCTTAAGTACTGCTAGGCTGTTTCCAGTACATTACCCTTGGTATCCTATGTATTCTTCCGTTTACAAAGATTTGATTCACTGTGCAAAAATTATTGAACACGACGTACTGCCTTTTGAACAATTATCTAAAGAAGTACAAGAAGCAAGACACAAAGATGTGAGAAGATAGAGATTGGGTCATGCTAGAAAGTGTTCCCGAAGAGATAACATATCTTCTCCACACTCTCTTCGTAACTTCAGAACCACTGCTTTCACAGACCTATCAAAGGTCATAAAAGTGAACACTACCATTTTCTGCGGCAGTGTTAAGCTTATGAAAGATGATTTTCTCCCCCATACGTCAGATACAGTTTTTGACTGTTTTTTGACTAAATAAATAAATAAATTTTACTACTGATTATCCATTTACTGATAATATAATGTACCTTACTTTCAAACTGTTCTGTACATTCAAAAACTTACCACTAATTATTGTTCACAATAAACATTAATAGGTAAAATGAAGTATATTTAATATGAATCAGTTTCACAACCCTAACATCCCATTCCATATCCATACATAATTTAAATCAATAGATTTATGGCTAGTTCCGCCTAGATTCGCCATTTAGCGCTCTGTGCATTGGTGTCCCCTGAAATTCGAATATAATTGGAATATGAAATATTTTTCTTAGAGATATACTTGTTACTACTGAGATGAAAGAAGCAAGAACTGACTGATAATTGTAAGACAACCTTGCACAACGTAGTATAATATAAAGTCTAAAGTAATTTATTGATGCGAAAAAGAACGAATATCAGTGATACCGAAGGTATTTGTAAACCTAGATTTTTCAGCCGTGAAAATTAAAAGACTAATCTGCAAACAACAGTGGGTAATTTGTGTTTTACAACACAACCCGCTGCCAATTAGCTGTTTGATATTTCTATCTTCTGATGCAAGTTGATTAGGCATCACAGGGTTGTATTGTCATATGTGCAAATCGATTATCGCTAGAAAAAAGTGTTATATCAGGATTAAACGTAATTACAAGACTCGTACAGTGCAATAATAACATTAATTTCAGCAATCAAATAACACAATATCCAGTTATCTTTTCTATACGTATTTCTCAGATGTAGCCAGTTCGCCATGTAGACATTCGAAATAAATCTGGGAACTACATGGAAGTTGTCACCAATGCCTTTCATACGCTGTACTAGAGTATTTCGTGTTTCCTAGTTCATCTACTATGATCATTAATCGTCTGAGTGTAGTACGTGTTATAGCTGGAAGCTGGTGGCGTTTCTTCCTCGCTGGGACGTGAGATCCTACACGACGGCTTCCGGGATGTTCCTCGTCCAGGTGTTTCCCCCAGTGAGCATCGCTCCTGCCGGGACAACCTCTCAACTCAAGTAAGAGTGTATATAATTGTCATCTTTCCCGTCACCTTGTTGGATGCACTTACGATCGGAGAATTTGTTCCGCAGATGTAAAGATATCCAAATTGTGACCATGTTATTGAGTAACAACGAATTTTAATAATTAAATTAGTGCAAAGAATGGGTCGCCCTGACCGGGATTCGAACCCGGGCATTCTGGTTCAGCCAGAAGGCCCGAGCTCGAATCCCGGTTGGGGTGACCAATTCTTTGAACTAATTTAATTTATAAGAGTGTATGTATAAAATGGGAGAGGACGAAACAAGGATGTCGAAAAGAGGTACGCGTGCAGTCCTTGACGCCCAGAATTCTTCTCCCAAGAGTGGTGGTATTCAACCTAGTAATGCAGGGAGTGTCAAAATCAGTCACCGTCGGACGTCGAACCCTACGACCTCCAGAGACGCTGAGTGGCAACGGAAGTTGTCACTAAACCATTACTGCAAGTTTTTTCGAATCGCCTTACCAACATTAGGAATGTGAGATTCACTCCTGGCCTGTGCATCAGAAGCAACGTGTTCCGACCGTCGTCTGTTCGGGTAAACACGCCGCCCCGCCCCTACCCCGCCCCTGCCCCTCCCCGCCGACCCTCCCCGCCGACCCTCCCGCCGACCCTCCCGCCGACCCTCCCGCCGACCCTCCCCGCCGACCCTCCCCGCCTCGTCCCTCAGCTTGCGCCAACTGAGAAACTTTTTTATTGGTTCCCAGGAAGTTTGAGAGTGTTAAAAGGTAAAAATCTGAAAAGAGACTTGTTCCGGAAAATTGTTTGGATGTTTTGGACTAATATGAGATATTTATAACGGAGGTCAATGTGCGACCTCTCGGAAACACAGAATTTTCAGTATCGTAAATTTTTATCTGTTTGTCAGAATTTTATTTTTTACGGAGGCGTAACAACTTAACAGTTACTTCATTAGGTGAACAGAAATTGGACGAGCAAGCTTCTTCCAGTGTGCTGAGCTGACGCACTTCAGTGAATTCAGTGCAAGACCGCTCGGAGAAACGCGCCCCAACATGTCACATGGGCACAGATGATTAATTATTCTTGTCGCTAAGGTTATTATGCATATTTTGTCTCTGGATGGATGGAGAGAACCGGCGTCGACCTATGTCAGCCTGCGGGGATGTTTCCCAACCAGGTATCTCCTAGCAGCGTGGCACCGCCCCAGCCAGGACAAGCTCCAAGCTTCCTACTTGTCTCCAGACAAATGTGATAGTGTAGTGCATGTGTAAGAGCGTGTAAGTAAGAGGTGAGGACAGGACAAGAATGAGAAAGGAAAGATCGCGCGAGGTCCGTGGCCCGTTTTCTAGAGAAGTGCCCCAGCATTCGTCTGGTGTTGAACGGAAAATCCACGGAATAGCACCGATCAGAGCAACTAGCTGCGAGAATGCTAAAGTCAGCGGCTGAATTCGACCTAGCTGAATAGTTAGTGTCGAAAATCCTGACGTCAACGGGACTCGAATCCTTGGACCTCCCGCTCAGAGGCACTGCAGTCACATCAGTTGATGCCCTGATCCACCTATGCCGGTAGGAAAATGAGATCTGACACCGACCTACATGTCGTCATGGGTGGCAGTGTAGTGCACGCGCGCGCGCATGTGTGTGTGTGTGTGTGTATGCGTATATAGAGCAGGAAGGGGGAAGAAAGAAAATATTGCGCGCGGACGTGGCTCGTATGTTAGGGTACTGCTCCGATAATCATCTGCCATTGATCAAAGAAACTGCGGTAGACTACGTATCAGAGCAGCCACCCGCTAGAATACTCCTGCAGATGGTGGCTGAGTTCGACCTATTATGTAGTTAGTGTTGAAAATTCGCCCCCCCCCCCGGGGCTCCCAGGATTTAGCAACGATGCGGAGGCTATGACAAAGTAGCCACTGAGCCATTGCAGCCGGTCCCAGCCAGCGCTGCGAGAGTGCTGTGTGGAGGGGCCTCATCTAGAATTACATCGATGGGCCATTACATTATGACCACCTTGCTAATACGGTGTAGGACCACTTTTAGCCCCTAGAATCGCGGGCACTCATCGAGGCATCGATTCGGCTCGGCGATGCATCGGCGGGTTATCTGGGAGTATCAGACACGCGCATAACAGGTAATTTGCATATATTTCAGGCGACCCGTGGTAAAGCGGTCAGTCCTCTCATCTTCTACCTCTTGATGCCGGTGTTCAAATCCCAGTCAATCCATATTGAATTTGCTATTGACAAAGCGGGTTCGCGGTAGGTTTCCTCGCTGTTTCCTCGATTTGACTGGCTCTCATTTCCCTATTGATAACAAGTGTATCAAATCTTCATTACCCATCAACCATTTATCAAACCATTCTCCTGAGAAAGGGCTGAAAATGTCCGAGTACTGATGGTCATAAAGTTGGGGGTACAGAGCTGGACGGTGGTGGTTACAGAATCTGTTCTTGCAAGTGGAACCACAAATGTTCAGTAGGGTTCTTGTAGGAGTACCAGTTGAAATGTTTTAGGGAATCAACTAATGTGACTGTAGTGCGTCTGACAAGGAGGTCCTAAAGTTCGAGTCCCCAATGTGGCACTATCTTCCACGCTGGCCACATAGCCAGGTGGAATTTAGTTGCTGTCTGGAGAGGGGTCGACTGCTCTGATTGATATGGACCATGCGCGATCTTTTCTTCCTCTTTTTTGCCCTATTCTCACCCCCTACCTAAACGTATTTACACTTACATGCACTACAGTAACACACATGTCGAGAGACCATTCGGAAGCTTACAGTTTATCCCGCGGGGTGTACCGCTGGTGCGAGATATCTGGATGAAGAAAACTCCGCAAGCTGATGTTCAGGTCGGTGCGGACCTCACTAACCATTCCGGAAAGAACACCAGTATCTCCCGGGATAAAACAGCTGTCCTCTGGTATTAATGCATCTTGGAAGACATGCATGACCTGTGGTTACCCCATCATTGCACTTCTTTTAATACAGATCCACAACAACACGAGAGTATCAACAAAGCAAGTCATTTCAGATATGGCAGTACCAAGAAGGCGTCCAATATGACTCTGTCAAACTCGGATGGATCAGTCGCTTTTTCCATCTTGGCGCCCAGACCCTACTAACAAAGAGTGTTTGGAGCTGCCTCAAAGCATGTTGACTACAAGTTGCCTGTCAACCACTGCGTTTGATATGTGAAAACTGTTCTGGAGTGGATGTAGTCATAACTTAATGGCTCTTCTGTGTATTTAGTAGTACCCAAATTAAATCTGGGCAGTGCTCAGACTATACCCTAACGGTTACAATTCCTGGAATGATTAACGGCCGAAATATCGAAAAAATCGAAAAAATGGGGAATATCCAGACAATTTGTATTTATTTTATTTTCATGACACAAAATTAATCAGTTTGCTATTATCGGAGTATTCATAAAAATAATTCGGACACGTCAGTATCGCGTGTGAACTGACTCTGGCCATGCTTCGGAAATTGATTTTGTTCCGTAGGAAGTATGACAAAACGAGCAGCAAATTACCGTAAGGAGATTGAATTGATATGATTGAAAATGGCCGTAAGGAGATTTCTGTTAACCTGGCTGGTCGACTCATTCAACATATTCAACATATCTGTCACGTTTGCCTTGCAGTATTAAAATTCTGATAACAGTGACTACAAATATACTACAACAGTGACTACAATGAATTAACTCACATCAAAAGAGTTCTAAAATATTTAGAAAAGTCTCAGCCAAAAAAAAGACTCTTAATAATTTACAATTCAACTTTGGGCTCATTAGATGAGGCGTTTCGTCCGACAAGAATCATCTTAACTCTCCAACCCATTGCTGGACATCATCAAAAACAAGTATTATGTTTATTTTTAACGTTGAATTGACTTTCTATGATACCTTGTCAATGTCGGAAATGTCCGCGATGATATGGTGCGAAGTGTTAGACATATTCGAAATTGGAACAAACTAACAAGTCTCGCTTTATGTGGTGCTAAAACAGCACGAACATTCTCGCTCCCTATTTCCTCGCAAAAGTATGGGAAAAGTAATCAAATTAGCGAAAAGTTTCAAAATTTTCGATTTTTTCCTAAATTTAACAACTGACTTAATCCACTTTTCAGTTACTAGGACCCTCTAACAAGAGTTTTTCTCCGAAAATTTGCCATTTTTTGCCGCAGCATTACATAACTTTCTCACTACTCCGTAGCGAGAAAGTAAAAGAGATGAACACTGAAAGAAGTCAATATTTTACATTTATCAAACCTCAACAATTACACTTGAATAACGCAAAATAGTTTCCATTCCAACATTATTAAAGTCGTATTTTTACTTTTCAAATTTCCTAATTAGGAATCACACATCAATAAATTATTTCTTAAAAATAGCGCATTTAAAAACACAATATTCAAATAACATTTCAATTAAGAAAATGTTTCTTGCTTTATTAGTTTGCATCAATTCAATTTCGATTTTGTATAAACGCCCCTGTTTGAAATATTGTCTTGGATCTAGATTTTTGAGATTTAGGCCTGTCGTAAAACAGAATAATATCTGACAGTTATTTTATTGACTGATAAATTATCAGTTATATTTCACAAAATTTACCTGTGACTTTTATAGTTTCTTTACATACAGCAATCAAGACCACTTTAATATCCTCATCGAAATTCAACAATGTACCACAGCCAGATGTTGTTCCGAGAATATACCTTGTTCATAATTAAATAAACAAACATATAAACATACATATAAATAAATAAATAAATAAACAAACAAATTTCAGAAAATTGCATGAGAACTAAATCTAAAAACTTGCAAGGGAAAAACAAGCAGAATATTTTTTCATTTAACGGGAACCGAATTTAAAGTTTTTAAGAGCTATAATACACACAATGAAGATATTTTTCTCTCACAGTTTCTTTTGTTTCGTTTGTAATGTTTGTTTCCTAAGTACTAGCCTTCAAGAGATTTTGTGAGTAGAATACCTTCTCGTTTTTATATTGAATCTTACTTTTTAATTTACTGCATACACATCAATTTTACCCTTTTAACATATAAAGCTAAGTTCTTGTTGCTCTTATCAAGGTTTTCTTGTGCTTATTCCAATTTTAATCACATACATTAAAACGCATTCGTGACATGGCTACTGCTCGATCTACACTTTTTGCTCTCTACACTCTCAAAGTCGACCTTCTGAAAGCCTTTACACACGTAATCAATAATTTAGATCATCATATCCGAAGGTTGGAAGAGGTCGTTCTCTACACAGACGGTTGGGTACAAGTCGGCAACACAGCGAATAATACCAACCGTACACCCGTGGCTGTACAAAAGACACAGGCAGCGCATCCAGTTACAACTCAAAACAAATTTAGTGTTTTAGATTATGAAACAGATTTTCCTCGCCTTCCTGATACTCACCACCCTTCTCTACCATCGACAAATTCAAGCACAAACCAACGCAAACAGTCTAGGAAGCGCGTCAAAACTAAAACACGTAAAGCTGCGCATCCTAGCTCACTTGAAAACAAAGACATTCCTACTGAACCTAAAAAACAGGTACTTATTTTAGCTGACAGTCATGGCCGCCATCTGACCTCTATTCTCAGTAGGAAGTTACCCTCCAATTTCTCAGTCTCATCTATTTTTAAACCTAACGGGAGGTTTGCAGATGTGACTGCAGAGTTGGACACCCACACGAAGACACTGACCAATCAGGACACAGTCAGTATCATAGGAGGGCAGAATGACATTAACTTGGGCGGTAACTTCACACCTGATCAACATGTAAACAAATTACAATGTGCCGCCCAAAATACTAACAATGTAGTCTCGACTTTGCCCTTCTGGTACAACAGACCAACACTATGCAGCGAGATTAAGCAGCAAACCGACAATTAAAACTGCAACTGGAGAAACAAATGTCACACTTTTTAAAATTAATTTCCTCTCAGCAAAACACTTCACCTGGCATGGTCTTCACATGAACCTTGCTGTAAAACATGCAGTCGGTAACAAGCTTGCACAATACATCATCAACTCCAGTCCTACACAGTCTCCTGCCAAAAATCCATCCCTTTCACCTTCCTTACGTTCTCCACCCCCACCCCCACCTTTATTTCGAACCCTGTTGCCTCTTTCTCTGAACCTACTCCCGTTTCACCCATCCCCACTACCAATTCATCTACACCTGATGCCCCATTTTCTTCACAACCTGTCACTGCCGGGACACATTACAAACTTCGACCACGCACTCGAGGTAAAAATTGAGTAAATATATAGCAACTACAGTCAGATGCAGCAGAAAAACATTCGCGTAGGTACTTACAAAAAATAAACATTCTTCATCATAATGTTCAATCCCTTTCAAATAAAACTGAGTTTATCGAGGCAGCTCTACAGAGCGATCTAAATCAAATGGATGTTCTTTGCTTTACAGAACATTGGTTATCTCCTAATGAACTTAGCATTTTCCAAATTCCAAACTTTTACCTCGCAGGCTTTTATTGCAGAGAGAGAGAATCGCATAAAGGACCTACGTATGGGGGTTCTTGTATTCACGTTAGAAATTATATTGATTCTATCTCCTTGGCGGAATTAAATGTGTATTTAAAAAACTGTATTTTCGAAATTTCTGTTGTACATCTTACTTCACTAAAAGTGATAATACTTTGCATCTACAGACTTCCAACAAAGAACTGCAGATTATATTTTGTTCTTAGAAAACCTGGAGATAACACTTAACAAAGTCAGCAATCGCTCTTTTGAATCCATTGTTGTATGCGGAGATTTTAACATTGATTGTCTGGCGAATCTTGCGAAAAGAAAAGTTTCTCAGTTTAATTAATTCCTTCAATTTAGACATTACAAGTAATGTACCTAAACGGATTACACAAAATTCGATGAAGTCCATTGATCAAATTATAATTAACAAAACTACTACTCGATATGAAGTTGAAATAAAAGATTTAGGATACAGTGACCACGATGCACAAATTCTTACCATTACAAGAAATGCCATCACTGACACAAATAATTCACGTATGACAAGATTGCTTACAAAAAGTGAAATAAAATTATTTATTGATTACTTGATGCAGGAGTCATGGGAAGCGGTTGATAATACTGTTGATACAAATGACAAATATAATTCTTTTTTTTTTTTTTCAATTTTTTCATTACATTTTAACACTTGCTTTCCTCTTCAAAAAAGAAAAATACTTCACGGTAAAGCAACTCTTGGATAACACAAGGGATTAGGACAGCTTGTAAAAACAAACCAATTCTTTCTTTCATTTCTAAACGTCATAACGTATCTGAAGATTTCCTTATCTACTTTAAAAAATACAAAACATTGTTACGAAAAGTCATAAGGCAAGCTAAAGTCATGAAAAACGATCAGGATATTTTGACCTCAAACTACAAAACAAAAGCAATGTGAAATATAATAAAAAATACTACCAAATCAACTAGTAACCCTGTACAGAATGTTGTTTTAAAATATAACGATAAAAATGTGAACGATCTGGCAACAGTAGTTAGTCTCTTTAACCAATACTTTTCGAGAATTGCTTCCGATCTCACTAAAGGTCTTCGGTTACAAAATTCCAAAACAGACAGTTCACCCAAAAGTTTAGACACGATGTTCGTTTTCGAAACTTCTTCCTATGAAATTCTCAAAATAATCGGTAAACTAAAAAATAAATATTCGTCCGGTTTAGACGAATTCCCGGATTCTTTGTTAAAGACCTGTGCGTATGCCATTAGCCATTAACCATTAACCCGTTAACTCACATATTTAATTCATCGATATGCACGTTTCCAGATATTTTCAAAACAGCTGAAATTAAGCCGCTCTTAAGAAAAGGCAACAAAAATGAAATTCAAAATTATCGACTCATTTCTCTTCTATTAGTTTTTTCAAAAATATTAGAGAGACTTTTTTACGTACGAATGGAAACCTTTCTCAGTAAACACGACGTACTTTCAGATTGCCAACATGGATTTAGAAAATCAAAATCAACGGAAACAGCTATTTTTTTTTCTTTTCTTAAAGATGTCACCTCATCGTTGGATGAAAACGAGGCACTTAATGCAATATTTTTAGATCTCTTTTGACGTCATTGATTATGACATTTTACTTTCAAAATTACCTTCGTATGGAATGCATGGTATTGCCCCAGATTAGTTATGTTCTTACCTTAAACAACGATCTTAAAGAGTGGAAATATATTACTGGAATGATGGAACAATAAGTACGCACCTTTCCGACTCTTTGCCCATTGCACGTGGAGTTCCTCAAGGATCGACTTCAGGCCCTATTCTGTTCCCACTTTACGTAAACGATATGCCCTCGACGATTCGAAACGGAGGAACAGTTCTCTTCGCAGATGATACGAACATTCTTTGCAATAAAGAAACCGTAAATAGTACAATATCAGATGTTTCAAATTGGTTCCAAAATACAAAATAATAGTAAACGAAAAGAAAACGCTTTTACTGCAGTTTTCCATTTCGAATAAACAATTCTGTTCTGCATTGAAAATGAACGGTGTACCATTGACTGATGTTAAGGCTACAAAAATTTTAGGTCTCTCAATTCAGTCAAACCTTAAATGGAACGTCCATTTAAATGAATTGAACACAAAATTAAGTTCATTATGCTACGCGTACAGAATTCTTTCGAATTCAGTCAGCCTTCATACTGTTCGTTGTGTATATTTTGCGAATGTTCATTCCCGCCTGAGATATGGCATAATATTCTGGGGAAATACATCTTATAGCTCCCAGACTTTTAGATTACAAAAACGAATTGTACGAATCATAAACAAATCCCACCCACGTGATTCATGTAAGCCTCACTTCATTAATCTAGGAATTGTACCATTACCTTGTCTGTTTATTTACGAATCAGTGGTTTTTGTCAAAAATGACTTTCTTAAAGGCGGGAATATATTTTCGGAAAATGCCAATGTCTATTACTATAACACTCGACGTAGAAATCATATTCATCAGGTGACAGTATCAACAGCTCATTACAAAACATTCACATACAATACATGTATATTATTTTACAACACTTTGCCAGATGACATTAAACGATTAAATTCGATAGAAAAGTTTAAATCAAAAGTGAAATCTTTTCTGCTGCATAACTGTTTCTATACAATTAGAGACTATACTGAGCATCACAAGAAAAGTAACTTTAATTTTAACAATGATACATAATGCATTATTTACCATTTGGACTGTATAAATGTGTTTAAACAACCTGTAAGTATTGTATTGCAACCTCCGGGTCAATGACCCCCATCTCGATCAGGTTTTTCGTCCAGTTTCCCTGATCTATTGAGCAAATGCTGAGATGGCCCCTTGTTTTGCTTCTAGGCATAAATGTTACTTAATTTTCTGTGCACGTCTTCTAGAATTCAGTGGGAAATATAATTATTCAAATTATCGTTTCCATGTTGTCGCGGCAGGAAGTATTATTCGAAGGACAACATGGATAAGAGCCAAAATTTATTGCCTTTTTTATCCTTGAAAATAGATTTTATTACATGGGAGGTTTTTTTTCAAAATTTAAGTAGTATATGACTTAGTGTAAGGACCACAGAATTTTGAAAATGTGCACACAATTCACTTCTTCCCATAACACGTCATACGCAGGTTTTAACTGTTTTTTACGTAAAAAATAAATAATTGTTTTGTTTTTCAATGTTCCAGAATCTAGTACTCGATCCCTGCGAAAGAAAAATGGGAAAACCTAAAATTTCTTTAAAAGTGTATTTGGTTTTTTCCCTCTGTAGGACCCTCATATCCGATTTCGCACATGGGTAAACTTTGAATTCGGAGAATAGACGGATGTGGTACTGAATCTTGTAAGTGAAATATATTTTTCATCAGTTTAAGGTTTATAAAATTAGCGAAAAGGTGTTAGATCATATTTTGTTGAGTTATTGTATATGATGAGCAAATTTTGAACTAAAAAAAATATGTTTTGATCGGCTGGCTTGCAAGATCAGTCGAGAAAACTCTGGTCTTACATTTAAAATCAATAAAAAAGTATTTCTTAAATTAGTTTTTTGAAATTGTCGAATTTGATTTCGCCATGTTAGCACTGACTTTAAACAGAAGTCGTACGAAAATGTTCGACCAGAAGAACTCCTGGTAAAATGTATTAAGAATCACAAGTGGTTTCCGCAAAGTCCTGATATGAAACATCTACGCTCATAAATTAGTGGCGCTTCAGCAGCATATTCTTTTTCGTATTCTTTCAAATTTGGAAATTTTCGAAAACTCGGAAAGGGACGAAAGTACACTAAGAAACTAAGGAAAAACGCAAGGAAAATATATCCCGGTGCAGTTATATATTAACGGTTTGATTTAGGTTTTTATGTCTATAATGTTAGTCATGCAATTATTGTTTATTTATTTATTTATTTTACGTCAAAAAACAGTTAACCACTGCGTATGACGTGCTATGAGGAAAAGTGAATTGTGTGCACATTTTCAAAATTCTGTGATCCCTACACTAAGCCATATACTACTTAAATTTTGAATTTTGAAAGGGAGAAAAAAACAACAAAAACTCCCTGTAATAAAATCTATTTTCAAGGATAAACAAGCAATAAATTTTGAATTTTGAAAGGAGAAAAAAACAAAAAACTCCCATGTAATAAAATCTATTTTCAAAGATAAATAAGCAATAAATTTTGGCTCTTATTACTTCCTGCCACGACAACATGGAAACGATAATTTGAATTAATGTATTTCCCACTGAATTCTAGAAGACGTGCACAGAAAATGAAGTTACATTTATGTCCAGAAGCAAAACAAGGGGCCATCTCAGCATTTGCTCAATGGATCAGGGAAACTGGACGAAAAACATGATCGAGATGGGGGTCATTGACCCGGAAGCTGTAGTACAATAGTTGTTACATGTTGTTTATACTCATTTATACAGTCCAAATGGTAAATAATGAACTGCATTAAAATGTATCATGTTACTTTTTTTGTGATGATCAGTATAGTCTCTAATTGTTTAGAAACAGTTATGCAGCAGAAAAGATTTCACTTTTGATTTAAACTTTTCTATCGAATTTAATCGTTTAATGTCATCTGGCAAAATGTAAAATAATATACATGTATTGTATGTTTTGTAGTGAGCTGTTGATACTGTCACCTGATGAATATGATTACTATGTCGAGTGTCATAGTTATAGACATCCGTGTTTGCTGAAAATATATTCCGCCCTTAAGTAAGTCACTTTGCACAAAAACCACTGATTCGTAAATCAACAGATAAGGTAATGGTGATATTGCTAGATTAATAAAGAGGGGCTTACAAGAATCACGTGTGTCGGATTTGGTTATGATCCGTACATTTCTTTTTGTAATCTAAAATTCAGGGAGCTATAAAAAATTTCCTCAGAATATTATGCTATATCTCAGGCGGGAATGAACATTCGCTAAAATATACACAACGAATAGTATGATGCCTGACTGAATTTGAAAGAATTCTGAACGTGTAGCATAATGAACTTTATTTTGTGTTAAAATGATTTAAATGGACGTTGTATTTAAGGTTTGACTGGATTGAGAGACCTACAAATTTTGTTACACTAACATCAGTCAATGGTATACCGATTTTCAAGAGTAAAGAATTGTTTATTTAAAATGGAAAATAGTATTGAAATATTTTTCTTTTCATTTATATTAATTTTTTATCACGGAACCAATTTGAAACATTCGATATTGCACTATTTACGGTTTCTTTATCGCAAAGAATATTGGTATCATTCGCAAACAGAACTGTTCTTCCATTTCGAATCGTGGGGGGTATATCGTTTAGGTATAGTAGGAAGAGAATAGGGCCTAAATTCAATCCCAACGGGACTCCATGTGCAATTGGCAAGGAGTCGGAAAGGTGTGTACATAATTTTCCATCATTTCAGTAAGATGTTTCTACTCTCTGAGATCGTTGTTCAAGGTACACACATAACCAATCTAGGCCAATACCACGATTCCATTTGAAGGTAAATGTGGAAGTAAAGTGTTATGATCAATGTCGTCAACGATGTTACGATCCAACACGAAGCAATTCTATCAGTACATTTTTTGTATTTGAAATTCTTTTATCTTCTTACGTTACGTAATTTACATTTTAAAAACAAGCTTCTGATGACGGAGGCGAAACATTCTCCGAAACGTGAAGATTAATTTTGAAGTGTTGTAATTTTGTTTTCATTTGAATAAAATAACGTGACAAACGAATCTTGACATTATTAATTATGACTTGTCAAAATTAAATAGGAACTGCCATAGTATACATTATCATAAAGAGACAACCAAAATAAAAGTTTGGTATTATATTAATAAATCTGTCGTTCATCTTCCGATGCAAATAGATTTTCTATAAGTCGAGAGCAAATATGTCTAATTTTCGAATATTGCTAACCTCGCCTTGTTGAAACTGTATTCATCCACTACTTTGGATTAAAAGTTGGGGAAAAAAATTCTGGAGATCAAGAAAACATGGGCAGATTGTACTTCTCTCCCATACGTCATATACTGTTTTACTGATCTCTGAAAATATAAATCAAATCAAACCAATTGTTTATAAACAATGTGTCTTTTGCTACTTTTCCGAAAAGCATGTAACGTCTGAGGTGACTCAGGGCATCAACTGATGTCACTGCAATGCATCTGACCAAAGAGGTCCTAGGGTTCGACTCCCGACAGTGGTAGGAGTTTTGACACTAGCTATGTAGTAAAGTCGGATTCAGCCGCTATATGAGAGAGAATTCTAGCGGCCAGCTGCTCTGATCGGTAGTTTTCCGTAGTTTCTCCGATCAACAACAGACGAATGCCGGAGCCGTACCCTAACAAACGGGCCACGGACACGCTATCTTTCCTTCCTTTGCCTTGTCCTATCCTTGTCCCTTAGTTACACACTCACACTTTCACAACGCACTCCACTCCACATGTCAGGAGACCAGACGGGAGCTTAGAGCTTGTCCCGACTGTGGGCGATGACCCCACGGAGGAGAGACTCCTGGATGGTGAAATCCTCGGCACACCGACGTGTAGGTCGTCACTGGACCTCGCCATCCAACGAGCGAAGAAAACAACAAATTCCTTCAATAAAACATGCACTACACTTACGGTACTTGTTGCTGCGATATACGAAGATTCGTATCGCGCGCCAAATCGGCAGCGCGGGACGGAGGCTACCGAAGGCAGCAGGGCCACAAACCGGCGCGAAGGCCGGCCAATAGGACGTGAGCGGCCGGCGAGCGGATCAGCAGCCCCGAGGCGAGACTACGGCGCGGCGTGCTTCTTAACCGGCCGCGCCGGCCAGAGGAACAGACAGTTCTGAAGTGCGATCCAGCAGTGACCCAGTGTGTGGTGTATCTTGTGCGAACTCAGCGAAGTTGACTTTTTTCTCTCTCCTGGTATTTTGGACGACCGTGCGCGTATCTTGGGACTTCTTCTGGATTTTGGACACCGTGGCATTGTACAACGGACTACTCTTCTGGATTTTGGTAAACAGAATCACTACTGTAAAAAGCTTGATCAATAAATTGTTATTGTTGACTTGTGTCGTTTTGCGTACATAACAGTACTAATGACCATATTCGTCCACTCTCCCGTAAACAAGAAAGAATCAGTCAATAAAAACAATTTTGCTTTCATTTATAACTATTATTATGAAAGCATTGTTTACAATTATTATGAAATCAATGTTTGAAAGCTGATATGGCGTTACTCACCTTTACAAAAAACGGTTAACTGAAAAGAGTAGTCTATCCCTTTTAGACAAACATTCAATTTTCACATTATTATCGATTCTTCCTGTAGCATGAAATTTTGTTTAATAGACATGTAAAGATATAATATTGACGAGGAGTTGCCTGAATTTATTCCCAGAAAATCAGAAACTTGTTACAAATATTCAGCGTACTTGTAGAAACATTTGCGCGCATGGGACAATAATAAACGAATTAGGGTGAGGTTTCACGCAATCAACTCGATTATCAACGCTGCTCGGCAACGCGAGTTCCATTTCGCAGCAGGTCAACTATGTCGTTTTAATCAGCACAGGTATAGGTGAGAATCGGAGCAACGCGCTGGAGTGTGGATGGTCTGCTTGCCATTTATCTTCGGAACCGCTATTGTAATCTCCGTGTGCCCATGAGGAATTTGTAGTGAAAGTGGAGTTGGAACAGATTTACCCGAGATCTTGCATTGTTTATTCGCACTATACAATTCATAATACACCTGGGCGGTATGCATCAGACCTGACCAGTTCTGTCTCCTATCAGCATTTATAAATCTCCAAATACAAATAGAAAAGAGAAACAAAAAGAATAAATAAAATGGCACAATTCTGTAGGTAACTTGAACATTAATTGTGAAGACCAGACTTGAAAACAGCTTATACAGCATCCCATTTCCGGTTAAATAATATGAAAAGAGCATTACATTGCGACACTAAGCCGCACCCTGATTTTTTTTGGGTAGTACTCGTAATCGATACGAGTACTACCCACAAAGCGTATTCTCAACTGATACATTGTCAAGGTATCCAGATGTAAATGAAAAACTTGCTCCTACTTGCAAATTGTTCACAATGGTGTCAGTCGGGTGTAAGTTCTGGTAACTGACATTTTGGGCAAAATTAAGAATATTGGCTTTGATGAATGAGGCAATATATCTCTCTATTACAAGAGATTTCTAGAACAAACGACCAACAGAAATTGTATTTTATTTGTATGTTATGGTATGATCATCTAATTTCATGTAGATATTGCTATTATATTAATTTTTCCTATGAATCATAAAATGTTCGTTACCATTATTTACACCAGAATGTGTCAATTGTAAATGTAAATTCATTCAAGTGGTTAGGCAAAAGAGCAGAATTTATGACCTGAGCTTCCCCCAGAAATAGATATTGTTAATTTACTTGTTTACTTTTTGACGTTATTGTTGTCTAAGGATCATTCATTTAAAATGAGAATCAATCCGACATTGTCTCTGTATTGACCCCGGCAGTCCATCCGCGAATGAGTAATTTGGTCTATAGATGGCTATAAGACACTCTTATCAACAGATACTTGTCTGTGTGAGAGACGCCGCGTCCTAAGCACACTTGCCAAAGTTTCGGCCGTCATACTGCTCATTCTGCGAGATTCCTCAGGAAGAAATACATTTCGAAATGCAATGTGGCGTGTCCCGGTGAGCCTAGTATCTATTGACACCGACCGCAAAAGATACGCCTTAGCCGTTATCTAGGGCTGTCTTGTTTTCATTTATTAATCAAGGACATGAAGCAGTATATTGAAGGTGAATAACAGAAACTTACACTCTTTTTCAGCGTATAATGATGTTATTATTAATTTTCTTTTCCAGAAAATATGAAAATGCAATTCTGATGTTCTTTCTGAAAAATCATGGATTATTTATAGTGTATAACCATTGTACATTTGAGGGACATTATTTGTTTAATTATTTTTAAAGTTTTTTTTCTCTCGCCTGAAATTGAATTTATCTAGAAGGTTTCCATTCTTTACTAGAGATTTGTAATTTCATTTCTTTATCTTAGTTCTTTATACTTTACGCGTTATTGCCGTATTCGGGCAGGATTTATTCTGGAAGAGAAAATCCCAATCGATATAGAGAAGAGCTGTATGTGATAGGTAATTACTGTGTCTACCCCTAAGGACAGCGGGTAGTTAAGGGTGAAAAACCGCACGCTGCTTGTGGCATTTTGACGCACTTGGCCTTTCGTAGTATTCGTAAGTGGAACGAATGACATGTAAACAATCAAAGCTATTTACAGAACTAGCAGAAATCCACTTCCGTTGGTTGGTTCAGTGTGATATATAATTGGCCTATTAACGGGGTCGTGATCTCTTCTATGAAGTTGTGAACACCACTTTTACCCAGCAATTCGCGCAATTAATATCAGCTGTTAATATCAGTACTGAGAATCGCTGTCATTTGTCGTTTGTTTTACTAGGAACACACTTGACTTCCGTGTGTTACACGCTATCGATTTGTGGCCACTGATTGTCACATTAGCATCAGCTGGGATACAGATGTGGAAAAGAAAAATAATGAGAAGGAGAACGAAAAAAAGTAGAAAAAAATGAAAAAATACGAAGAGGAGAAGGAAGAGGAAAAGAATAAAGAGAACAAGGCAGGAATGGGGAGAAGAATGACAAGTAAAAGTAGAAAAGAGAGGTAGAAACGAAGAAAGAGAAGAAAGAGAATGGGAATAAGATGAAAGAGAATAAGAAGGGGAAGAAAAGGGAAAGGAAAAGAAGAAAGAGCAGCAGAAGAAGAAGACAGCAGCAGAAGAAAGAGCAGCAAGTTAAAAAGGAGGAGAAGAGGTCCTCGCGGCGTGAGGGATCTGCCTGTCCGGTCTCTCTGAGCTGGAGAAGGTCTCCAGGCGTAGCAGCTTGGAGCTCTGCAACACTCAACAGGTGCCAGACGATTGGCACCAAGTGACCGTGACGGTAGCATTCGACTTTCTAAATGGTACCAAAAACGCGGCAACATTGCGTTGAACGACGCGAGAGAAGTATCCCTCATAGAGACAATGGATATGGTGAGGATACAATCGTCAATTAAAGGTTAAGCGGATGTGCTTTTCCCCATAAGTGCATTCGGAGATGTCGTTGACTTTGGTTGCCACAACGCCAGGTGGGCGACTGCAGTACGCTTGTATCGCCAATGACACTGACTAGTAAGTATTCGGAGGTATACCTCTCCGATTTGGCTGAATTTTGGATATGCTATAAGAGATAAAAACCAAACGGTATTGGGAAGGGGTGGATGTGACATTTAATTACTTTGTGTAGCTCTAGGGATAATATCAACTATTTTGAAATCCGCAATGCGTAGTACCCCGTAGCAGACACTTGGGTACGTATTGTTGAATTTTGCCTCTTGAGCGACTTTGTATCTGCAGTCAAATTGTATCCAAAGTCGCGTTCTAGATTGCAATAAATTAAATAGTGAAGTCCATTAAATTCCGTTTTTTCTACCTCATGAACTATTCTTTCGATTTATTCCTGAACTCAATTTTCTTTGTAAAATCGTCACTGAACAGGACTCTCACTTGTGAAGAGAAAAAACAGGTTTTCGTAACTGTTGTTTTTAGACCATGAAATGTCCTATTTTATATCGGCTGTGCGTTTGTCGATGAGATTTTCTTTATACCTACGCGATAAAGCACCACTTCAGTTCAAAAGCAACGTGTTCACCAGCATCTAAAATGCTCAAAGACTGATGTGCGTGGTGCGCCTCAAAACTGGTCAGTCGCATCACCGAACACTCAATTTATACCTCTGCGGATATTAATGATGAGATAACGTTTAAAAGTTGCACAGTTTAGGATCACAGTCATTATCAATGGGAAGAATAAGTCGCGAATTTTATAATCTATATCAGCTTCTTATCCTCAATTCTCTTTTTCTTTCCAAATATTTCTTGCTTTATTTTCTTATTGATAAACGTTCCTGACACAAACATTTTACCTGGAAGTTATTTTCTAGTCTTTTGTGACCTAATATTTACCTGAATATTACGGTTCAACAATTGAGAACCGAAACTCAAGATTTGCAGCTTGCTAACACTTATCTAAAGAGCGTATTTGCGAAGCATTGCTGGCTTGGACATTTAAACATTTCTAGTAACATCGTTTTGTCTTAAAGAAGGAGGTGAACAGTCTTTGAAATAACTTAATCCACAATGTTTCACATACGAGTCCAAATGCACCGTTCAACGCGAGCATCTATTCTACCTTCTTACGTTCATAGTTGAGGTTCGCAACCATTGCCATGTTTATTGGAGCACCAATCTTCAATGACGAGAGATGATATTTTTGTAGAGATTGCTGATGTGAACGCCTCTGATCTGATACAGCTGCCAGTGAGTCCCGTTTGGTGAAGGTAACTGTTGTGACAAAAAAGAAAAGTTCATAAAATGGTTTTTATTCTCCGATGTAATACGCAGAGTATACCATAGACAAGCGTGATATACAGAATTGCCGCGAGCTGTACCAGGGACGCACCAGATCACCATTGTCTAGAAGAAAAGTCCGTTAAACTGAAGCGTCGCCGTCACTAGAATCACAATCCACTGTTTCACACAAACTGCTCGCACTTCTCCGGGATGGCTCAAACTGCCGACCTCTCTCGGCGGGGGCCGCTTTATACTCCCTCCGGGCTAAAGGTTTGACGACTATCGCGGCCGTAGGGGCGGTGGCGCGTCCGGGCGCGTCGACTGCAGCGTGACGGTTGCCCCGGCTTCCACTGTGTCGACCTCTCTCGGGCACCGTCCGCATTTTCCGGAGGCGCCGCCGTCTCGCCACTTCGTCCTTGTGGCGGCCCTTTTAAGGTTACGCGAGTGACCACTACAGTACCTGTGGACCACGATTGTTGAGTGTGATGAGTTACAGAGGCGGGATGAAGGTTGAAACTAATCCAGAGCCATATCATATTAAAAGTCATCCGTTGTCTCCGCTCGCAAGCCAGCAATGTTCCATGTGTAATAATCCAATGCATCACGTTTGACGCACGCGTCACAAGTTCAGTCGAGTCCATTCATAAGGCATATTCAATGTTAATGTAGACTCCCAAACTCATGCATGCACAATTCTAGTTGCAAGAAATGAAAAAAATGTTGGGAAGCATATGCAATAGTTTAACGAAATTCATAGCTTAAACGTTTAAAAGAGGAACAACTCAACAGGGAGAACAAAAACAGATTCTGTCAATAATATAAACAACGCTTAAAACATTGTTGCAATTTTGGGGCGGAATTTATTACAACAGCAGAATATTAGATATGTGTAGCAAAATATTAGAACTAAATAAAAAATATTTGAGATTTTCATTTTAGACACACATCTACCTTGTCGGGCTGAAGAAACCACTATGGGTGAAAGTACGTCTTTCTAATACAGTCTCTCAGTAAAAGACCTTCCCCTCCGGTTAAGGTTAGTGCATTGTCCCTCCCGGCACGAGCCTGATACCCATTCCTCACGTCGATGCAGTTCGCATGTGCTCTTGTCACGCCACTTGTCTTACTCTTGCCTTGGAGCTGTGACTCGTAACTCTATATTGTACGCCCTTGGTAGCAATCAGGCCCACTAATACGCATTGATTATTTTACCTCAACTGATATGGTCTTCAGTCCCGTTAGTGTATTGCATGTTTTTATCATGGGAGATGGCGGTGCACTGCCCCCACTGAATGGTGATATCCGGCACCGACATGCTCTAAGCTCAGGAACTTTAAAGTATCGATATGTGTGATAGTGTGTGTGTGTGTATGTGTGTGTGGGCAGGTAAGGGATGAGGATAAGACAAGGAAGAGGATGGAAAATCGCACGTGGTTCGTATCCCGTTGGTTAGTGTACTGCACCGGCACTCGACTGATGTTGATTTGCTAAAACAACGGACAACTACCGATCAAAGCAGCCGGTCACTAGAATTCTTCTCCAGACAGCGACATAATTCGACCTGTCGAAAATCCTTCCATAGTCGGGACTGGAACCTTCCATAGTCGGCAATGACCTCCCGGTCAGAGGAACTGCAGATATCAATTGACTCCCTGAGCTTCCTCGGCCGGTGCTATTGTAGGAGAAGTGGCAAGGACTTCGGGGAATGGGCACCGTCGACTGGAGAGAACATCAACGTCACCCTGATGGGTTGGGAACGCAGGTATATAATTTGACAAGGAGATGGATAGTGAACGGGATAAACTCAACATGCCACAACACACGTGTAAAGTCCATGTCTACGCGGTATTCGATTTCGCGATTCATTGATATGAAGTCCCAATCCTATTTGTGCCTTTGTGACCACGGTCTCCGCAACATAGTTTGCAACATAGTTTATCTTTAGTGTATTATTATCCATACCATTCATTTTATTACTGAAGCACTTCAAGAAATATTTTTCTAACACTTGTAAAACGCAGCCTGAAAGTGTGAAGAAAGTGCCTCTCGTTTGTTTATTACGCACATCTTAATTTTAAAAAACAGTTTGGTTTCGCCGGTGTGTTTTCTCCGAAAGAAATACAAGCACGGTCCCAGACCGAAGAGCGGAGCGCAGATTCCCGTGGGCGGGAAAGCATCCGGTGACAAAGCCCGGCTGCAGGACTCCGGCGAAGAGGAGGCGAGACTAGGGCGAGGGGATGGGGCAAGGGCCAGTTTCGTCCGTATTGCTCCCCATTGGAAGACGCGCGAACGTTCTCGCTGGTATTTCATTTCGGCCACCCGAGAACACGGACGGGAGGCCGGAACGTGGCACACGTCCTCTCGCCAGCGCGTCTGGACAATCGTTAGAAGCGAACACATAGCTGAGAGTCAGGTGTGTGGAGGAGGAGGCGCGAATTTTGGAAACGTTAAAGATTTAGAGAGTTATGAGTCACAAACAAAGATTCCTAGATTTCTCGAAAAGTTTTGATAAGAGTTCTGCCAAAATTCAACATTTAACACGCAAAATATAATTCCATCGCAAAAAGTATTCTTCCGCCAAAAGTCGGAAGAATCGAATAATTTATATAATATTATAATAGTTCTGAGTATATATCAAAAGTTCTATAGTCCTTCCCAAAACATAGGAAAAACTTTAAAAATAGCCAAATAATTGAAAAATAATAAAAATTCTTCCACAACAAGGAGCCACACTGGCTAACTAACTTATGTTCAAAGCTACGACAAAAGTTCTGAATAGCAAGAAAGAGTTATTACAAAAAGTTCTAATGAACATTTGTCATTCAAAGTAAAACAGAGTATTCATTACACATTTACCTGTTGATTTTTGTTGCACGTAAAAAGAGATAAAAATAAAGAACGTTTTCAGTACCGTCAAGAGTTGTGGGTCGCGAACGGAAAGCTCTAATGAGAGGTCTAATACATTTTTCTCATACGAAGAGAAACGCGGAATTCATTCAATTGAACATTACAAATAAAAAAAACGATTTTTCTGTTCCGTAAAGAGTTCTGCTTTGTGGACGGAGAGATAAAAGGAAACTTCTAATACATTTTTCTCATCTGACATGAAACATGGAAATCATTCAAAATTTTTGTTGTAGCCGTACCTTAACATTATGAAGAGGGAAACAATTAAAACTTGATTTTATTTCTGTTTTGATTTCGGAGTCGCGAACGGTGAGTTGAAAAGTTCTTGTACACTTTTCTCATGAGACGTGAAATACGCAAATTATTTAATGTTTTTGTATGAATTTTTGTTTGTAATTTAAATTACAAACAGGAAAATATCAAAATTGTTTTTATTTTCGTTTTGACAAAAGTTTTGAGTCGCAAACGCAAGGTTCTAACGAAAGTTCTACGCTTTTCTCTACTGTACACTTTTTCATCCGACATGAAACACCGGTCTTATTCAACATGTTTTGTTCATTTTCCTTGCACTTCTAAAAGAGGAGGAAAAAACTAAAATTGTTTTATTTCAATTTAAATGAGAGTTCTTGGTCAGGAACGGAGCGTTCGAAAGAAGGTCTAATACATTTTTCTCATCGGTGTGAATATATTCAACAATATCGAGTTCGTTTTGGCGACGTGAACATTGCAGAAAGAGTGAATTGTTTTGTTTTATTTGCTTGAATTTTGTCAAGAGTTCTGGAACGCAATCAAAACGATTCAGTAAAAGTCGTAATACAGTTGTCTCTCGACATGAAGTACCTGTATTATTGATTTTGGGACCGTTTTACACGTACTCAAACATTACAGAGACTTTTTTTAAAATTTCAATTCTGACAGCTCTAGAGCGCAAAGGCCAAAAAGTTTTTCTTCTACCTTTTTCTAATCTGACCGATACATGGGATTTTTTTGTAGATTTTTTGAAATTTGCATGGGCGAGTTCTAGAGGCAATGTTTGTGGCACTGCCAAACCCATTTTAAATAAGGTTTCTTCGGTGCAGATGTTTTTTACAATGAAAAAGAGCATTTTTCGCCAAGTCGTTTAAATCAAATTATGTCGATACATAATTACATTATTGACAATTTCTCCTCTTTTATAACGTCCGGAAAGTTGTGGTTATAGTGAGTCGCAGCTCAGAAGGGAAAGTATCACTTCCAAATGTCAGAACCAACGCTTTTCTCGTATTATTCCAAAAAAATTAATTTAGTGTTTCGTTTTCAGAAATCTGGACACCCATAGGAAGTAGGAAAATTCCCAAACACAAAATGCAGAAATACTAGAAATGATAAATCGATACTACTCACGGTCATTTCCGATATGCGCACTTACTACCAACACCATACGTCTCCCGTCCTTCTCCCTTCCCTGCACGGTAGATATTTATTTATATATTTATTTATTTATTTTATTTATTTATTTTACGTCAAGAAACAGTTAAAAACTGCGTATGACGTGCTATGGGGACAAGTGAATTGTGTGCACATTTTCAAAATTCTGTGATCCCTACACTAAGTCATATACTACTTAAATTTTGAATTTTGAAAGGGAGAAAAAAAACTCCCATATAGTAAAATCTATTTTCAAGGATAAATAAGCAATAAATTTTGGCTCTTATTATTTCCTGCCACGACAACATGGAAACGATAATTTGAATAATTGTACTTCCCACTGAATTCTAGAAGACGTGCACAGAAAATGAAGTTACATTTATGTCCAGAAGCAAAACAAGGGGCCATCTCAGCATTTGCTCAATGGATCAGGGAAACTGGACGAAAAACCTGATCGAGATGGGGGTCATTGACCCGGAAGCTGTAGTACAATAGTTGTTACAGGTTGTTTATACTCATTACACTTTATCGTTACACTTTACGTCTCGATATCGTTACACTTTACGTCTGAGAAATAGAATAGAGCCACTGCCGCAGAATAGACAGTTGAAACGGGAGGGGACCTACCTATAAATTATACTATCTGCAAACGCAGTCAAATGAGCCAACAAATTTGCCTTTGAGCGTGAAATAAGTAGACTCGTACAGGGTAAAACCATTTTCCTGCGTAATAATAAATATTCGAATTTTTTTGTGCATCATCGAAATATGGTAGCATATTTTCTTAAAAATCGGAAGAGAATAAACATGTACAAAGACAATCTGAATGTAATTATCATTCTCATCATCTCATTTAGGTTACTCCAATTTTTTTTTCACGGGTCATTTTAGAGATCTTGCTATACTACGATTTTTTAAGTGGCCAATAATGTCAGGTCATTGTTACACCTCCTGCCTTTAAAAATGAATATTTTTAATTAATTGGCAAACGTCCTTCTCAACGGGGCTCTTGGCTTCAGAAATGTGCTTAACACGGTTAAAAATATTAATTTTATAAGGAAAGAGGTGCAATAATGACTTAATGTCACTTAAAAAAATTGAAGTTTACATTCAATATTTGCGAGAAACGCGAGAGGTTAATCACTAGGCAAGAACTGTGGTAAATACACAAAATTATCAGCTTTCCTCTAAAGTCATCTGAAAATACGAGTTTTTTAGGTTGGGATATAACATTGACGGAAATTCCTAGAAATAAAATACAGAAGGCCGTAGCCGTTAATTAGTTTCGGAGTATTGGAGCAACGAGATGTGTGCGTAAGCATCGACAGCGAAAGATTTCCTTTCCAATGTTATTCTTGCATCCGAAACGATCGGTTTTCAGTGCACACAAACGGAATTCAATCATGAGGTCAAACCTGATGGTGATAGTCTAACGTGATATAAAACATGCACTGTGTAACAAAGCGTTGCAGGAATTATCGAATTATTTCTACCGTCGCTGTTATAATTGTATTACATTTGCAAACATTCTTCTCAGTAAAATTGCTGCTCAGATACTAAAATCTTATGATTTTGAATAATAGTTTAACCTTTACATTCTCGTTGTTTCTGCTTCAGTTTTATAACAATATGCATGGCAGTGAAATCATACTCTTACAAAAATTTTCGCGGTATTCATCTAATGCTTTGTCCAAATGCCATTAGCTTAATGAAGCTATGAGCGGCAGAGTGGATAACCTACAAAATTGTTATTAACCTTTTGTTGCTGAAGTGCAATCATTAAAAGGTAGATCTATTAACTGCACAGTGGACTAAGCAACCATTTGCAATCGATTGCTATATGGCACCACAATACTCCTTTTTTCATCTTGCATTTGGTGCATTCTGTTGGAAGCAAAGTGGACTTACCTGCTTAGTCCACATTACTGCTATCAAGAGTTTGCGACATATTATTCACCGGTGAAAACATTCACGACAATCGTAAAAGTGCAACGTGAACTAACCACATTAAAAAGAACATTTCAGTTATTATATGTCATGTGTTGGCATTTTATGTACCTTCAGACACCTTCTAACTTCTCACAGCGACATGAGATGAAAATATTCCAAAATAAAATTTGTGTAACACTAGTTTCATGAAATATTCAAACTTTTTTTTTTCATTTCCTCCAATGTGGATTAGTTCAATCTCCTGCTAACAGTCTCAAATGTTTTCTAGTAGTTACTTCAAAATCTACAAGCAAGTTAATGTAAAGTAAATTAGATATATGTACTGGACGGGGCAGTTGCCTGTGCTTTTAGTGGACTGTATCATATTGTTACGTTTCTAGGTGGTGAATTAAAAGTCTCGTATTATTCTAACAAAAACGTTTATTTTGTTCCTTAACACAATCACTGAAAACACTTGATTATTTATTTACACTACACTTCTCTTTATTTACACTACACTTCTCTTGATTATTTATTTACACTACTCTTCTCTTGATTTATTTACACGGCACTTCTCTTATTATTTATTTACACTATTCTTCTCTTACACACTCGCACAGTTCTAAGCACTGGCCACAGTTTACTGCACTGATCACAGTTCGATACACTGGTCACAGTTCACGTCACCGACCACAGTACGATGCACTGACCACGTTTCACGTTACTGAGCACAATCACTGCACTGCTATTCGCCGCGATGCACACACTTCACAGTTCAGCTTCCACTGCGGACTTGAGACTGACTCGCGGTCATCGGCCGCCGCATATTTATACTCGGCGAGTGCCTTCCAGAACTTTCCGGACGCCGCGCACTTTCTGGAATAATCTGCCGGCAGATGTGCAACCCGCGCTCACAGGCAGCTCGTGGTGAAACCGGCAGATGACGCAATCCGCGCGTACAGGTAGTTCGTGGTGGTGTCGGCCGGTGACGCAATATTCGTTACAATATTAAGTGTTGAATATTGGCAGGCACTCCGCTCAGTCCCATTCGATACTCATTAGGAACCCTATGATGACGTGTGTTGTCATAGAAACACAAGGTCTCACCTCGCACAAGGATCTTTAATGACCTTTAGGTTATCACATAAGTTCTTCACAATTACAGTTTGTGCAATTAACAAACAAACACTCTTAAAGTTTTCACAGAAATTGACAGTTTAGCTCTTCACTATGCTAAAAGACACTGAATTACTATTCTCAATGTGAGAATACAAATAACTTTACGTCTTTGATTACGAAGTCCGAGCGCATGTGCTTGCCTGGCAGCTTATTTGCGACTTCGTATAAAATATATTGAATAGCTCAGCATTTATACACAATGCGGAAATAAACCTTGAAATTATTCTCAATGTGAGAATACAAAGTTACGTGACTTTGATCGCAGAGCCACAATTTTTTCTGCGGCTGCTTGTTAGCGACTGATTACAACAAATTAAACAATATGGCCTTTCACTATGTTATAATATGAATACACAGAATGTTATTCTCTGTATGAGAATTTAAGTTTTACGTGAACTTTGAACACGGAGTCCGAACGCATGTTGCACGCGAAGCTGCCTCTCAGCGACTGACTTTTCTGCGGTTAGGGGTTCGTGAAGAGGGGGGATTTGAACTGACCAATAGCTCTCTGGGTTTTTGAAATGTTCTGGAACTTTCTGGGGTGCGCGGCATAGCCGGCTCGGGGCGTGGGAATTATCCACGCCGCGCCATGCGGGGTTGCCGACCGGCGCGTGGGAATGTTAGGCGAATAAACATCTAATCATACCTCCCTATCTCCACCTTTGCGTGTGGGACCGAACATATACTACTTTACAATGTTTTATGAACTTTTTCATTATTACATCGTTACTAACAGATTGTTTGTGTTAGCATATGCTTACGAGTCTTGAGAGTGAAGCCACGACGTAGTCTGTAAGGCCTCAATCACAATGCAAACATAACGTAGCTTCAAAACGTAGAAATTAGTTATTAAGCAAGACCATTCACAATGCGATGACGTAACCGCGGACGCAAATCGTAAATTTTAGAGTTCACAAGCACCAAGCTTTTAGGTTAAGTTTACGTCGGAATTCTACCGAAGACCAATCAGAGAGCTGCATGAAGAAAACAAATGCACAACAAAATCCGTGAGCGGCAAATGAAAGGCCAATTTCACATTTGTTCAGGGAGCTTGTGGTTATGTGAATTCATTACTATTATGTACTGAACTAGTTTGAGAACGGTTTTCAGGCGAGTAGTGAATTTAAAGTAAAAATTTGGGCTATTTTTCTACAAATTATATATTTATAGAAAGAGAGAGAAAGCATATGATATAAATTGAGCATATTATAGACAGATTGTAAAATCTTGGTAGAAAGGACAACAAATCGATAGAAACACGATTCAATTCATTGAAACGTACCTCAGAATCGCAGCATTAGGAAAGGAGTCAACGGCCGACTTTTTTAACTCGCAAACTAAACGTCGTCTCTCAGACATCAGAGATCATCACTATATCCCTACCAGCTAAAAATAAGCCAGATAAAAATGTTTAACCATCAATAATTGCAAGGTAGCTTCCCGAAAATTAACTCTTCTATGTATAAGGGAAAACTCAGTTGTAAGCCTCCAACTGTATCATCCAAATTGCTCTAAAAAACCTACACGTCTGGTCACGAAAAACTAGCTTGAAGTTCTCTGCCCAGACAACGGAATGTATTCTTATGTATACTTTCTCAATATATGTCAGGTCAAAAGAATGACATAAAATGCCTCATTCTCACATTAGAGGAAACCATTAATATTTGTTTTTTTAAAAAAATTATTCAACAAACATGAAGAAAATAAACGTTTTGAAAACGCTCGCTTTAAGAAACTGGGGACCTGATTAGGATGTGCTTCTGCAAATCTACGGAGCTATCATTTGCACAAAAATGAACTACGGAGGTATATTATACAACACATCAGGAAAAAATATCTCAAAGACGAACAAAATCCATAACTAAGCTTTGAAAAGTACTGCCGAATGCTTCCACACCTCACCAATCTGTGTTGCCAAATTAAAACATATAAATTAGAAGACATTGGGACAGTAACAATAACAAATTAAATCTTCAATTGAACAGTTTTTGGTACACATGAAACAAGCAATACTCATAAGACGATAAAAATGTCTGACTTAAAGAATAACACAATATAGCGGTCCTATAACAGAAGATATTTTATCGCTTTTGTATAACTGCTATGCTATATTATACTACTATATAAATACGCAAAAGCGTTTTTAACCAGAAAAATTATTTTCCGTACGCACACTCAAACTCAAGTTCTAGGAGTTAATTCGCCGTCCGCCATATAACTACGTTACACAAACTCCCTGAGGATCCAAATTGAGCCAATTCTTAAAAATGTAATTGCCTCAACACAAGATTACCAACGGAATTTACAACAGACTTTGTCTAAGGCAAAAATCTCTATCTTCGGATTGATTAATGGATTGAGATTAAGGGCGCTTCAACGGCTAAGGTCATTTGCGCCCGTGTCAAATTATTTTAACACCAGTGCACAATATTGCAGTGCCAAGCTAACAAAGGAAAATTAAAATCTTTAAATAGAAAGCAAAGTGAAACTGCAAAGGAACGTATCCTAATAAAAGTGTTTGGCAGAAAAATGCCAGATAGTTTTTGCTTAAAATCTCGAGCTAAAAGCCAATAATTGGCATTATCATCTCTCAAGTAAGGCTGACAGTCACGCAAAAAGCCAAAAAGCTTGCAGAGAGAAGATTCGTCATTTCTAAGAATCTACGCTAGAGAGCTAGCAAAGTCATGCCTTCGACGGCACTCTCTTATCTTAACACAGTGTAAGAGAACATGCTCCACGGTAAGATTTATATTGCAGTATTCGCATATAGGGCGTGGGTCCCCGTGAAGGAGATAACTGTGGGAGAAATGGCAGTGACCGATCCGGAGGCGTGTTAAAATGATCTCCTCGCGCCGAGCATCACGAGATGAGGAAGACCAAGGATTTATGGAGTCCTTGATTCTCGTGAGCTTAAAATATGAGTTATGCCTCTCTGTTTGCCATTCACTGCGAATAGAGCATTTTATAAAGAGCTTAGTGTCTTCCGTGGGGACTGTGAAGATGTCTAATTCTCTTTTCTTCGAGGCAGACTTTGCCGTCTGCTCAGCTATTTCATTTACTCTTATTCCCACGTGTCCAGGGACTCAACAAAAGACTAAAATATAGTAACGGGACAATAGATGATAGATTTGGTGTTGGATGGTCATTGTCAGTGGGTCACAAGACGAGGAGGAGGAGATGGATTCAAGAGAGCTTTTGGAATCACTGCAGATTACTACTTTCTTTAATGACATCGATTCAGCAAATTTAAGTGCCTCCAAGAGCGCATACTTCTCTGCGGCATAGATGGTGTACGAAGAGTCTAATCGAAAACCTTGCGTGGCTCTACTGCAGTAGAAGGCAAATTAGACTTTGCCGTTTTGAGAGGAGCCATCGGTGTAAGTGAAGTAATGGCCAGGATACGTAGATTTTATCGCCTAAAATTTCGATAAGAATGTACTGGGGGGTTAAGGATTTAGGAAGTTTGGACAGTCTAAGGTCTATTATCGGCCGGTGTAGTTTCCAAGGGGAAACAAGGTTTCGAGGGGGGTCACAGGATTAGGTAGTTTTATATGAAGCTTCTGTAAGAGCATACGGAGACGGACGCCCAGGGGATGGGGTAACGATGGTCTAAGTGTATATTAAGTCAAGTGGGTTGGATGGAGGACTGCTTGGCGCGAGGGAGTACAACATTGGATAATTTCGTTCCATAGGAGGCAAACAGAATATCCCGCCTTCCGCTCGGAGATGGTTCTCCAGCCTCGGTCAAGAGGCATTCGATGCGACTCATGCGGTAAGCGCCTGTACTAATCCATATACCGGCATTGTGTATGGTATTTAATGGCCGGAGGGTTGATGGAGACGCTGACCCATACACTATGCATCCGTAATCCAAGATAGGGCGGATGAGAGTTCTATACAAACGCAAATGACAAACACGGTCTGCGCCCCAAGAGCTACCAGTAAGAGTGCGAAGGAGATTCATAGGTGATATACATCGGCCCTGTAGTGTACGGATGTGTTTTCGCCTAGTTAGGCTCTTGCCGAATGTGAGACCAAGGAAGGTTGTGGATTCAAAAAATGGAAGCTGCTGTCCTCCAAGAAAAAGGTCGGGATGATTATAGAGGTGATGGATGCTGCCAAAGTGCATTCAGTTGGTTTTTGAGGTAGAGAACTTGAATCCTGTTTATTCACTCCATTCCTGCAGTTTGTTGAGCGCAAGTTGTAGGTGCCTCTCAATAATTTGCACGCTCTTGGAGGAGCAAAAAATTGCAAAGTCGTCAACGAACAGTGATGCCTTCACTGGCTCCCGGATAACTGATGCAATACTATTGATAGCAATGGCAAACAGAGTGACACTCAAAATCGATCCCTGGGAACACCGTTTTCTAACTGGCGGCTAGAGGATAACACGTCGCCAAGGCGGACGCGGAAAGATCTTGATGAAAGAAAACCTAGTAAAAACAAAGGGAGCCGTCCCCTAAGGCCCCAAGTATGCAAGGTGCGAAGGTGCAAGGTGCGGTACCGTACCTCCAGGTGGTGTCATACGCTTTCTCTATATCAAAGAAAATTGCTACCAGGTGTTGACGTAGCACGAAATAAGTGGAAATCTGCGTAGCAAGGGTGACTAGGTGGTCCATGGTTGACCTGCTTCCTGAAGCCACATTGGAGAGGTGTAAATAGGTTATTTTGTTCCAGGAGCCAGACCAGACATGTATTTACCATTCGCTCTAAAAGTTTGCACACACAGCTTGTGAGCGAAATTGGGCGATAACTTGAGGGGGTTGTTCTGTCCTTTCCTTCTTTAGGGATTGGGAGAACAATGGCCTCACGCGAAATTCTTGGTATTGCGTGTTCAGCCCAAATCTTGTTGAAAATGCCGCGGAGAAAGGAACGAGCGTTTTCAGGTAGGTGTTTCAACATTTGGTTATATATCTGGTCTGGTCCTGGAGCAGAATCTTTCGCACAAGCAAGGGCACAGGGGAGTTCGTCCATGGAGAAAAATGCATTGTAATCTTCCTCCACGCGACTCGAGAAGTCTAATTTACAGTTTTCCATTTTTCTTTTCGTTTTTTAAAAGCCAGAAGGATAGTGTACGGAGTTGGAGTTGTGTTGGCAATGAGAGGCCATTTCTTCAACAATTTCTTGTGGAGAGGTTAGGAGATTGCCATTTACCATAAGCCCTGAGATGGACGACGAAGAGAGTCTTCCACCGATCTTTCGGACCATTCTCCACACTAGTTTAGGGGATGAATGGCAAGTGAGTGACGAGATGTAGGCTCTCCACGACGCCGCCTTACTTTCCCGTATCGTTAATCCAGCTCTGGCTCGGGATCTATTATTATTTATTAGGTTTTCCACGGTTGGGAACCTACTAAGTTTTGTCAATGCCCTCCTCCGATCACGGACCGCGGTGGCACAAACAGCGTTCCACCATGGCACAGGGGGGTGTCGTGCATGGCCCGAGAACTTCGGAATAGCAAATGAGGCTGTATGAAGGTCGGCGTTATTATAATGGGCAACCGCATATGGGCAACCGCATATGGGCAAATAGCATCGATGTCGTTTGAGCAGTTTTCCGATATCCATGATTCTTTCTTTAATATTTCCCACTCAGCTCGGTGGATTAGCCAGCGAGGAGAGCGGGCCACGTTCTGATCGGGAATATTGAGGTTGACCCGAATAGGAAAATGGTCATTGCCATGCAGGTCGCCAAGGACAGTCCACTCGAAGTTTCTAGAAACAGAGGGAGTACAGAGAGCTAGGTGCACGGACGAGAAAGTGTTAGAAGCTACAGAAAAGTCTGTGCTTTCGCTAGAATTTAGGAAATTACGTTTTGGTTATCTATAATATTTTCAAGTAATCTGCCTCTCGCGCACGACCTGGTGCCACCTCGGGCCAGGTTGTGGGCGTTGAAGTCCCCCACAATAAGAAAAGGTGCAGGCACCTGAGAGAGCACATCTTCCAGTTCTTTCTGTGACACCACTTTTCCAGGCGGGATATAAACGTTGTAAATGGTAAGAGAATTAGTTCGGAAATTGACACGAACGTAAGATATCTGGAGAGTGGTTCGTATGTCTATTTCTTTAGATATCAGAGAGTCTGTGATAAAAGTGGCGACTCCGCCATGGGCGCGGAGGCCATCGTCTACGTCTTGCCTTTAGCAACAGAAGCCGCGTAGAGATAGGGAATGCTCAGAACGGTGATGTGTTTCCTGCAGGCAGATAACCACGGGTCTATGCATAGGCATAATTAACTTTAATTCGTCCAAACGGGTACGAAAGCCATTTAAGTTCCATGAGAGGAGAGCCATAGTTTCTAGTTCTTAGGCTTTTTGGTTCTAGGATGGGTTACGTATCGGGTTTCTTTTTCTTCTTTTTCCTTCTCTCTTGGAGAGTAATGGGTTGGTTCAAGCAGAGTTCCTCATTCCCAGCAGAGTCATCTTGACTACTGCTAGAGAGGGTCGCATATATTGGGACACCACGATTCCTTGAGGCAGACGACCTAGATCTAGCAATAGGGCCTGTCGGCCTCAGCTTCTCTGGATTCGTTTGAGTGTTTGTTGAAATATTTATGCTTTTGGTTTCCGTTTATAACGGTGACGTACCGGGTAACCCGGCTTGTTCGCAGTAAATTTATTTGTAAGGGACAGGTGTTCTTTTTCGTGAATGGACTGGGGTTTATTAATCAAACACCACTGTTCCGTGAACAAAATAAACATGAACTATTTATTATTCTATACAAATCACTATTGATTACAATATCTGTGGTGGTCTTTATCCTTTTCTTTACCTCACCCAGAATCACTGTTAGTTCTTTCGATCTTACATCGATCGAGGAAATATTTACCGTTTAATCCTCCCCCCTCGAGCGTCGGCGGCTTCGGGGACTCTCGGGCTGCCTCGTGCTCCTTCGCTGTCTGCTTGTGTCCGCTCCACTGGAGACCAGCCGATGCGAGGCGTTGCGTTTCCGAAGTACGTTCTCCAGTGTAATCTTCCCACGGTGCCTCGGCGCCCCCTCGCTGAACTCCTTTCCGGTTCACCCAGATTTCTTGATGTCACCTTCCGCGAGCTGATAAACGCCACTAATAATTCAAAGTACAGTTGCTCATACGTGTCTCACCATTTCACCAGGCCACTAGGCTCGTGGTATACTCCTCTGTACACAAGTTCTCTCGATCTGTACTACTCCAGATAATAGCTATCACTCTGGCACTACATTCGAGCTACGAACGGTGGTTACATCTAGCACAAATCGTCCGTAAATCACTCTTTTTCAGCGCTCATTCGTTCGCGACACTTTTACTTTGTTCGAACGCGGAGCAGTCCCAGGCACCTCCTTCCTTACCGGCGGCCAGCCAGACACTGACTCCTCGCGGCGTCGTTTCCCACGGTCGGCCAACCGACAACACTTCGCCGCCCGTAACCGTTTCTCGTGGCTAGGGAGCGCCCTCTGGCAACCGTTCTGCCGCGTGCTTGCTTGTTGTAACGCCGTTTCTTTAGGCAGAAACGCGGTGCGTTTCAATATTAAAATAAAATTTGGCAAATAAAGGGTCGTAACAAACGAAAAGTCAAAGCCTTTTTGGGGAGAGGGTATGGCCCCCATGCCCCCTGAATCCGCCTCTGCCCTCCAGCACTTGCAGGAAGTGTGTATAATTAAGTATTATGGTAACAGACAATAAAAAATTTTATTTTATTTTATTTATTTCACATTACAAAACAGTGTCATTACTAAAAAGTAAGCAGAATCATTATATTCTTTGTATAGTTTGCTTAAACTGTAATATTTACCATAGTCATTTTTTATCATATTAAGGTCATAATTTAATCCATATTATGATAAAAATAACTACATTGACATTTATATATTCATATATTTTAGCACGTATAAATCCGTTATAAGTTTATTAGGTTACTGTTGGCTTTACGTTTTACGACAACATGATAGTATCAGAGGCAGATTTCCCTGGGATTAGTAAAGGCTCAGTTTTCTGCATTTAGTTATGAAGCTCATTAAGATTTGCAGACATACATTACATTCAGCTATATTTGTATGGAATATCTCGGCTCCATCGAGAAATCTAGTGTAATTGATTGCTCTCTTCATGATGCTTAATATTTGCTTTATGGCCATCGTGTTAAAATCCAAACACCAAAGAGGTGATAACGCACAAAACTTTCAAAATAGGAAGAACTACTTTCAGGTAATGTGCAGACTATATGTGATGCAAAATTTAAAATTTGTGACATAGTTTCTGGAAGGCCTAGTTCAAAACACAATTGGGAAACTTTCAACAATTCTCGAATTAAGACCGAATTTGAGAACAGAGAATTTAGTGCAGGAATTTGGTTGGGCGACTCAGGTAACCAGAATTTTTATTATCTAGTAACAACATTACCTACTACAAGAGTTGTATAAACCTATATAATGAAGTGCTAATTCACACAAGGAAATATGGAAAGGCAGAAAGGGGTCTGGAAATCTAATATTGTTTTCCTGTACTGAAATAGGAAATGCGCTTGAAATTGGATAGAATACAACCAGTTACAATATTACATAATTTTGCAATAGAAATGGGAGAATCTCGGATGACCGACATCAGGACCAGGGATTCGACCTTTAAGATTTTGATCAGCCAGGACCTCCATATTCGGTCCACGGCTCTGCAGGACTTGAGAGAGTGGACCACCTACTGTGTTGGAGGGGAACCACAGAATGCGAAAATCGCGGCGAATCTAAATGGCGCTCCAGTTGTGCGTACCTTTGCTCCTCAGACCTTGTATTCCTGGATCAGGTGGGCCACCAAATAGAAACTGAATGGACATTCACCGGAGGGAATGGTGTCACCCTTTTCTTAATATCCTTCCCCTACGTGCCTACGGTTCCAAAGCTCCACTGGGTCCGGAAAACCTGGCAGACCAGCGCCACGTGGAGGAATCCCCCTCCTCTGCATGCCGCTCGCAGCGCCGAGGCGGCCTCCTGGCAACGTCCCCCCCCAGTTCATCCAAGCCCTCTGCCTCGGAGTAGATACCCCATCTAGCGATCCCCCTCGGGCAACGAGCCAAGGTGGGTGAGCGATGGTGGCCACAGCCCGGTCTTTCGCTGGGCAGACTTGGCGGACCTCGAGAGGACCAACACCATGCAGCAGTTGAAGAAGGGCGGATGGAGCTAGCAGGACCCTGGAGCGATAGGACCGGTCGTCACTAGTGAGATACCTAAGAGAGCCCTTCCAAAATATCCACTCACAAAAATGGCTGAACCAGGTAGCCCACGGAATATACGCTGGTAAAGATTTGGAAGGAGTCAAGTTACTTCTTAAGAACTGGCGAAAACATGGGGATCACCATCTATAAATTCTTATCCTCCGAAAGCATACCGACCCTGAACCACTGCCTAGGCAATCTCTGTCACCGCGGCTGCAGTCGACACAGTGGATTACCGGCGGCGAACACAACAGGACATAATATCATGGCGACACTCCTCGCCGCTTTGGCAACTAACACATAACATATGCGCCCTAAACTATGACGCTGCGATAGCGAGGGGTTGGCAAGTGCCCTGCGAGAACCTAACGTCAGGAAGAATATGGGCTCTGACCTGGTGTGGCACGGGGACAAGCTGCTATTGTAGTAACTCGCTGCCGAGACTGCGCCACACAAAGGGACGCTGTAAACGAAGCATACCGAGAAAGAGACAAATACAGCCTGCTGTGTGCGCGCCGGACGATTAAACTACGCACCAACATTTCGGTCGACCACCAAAAGATCGAAGCATTTACGCGAAACCTGTCTGCCCAACGAAGCGATGCCCAGCCCCTCATTTGCCTGCCGTACTATCATAAATCTCGGCAAGCGGAGCAATGAGCGGCAAGTGAAGTGCTGTGCAGTGCGAACGTTACAAGTTAGTGGAAGATAGTATTAGGATAGTGTGATTAATTGCCTGATTCATCCTGTTTCTGCTTCAGAACAATTTGCACTAGTGCACCTCACGAGTGGCTTTCTTCTCCACAGTTTCTCACCTGGAGCACGAACATCGACCCCACGAGACTACGGATTTTTCTATGAAACTTTGCCTGCCAAGCTTCCCCGAGCTCTGGCGTTGTCCGTATACATGCCCTCCCGGGCGTCTTTTGTACACTATGCGACGACCTCGATACCGGCGAGCCCACCGTGTTTTCATTTTGTTGTGTCTTTAATAAATATTTGTCTGCCATCTACTTGCTCATTTGTCCTAATATACAGCAGTGACACTCGGATCGACCTTCCTGCTGCAGGCTAGCCCACGGTGGAGGTCCTATCGCTGGTTGAAGATGCACAGAAAGCAATGCAGTACTGTACAGATCGCTTCCGGACAGAAACTGCGACTACTCCGCGAAAATATCAACGCGGTCGCTATATCAGGTGCCGGCGTGCCCCCCCCGCGCACAAAGCAACAAGCTCACCGTGAATATCAGCATCTCATCCGCTTGAGGCAAGGCAACTCCCCCAGTTGCCCCCCCCGCTCCCCAGTAAACGTGGGTCCTGAGGAAGACGACTAATTCAGTGACTGACCAGGGTAGACCGAATTGCGAAAGCGCCCTTGTCAGCATGTGCGGAAACGTTGAAGTGCCCAGAGTTTTGCGAGGATCAGTTCAGTGCGCCACCCTCTGTGAGTGGAAAGACGGAACGAACAATTTATACAGCAAACTAAAACTTCAGCAAGCTAAGTTCTGTAAATATTGCAGATAAATGAAAGTGAAGTGTTTTTCAACCCCAAGGCAAATATCCAATTATGTATATAGAAGCAAACTAGATTTAAGTGACAAGAATTGAACTCGTCTAAAAACTGCAAACTAGAACGTTAGCTATCCATATTTTGTAAAAAGATGAAGGGATAAAGATTGAATGAATCAAAGACAAACCATATTGTATGTAACGATAAATATGTCAGGCTTAAGTTATATTGAGTTTGTATCTGTTTTAGATAAAAATAAAGGTGTATTTATGATACAATCAACAAAATGCATGATATGACTGAAACATGTTTATTAAACAATATGAGTTAAAATTAATCTTACTTTTGGTCTGAGACACACTCTAAAGTTTTATCAGGTATAATATAAAGAATTACTGATCACCATTATAACGTTTTGTCATTGTGAATATACATGTTATAGAAGATTGTATGATTAGAAAATGTTAATTCAATGACCAAACTTGTACAGAAATGTTTTTCCTCAAAATTAATATTAAATAAATCATTGTTATTGAGTAATACAAATTACTTTATCCCTTAAAAACTTGAATTAGTACTTTCTACTCTTATAATAACCTTATAAAAAATTAACTTCGCCAAAAAATTAAATTATGGAATTGCTTGTATGACTGTCCGATTAAAAGCAACTGTGGGAATATAAAATAAGTGAACCAATAACATGAAAATGTAATCAAAATTAAG